>CM056378.1:33865580-34456582 GCA_029718625.1 Synaphobranchus kaupii | reverse complement strand
TGGGGGCTCCACTATTCTCATCGCGTAGGCGGGTCAGGCTCTGTTGTCTCAAGCAGTTTTGGTGGGTCAGTGGTTACTCCCTGTTATCATCTTGGGTGGCTTATA
The DNA here is from genome assembly GCA_029718625.1 of Synaphobranchus kaupii. NCBI lineage: Eukaryota > Metazoa > Chordata > Actinopteri > Anguilliformes > Synaphobranchidae > Synaphobranchus > Synaphobranchus kaupii. The sequence goes on along the minus strand of CM056378.1, from coordinate 34,456,477 downwards.
CGAAAAAAATTTATGCAAACAGGGAGTGATAAGAGGCAGAGTCTGACCCCCAAAGTTGCATTTACATTAAATTTCAATAATATACTGGTTCATTCAATAGAGAGTTGTCTGACTGAAATGATGCGAAGCTAGTACAGGCAGACAATTCGAGAAGCGCCAAATCACCGCCAGCTCACATGATCCTGACAACTTAAATGAGAGGGCTATTTAAGTCACAAAACTTACCTTTTCATGCTTTGCTCATTCTGCCATGCTGCTGTTGTGTGCGATGCCACTACCCATGCTTGGCTTGCCCCGCTTACTCCTGCATGTGTGCCTTTCAGAAAAGGCAGACGGGAAAGGATGGCCTGGACGGAACCAGGCGGACAGGAGCCAGGCGAGGGAAAGGGACGGCCTGGACGGAGCCAGGCGGAGGCTGAACAGGAACCAGATGAGTCCGGAACTTGGAACAGGTGTGGGGCGCCGCGGACAGGAACAACAGGAACAGGTGCGGGGGCCTGTGGTCAGGAACGAATAGGAACAGGCGCGGGGGCCCGCGATGGAACTTTGGACAGGTGCGGGGGGCCGCGGTCAGGAACAGACAGGAACGGGCATGGAGGCCAGCGGTCAGGAACAGACAGGAACGGGCGTGGAGGCCCGCGGTCAGGAACAGACCAGAACGGGCGCGGAGCCAGAAGGCGCAGCGGCCCGGGGGACAGAAGGCATGGAGGACAGAAGGCACGGAGGCCCGGGGACAGGCGCTGAGCCTGAGAGGAGCGGGAAGCCTGGGTAGGAACAGGAGGCCAGGGCAGGACAGAAGGGCTTGATAGGTACAGGAGGGCCAGGGCAGGAACAGGAGGGCTTGGTAGGTACAGGAGGCCAGGGCAGGAACAGGAGGGCTAGGTACGGCGAGCCTGTGCTGGAGCTGCCAGGGGGTAAGCAGATGACTGACAGGACTTAGGCAGCCGGGGAAAAAATCCAAGAGGCCAGGGCAAACTAACAGAACACGACAGGAAGCCAAACGGAGGGTTAAGGACGAAACAACAAACTAACGGCAAATACAACGGGCAAGACACAACAGAATAACGGGAAAGATACAAGCAAAGTGACAACTAAAGGACAAGAAATTCACAAGACGGTCTGGCCCCGAACAGAGAAACGGGGCAGATGGGGGGGGACAGGTGGGGGGAAAACTAACGAGGAAACGAGAGGGAAACACAATGCAGGTGTGGGGAGTGAGAAACACCAGTGGAGGGAGAAAGGGAAAACACGGGGTGGACTGCCAGACAAATGAAAAACCAGAAACGGAACACGGGGACATGACAAATGCTATGCAAATAGGGAGTGGTAAGAGGCAGAGCTTGACCCCCAAAGTTGCATTTACATCAAATCTCAATAAAATATTGCTCAATTCAATCGTGAGTTGTCTGACTGAACTGTGGATCATTAGTAGCCTATATAGCCTATGTTTTTACTGCATGTTTTTATGCAGGCACCTCTCCACAGTCTTATATGCATATGTCCCACTCTATTTGTTGTTTTTGTTCCGGGAAAATTTTTCGTTTATCGTTTTCGTTCCCTGAACCGTATCTAATCCCTGGTTTCTACAGGTGTACTGGGACCTGCCTTTGGACAGTTACAAAAAATGGAAATTTCACTGGTTTCATTTGTTTGTGTGTGTGTGTGTGTGTGTGTGTGTGTGTGTGTGTGTGTGTGTGTGTGTGTGTGTGTGTGTGTGTGTGTGTGTGTGTGTGTGTGTGTGTGTGTGTGTGTGTGTGTGTGCATGCTGGTGGGAATTTTCCCACAGGGTGGTAAATCTAGTTCCTCCACCTGTATGCTTGACCCTGCCCCTACTCCTTTACTCAAAGCATGCCTTCCCAACATCTCTGTCCCCCATCTCTCATTTTGTTAACATGTCACTCGCTTCTGGTCTTGTCCCCTCATCCTTGAAATCTGCTGCAGTTACACCCATACTCAAGAAACCTGGTCTAGATGCTTCCTCACTTAACAATTACAGACCCATCTCCAACCTCCCATACCTCGCCAAAATCCTGGAGAGTTGTTGCATCTCAATTACAGACCCATGTGTCCACTAATAAGCTTTTTGAGCCATTCCAGTCTGGTTTCCGTCCATTCCACAGCACTGAGACAGCACTCATCTGAGTTTTAAATGACCTCCTCCTCTCCGCTGACACTGGCTCACTAAACATCCTCCTTATCCTTGACCTTAGTGCAGCATTTGACACCATTAGCCACAACATTCTTCTCTCACGTTTACAGTCCCACCATTGGTCTTGCTGGTACAGCTCTTGCCTGGTTCAAATCATTCCTTTCAGACAGACAGCACTTTATTACTTTAGGAAAGCATAAATCCTCCTCAGCCCCCATCACACAAGGTGTTCCCCAAGGATCTGTTCTTGGCCCTCTTATATTCATTATCTACATGCTTCCCCTAGGTCTAATCATTCACCACCATGGTCTCAAATACCACTGTTATGCCGATGATACCCAGATTTATGTCAGCACAAAAAACATCACAGCCATACCACCCCCCTCACTCATAGCCTGCATTCGTGATATAAAACTCTGGATGGCCACCAATTTTCTCAAACTGAACTCAGATAAAACTGAAATAATTCTAACAGGACCTAAAACCTTGACCTCACAGATCACCAACCTCTCTATTAACATAGATGGACTGTTAGTCAAACCCTCACCAACCTTGGTGTCATATTTGATCCATCACTTAGTTTCCAACCCCACATAAACACTCTCAGTAAGAATGCATTCTTCCATCTCCGTAACATTGCACGACTCTGCCCATCTCTCACCCTAAATGACGCTGAAACTCTAGTCCACGCATTCATAACCTCCCGTCTTGATTACTGCAATGCCCTTTTCTGTGGTATCCCTGGAAAAACACTCCCAAAAACTGCAATATATCCAAAACTCAGCTGCCAGAGTACTCACACACGCCAAAAAAATCAGATCATATTACCCCCATCCTCTGTCAGCTGCACTGGCTACCCATTTGCTCACGCATACACTACAAAATCCTTCTCATCACTTACAAAGCACTTAACGGGCTGGCCCCTTCCTACCTCACCAAACTACTCCTCCCATACACTCCTACACGCAACCTCAGGTCCTCTGGCATTGGACTTCTGGTCATTCCCAAAACCAGACTGACCTATATGGGGGGCAGGTCGTTCAGTGCTATAGCTCCCAAGCTCTGGAACACACTACCTCAACATCTCTGCATCTGCACCAATATATCTACATTCAAAACCCACTTAAAAACCCACCTCTTTACCCAACACTACACTTATGGAAATGAAATATACTGCAGTATATTTTAAATATATTGTGAAGATAATTTTGATATATTTACAATATACTGCAGCATATTCTTTTTTCCATAGGGGTATTTTCCTCACTCTACACCCTAGGTTTCTCTTACTTATCTCCTCTCCTTAGTCTGCTTGTTCCTTTAATTCTTATTTTTATAAATGTATTTTTTTTTTTAAATTTTATTATCATATATACAAATTGATTTTTGACTTTTTTGTCTTTGTATTCCTGTTGTTCTTTGCTAGATCTTGTTGTTTTTATTCTTTCGCTCTGTAAAGTGTCCTTGGGTTTGAGAAAGGCGCTATATAAATAAAATGTATTATTATTATTATTATTATTATTATTATTATTATGCTTCTAGTGCAGCGACCCTGTGGCGATGGTGCTCTGTTGCATACTTGCTGCTCTCGCTCGCTTGCTGTTTGCTTGGTAGAAGGCTACATGCTTGCTGCTTGATGATCCTTGCTGCTGGGTGCTGCCGCTGGCAAACTCCCCAAGCTACAGAAGCTGACTGTGTAAGTCTTCTTTTAGCCAGTACTTAGCCTTTCTATCACTAAGACTTCTGCCGTGCCTCCTCGTAGCAGCCTGTGGCAGGCTAGACAGCAGGGGATCTCAGAGCAGTAGTGGGCCTGTGGACATGCCCTGGTTCCTGCCATTCACTACCCCCACTGCTAGGTGGGGTCAGCCTCCTAGGTGACATGGCCACGGGAGGAAACATGTAACGAAAAATCTGTGACTGAAGACTCGCATTAGGCAGCAACGAACAGACCAGCTCGCTGCCAATCCTCTGCAACTCCATCTTGCTGAAGGTCGTCGTTGACTTTTTCGTGCCACCAGAAGACGCTTGACAGAGCCAAGATAGCGGGAGTTGGGACTCTGTGCCCCAACTGTTACTCTAATCCACTCCTCGTGCTAGTCTTTGCTTCCCCTAAGAGGCCTGGACACCATACAGGAGACACATGAGAATGCTGGAGGGCTTTCACATCGGAGGCCTCCAGCGGATCCTGGGCCTGTCATGCGAAGACAAGGTCCCATAAAGCAGCATTTACAGCTGTACTCAGGCCCCCCAGCATCGATACACTGCTGGCACAATGACATTTGCGCTGTTTGGGTCATGTGTTCCGTATGCCACCTCCTCCATGGCCAGCTGAAGGAGGGACAAAGAGGGCAGAAAAAGCGGTACAGAGACCACCTCGAGACCCCCATAAAGAGGTGCGACTGCACTGGAGACATTGGCTGCCGACAGAAAACACCTGGCGCTCCACCTGCCACCTGGGTGTCACACGTCTTGAGGAGCAGGTCACCACCAGAAGAGCAGACAGGAGGGGACAGAGACACCAGCGTGCCACTGGAGCACCCCTCTCTGCCCTACGTGCAGCAAATCCTGCGGGTCTCGCATTGACACAACAAAAACAGTAAAGCAAAACAAAACAAACCAAAAACATAACAAAAACCCAGCACCACAAAGCACAACAAAAACAAAACAATACAATACAATACAATACAATACAATACAATACAAACAAAACAAAAACAAAATATAAAAAAATAATAAAGCAATGGCGTCATCAATATTGATGGACAGCCATAAGCAGTAAGTGTGTGTGTGTGTATGTGTGCGTCTCACCACAACACACCCACCAGCTGTGTGTCTCACAACTGACAGGACTCTTTGGACACACAAGAAAAAGACATGCCTCTTGACTCCATTTTCTCTGACTCATTTTCATATAAAAATAGATGCTTTTTCTCCTACTTTGACTAAAAAAAGACAAGTGTACTTTTCCAATTTCATTACTTATATTTTGGCGAAACAGATCAAAAAACATGAAATTCCTTTCCAAAACAAGACCTCCCAAAATGATCTGTTTCTCCATCTGTGAAAAAAGAACATGAGTAAGGCTGGAAGAAGTACACTGGATTCTCTCGCCAGTTGCAGATGTCTACTTCTAAAGGTTTCAGATTTGGCTGTGTTGTTCATTTCACTCCTGACACCTGATATTAATTAGCTTCTCTGAGTTTCTGGTTTAGCAGGTTGAAGCCACATCCACGCAGGGCACAGTATAATATTATTTTGTGAGACAGACTTCATCAATGCCAACTGGATCACAGGCCATGTGAAGTAATATAGTGATATGGGCCTGCAGTGGGAGATTGTGTTTGAAACTCTAAGATTCAAATATGCTTTATTTGCACGACGAGAGAAATTAAAGCTAAAGCATGAAGGTGCCAGATGACATGAACAACCTTCCTTCCCACCCACCTCTCTCCTCTCTCTCTCTCTCTCTCTCTCTCTCTCTCTCTCTCTCTCTCTCTCTCTCTCTCTCTCTCTCTCTGTCTCTCCCCCTCTCTCTCTCCCCCTCTCTCTCTCTCTCTCTCTCTCTCTCTCTCCTCGGGACTCTCATTGTGTATTAAAATAGAAAAAATAACCTCCCTGATAACGGTAATGAGTCCCTCAGCAGTGCACCAGTAATTACCTTCCATTTATGTCACCTGTTTATTTCTTTTTTTTAAATCCTTTTAACATTTTACAACCTCTGTTTAAGAGGAGGGAGTGCAGGCTTTATCTACTGGATACTCAAGTTCCCTCCACACACTCACAAACACACTGACACACAAACACACACGCGCACAAACACATACTCAAACGCAGGCACACAGAAACGCACACACATTTTTGTTTCAGAAAGGGTAAATATGAATTATATATTGTTACATGTTCCCAGCTGAGGGTGACACATGGGGGCATTCCCTCTCATCATATGGAGCTCACGGTGCTTTTCTTCGTCCTTTTCTGAGCATTAGGAAAATAATCCGTATTAAGTGCAGTTACACAATCTGCAGGGGGCGGAGAGAGCTCATGTAGCTGACGGCCGCTTCGTAGTAATGGGGAGGCTCATCTCATGTTGAACTTGCACCATTTCACTGGTTTATATGTTGAGTTTCAAATGGTTACTATTGATCTACTGTTGTATGTCTGGTCTCTGGCAGAACATTGTCTCTTTACATGCTCATATTATAACAATGATGATTATTAATATTATTATTATTATGTGGTTTTCCTGCTGTTCCATATACATTAGCAGAGTTGTGAATGAAACACTAGCAGCACATGTGCGTGTTTCCCCTGGTTATCAGTATGAAATCTCTACTGCAGCATTAAAATGAGTGGATCACCCTGCCTTTAAAAAAAGAGCACATTTTTTTCCTTTTTATCTCATATTGCATCTATTTCGGCGCACGGCTCCAATCCAAGAAAAAATGTGTGAGGTTTTTCATATGAAATCTCTGGTTTGCGAAGCTTCTGACCATGATAAATAGCGCAGGTCCCGGTGAGGAGCTCCAGCTTGGTTCAGGGCAGAAGAAAGGCCTGGTGTGTGGATGCCAGTAAATGCGTTTCTGAGTAATTAACCAGAGGTCCACATACTACGAAGCAGGATTCTGAGTTAGCTGATAACTGCACTAGTAGTAAAATCCGGAACAGCTCTTTTTACTTCAGTCCATGTTCCAGATTTGGGAGGGGGGGTTTTACTCAGTGCAGTTATTCAGTACTATCTTTTTTTTCATTCAGATTAATACTATTTCATATTAAATTAGTGATTATAATCAAATTTGTGGCGAGTCTGTGAGGCACGTTTACTATGGATTTGTCTGCTTTTCCAAAAAAAAAAAGTTTACTATGGATTTTTCTGTGTTTATGTGTGTGTATGTGTGTGTGTGCATGCATGTTTGTCTGTGTGTATGTATGTGTATTTGTGTGTGTGTGTGTGTGTGTGTGTGTGTGTGTGTGCACGTGTTTTCTGCCCAATTTTAAATTGCCACAATTGTCTGAATCCTCCCTGTCCTCTGATCTAATCCTTCACTCAGGCAATTCAATTTATTTCTAACAAGCATCAGTGCACAGGAATGTGCTTTCAGAGACGTGTAATGAAGCAGCTTCACCGTGAGAAGCAGAGGAGTCTAACTGGGAGTGTTGAAATCTCTGAGATTTCCATGGGGAAATGTGAGAGGCCATGATTTTTCTCACAAAACCAGACGAAGAATACATGCATCAGGCCACATCAGGGCTTGCGATCAAACTGTTCCCTCACCACCATGGTGGGTTTTACAGCCATTAGAATCAGCTCTCTGGCTTGGCTACAGACCAACCAAATGGCCTTATTTAGACACATAACCTCTACCTTGCCAGTTTCAGTCTGGAAGGGGCGGGGGGGGGGGGCATTGTGTGAAGATTACATCACAGAACTTACAAAGAAAAGGGGGTGTGAGGGGGTCTATTAATCAGACTACTGCCCACAGCCCAGCTTTGAAACAGATCCGCTGGAACAGCCAGATCCACCCTAACGCCCACCACAAAGCCTCGTGGATAAGGGTTATGAAACGAGAGGCGGGGGTCAAAGTCCATTGTAACTTTACGGAGTGATATTACCCTGGAGAAAATGCTTTCTCCGTTGCCAATTTTGTGCTGTGCGTTGCCAGGGAGTGTTGTCACCTTTTGCCGTTCTTCAGCGTAATGGGCAAATTTCTCTGTGCCTGGCGAGTTTCATCCCACTCGTCAGAAGTAATCCGGGGGCCAGAGAATGATGACACACTCTGTGAAGGATGTGCTTTTGAAGCTCGGCTGAAGCGTTCAGAAAAAAGCAATGCCTTTCAGCTGACTGACGATTTTAAACTTTTAGTTCCCAGCTCTATAAAATGGGCAGAAACAAATATTCAATCTGTTGTGGTTATTCCGGCTCTCTGTAGCTGTTACCCAACTGAGACAAAGAGACTGAATTAATTAGAATTCTTGCCTGAAGAGAGGAATTACCTCATTTGAAACAGAACATGTGTAGCTTATCTTGGAGATTTAAGAGAAGAATCAGTGGGGCGGTCACGGCATCCACCATGTTACAAGTGTATGGGACCCCTGTATTTATGAAGAATTATTATATACAGGAAACATTACTGTATGCCACGGGCCCAGTTGATACGGTGTGAAAGCTGTTGTCATGGGTACAGTTAAAAGGAGGACCTATGATGTAAGGATCTGGAAGAAGAATTTTGCACAGCATGAGGCCTCCCAAATTACAACCTTTAATTTAAGGAACATTTAAGAACTCATTACCATTCCCATTTTGAGGAATACCTGGGAAATGTAGTCTTTACCTAGAAGAAGGAAAGCCACCACGTGCATGCTCTGTTCCTCTCTCACCCTGAGTTGCAGATTACTCCGGCCCGTCCCTCCCTCACCCTGAGTTTGCAGACTGCTCCAGTTATGCCCCTCACCCTGAGTTTGCAGACTGCTCCAGTTATGCCCCTTTGAATTGATTATTGAATTGACTATTACCATTCAGTTCACCTTTTAACCGGGCCGACCAGCGAAGGATGGGCACCCCCTCTCTAGCCAGGTTCCTTCTGAGATTTCTTCCCACTGGGGAGTTCTCACCACTGTTCAGTGTTTTTTCTCCCCTACCGGGGAGTTTTTTACCTCGTTTTGCTGGTTGGGGGCTAAGGCCTGGTTTTTTGCTCAATGCTAATTTATTCTTTTCTTTCCAGGTGCAAATGAGTGGAGCTATATAACAGGTGTCGGAAAAATCTCCCTCTGTGAGGTTTTCTGATGTATGATGTCTTTTCATTCATTCATTCATTTGTTTGTTAATTCATTCATTTCTGTTCACAATTGTACCAGACCTGGGTAACAGCCATTTTAAATATTCTTAGATGTCGGTAAACATTTAAAAACTTTCCTGAGAATTTTCAAAGCAACATGTCACTAACCCTGTTACCAGCAGTCATTGGAAACAAGAATTTTGTTTCAAAACTTTGGTTAAAATGAGATATTTAAAAAATTTGGTTTTGGTTTTTCAAAATTTTACTGCTGTATAAAGGGCTTAAGTATTTCCACAATCTTTGACGCTGGTCTGATGTGTACTGGAAAGATCAGAAACAGTGCAGTTCAATTTGTTTATCATGACTGTAGAAGGAAATCTTTTCATGGAAAAGCCTAATGCTTTATGCTACCTACCTAATGCTTAATGCTACCTACGCTTAGTGCGGCCAACTGAACCACAAGACGATGCTTGTACTCCAGAGGAATGGTTCGATGAACGCACTGATTAATTAATTTCCCCATTTAATTAATAACACCTGTAAATGACATTATCGTGCAATCCACTGTTTTCATTTGGTCTGTTTCCAGAGTCATCCATCAGCTTTGTATGTTTTTAAGTGCCTGTTCCACTCGTGGGCTGTTGACTAATCAAACAGGATGGCAGCCTTTAATGAAGACAGCCAAGCTAATTCAGCCTAGTCCCCAGCTGGTCTCTTCATCCATCCTCACATCTAATCCTACTGCTGCCCAGACCTTTCAATCCCCCCCAAAAAAGAATTACTCCCCAAAATATGAGTGTATGCACTATGCACTGTAAAAACATAATTCAATGGCTTTACTCAGAAAAATATGCAAACTCCTTGCCTCAAAATTATTTTGTAATGTATAGTTAAGATGGTGAGTGTGAATATCTTTTCTATTCTGAGTTTACAAGCTTCCATTTTTTCACACAACTTAAAACGTGTTGTGATTACTTCAATTATTAATTAATTTTGTATGCACTCAGTAAGGGAAAGAATAATTCAAAATCAAGCTCTGGGAACTAGCTTCGACAAAGTTTGACATACTGCTTAATATGGCTTTGGCCCAACTTGAAACAAATATTTCACATCTCAAGTTGTACTCAGTCACTATTCGTCCGATTCGCTTACTCAAAACGTTAAGGTAAAAACACGAGGTAAGCTCATGGCCTTGAGCCATAACCAGGATAACCAGGACCACAGTAGCCTCAGTCATGGCTTCCGTGCCCACCTGCAACCGCATCTCCGAGGCATGGAGTCAAATCGGCGTCACAATTTGCGAGTTCGAAAAAATTATTATTATTTTTTTTCAGATTTTCAAAACGGGTTCAGAGTTTCAAAAACTTTTTTTCAAACTCGCAAATTATGACACATATGTTTCAGACAGAAAAGGACGCGGCGCCAATCGATTAGGAGGGACGTTTTAAACAAGGCACTTCTCTCGTAGTGTAAGGTACACTAAAATATTTAAGTTAAGACCTTAGCATTTACAGCGTGTGGAGATTTTCTTACAAGAAAATGTATTTATATACATTTACTTTATTTCAGAAAATATATTGCATCATAATTTTTTTGCACATCATTAAGTATACATGACATATATTATGTCAGAACATTATAAACCAATAATACAATATACATCACATTATAATTACAGTATATTGAATATATATGAGTTTCCAAACCCTTTTTGTGCCTTAAAATATATGAAAGATGCATCAGAATCAGTGCCTTTTCATGTTTATGTACTTCCTAATTCTTCATGTATGCCTTGTCTATTTCACGTGAGTAATATTCTTTCATTTTCGCAAAGTGTATGTATAGTATGTACGGTATGGTAGATTGATTCTGCTGTGTTACTGCTGTTATTTCCGAACTGTTTCATTTCAAAGAGCATTTTGCTGTCGTGGGGGGAGTCCCTCCCATGTGGCTCATGGTGACAGTGGATATACAGAGTCCTGCTGCTTGCACTCTGAGTGAACCTTTGTAAAGCATGTCAGATTAGCTTTATGAATCAGATCAGTGTCCGATTAGTTTTATGAGATGTCCATTCATTGGCGTAATGGTAAGTCTGATGGGTAGTAAAGCCTATGTGTTTTTTTAGCATCGAGGGATGCTGTGACATCGGAGGACTGTGTTGTCCCTGGGCGTGTATGTGCGCATGTGTGTGTGTGTGTGTGTGTGTGTGTCTGTGTGTGTGTCTGTGTATGGATGTGTGTGTATGTGTGTGTTTGTGTGTATGCATGTGTGTGTGGGTGTGTGTGTGTGTGTATATATATATATATATATATACATATATGTGTGTGTGTGTGCGTGCACGCATTAATGTTTCTGCTTGTTTAACCAACTGTAGATAAATGAAGATGATCCATTGCTTCTAACAGACATATAGGTCTTTTGATTTATGTGTTCACCCAAAATCATTATTTATCCTGAGGTAAAAGCAGTGAGTAATGGTGATCTGTTTTATTTATAATATATTTATAATATATTTGGAAGCAATGTATTCACATATCTGAAATGCAAATAATATATTGTATTTCAATTGCTTGAAACAATGTATAGCAGTTATTATTGAAAGATCATCATTGGACAGGAAGTGATGTTATATGCAGTCTGACCTTCACAGACACCCCCCATGATGTCATATCCGGGAGTAGTGACCTTGTGTACATGTTTATATGCGTGAAGTCACCAGTGTGCTTCAGATAACAATGTGAGGTGAATTATTCTGGATGGAGAACAGCCGATGGAGTGACGTTCTTGTGGTTGTACCCCTGATTGAGTGAAATGTTGTAAAAGCTGCCAGATTAGATGTATGAGGTGGTGTCTTTATCCTTGTCATCATGTAATGGATAGTTTGATGGAACAGTGAATGCTTGGGTTATATAAGGATATTGGGGCATTGGAATTGCTCATAACTGTGTGTGTGTTTGTGTGTGAGTGTGTATGTGTGTTTGTGTGTGGTATGTGCATGTGTCTGTATGTGTGTATGCATGTATGTGTGTGTGCGTGTGTACACGTGTGTCATGTGTGTGCATGCATACGTGTGTGTGTGTGTGTATGCGTGTGTGTGTGTGTGTGTGTGTGTGTGTGTGTGTGTGTGTGTGTGTGTGTGTGTGTGTGTGTGCAGATTTCAGCCATGGCCATTTTTCGAGAGCTTCATGATTTCAGTGCAAATCAAACAGCACTGCCACGTAAGCTTAATACACCTGCTGATTCATTCAAAAGGGCAGTTTAGCATTGTGCTAAACGCCATGATCTTCTGCTATGATCATTTAAGTCCAGTCACCTGCTACACCACAAACGTGTCACTAACACCCTGCTGGATGCACACTACCAGAGACACACTGCCTTGCCTTTCAAGGACCACAATGGAAACAAGTTTTGACTTTTTTGTGTATATCCTTGATGTTTCTTTGAGATGCATGTCCGTACCCCTGTTACTCCATGTATTTTAACTAAATGTCAAATAAAATCAATCAAATCAATCACACTGGCTAATTATATTTAAATACGCACCCAAAGATTAATTTCCACACATTTCCCACATAGTGCCAACTCACCACCATTTTGATGAAATCTATTCATGTGCGTTATTTAAAGACATTCACCGATGTCAAAATTAATTAAAGAGAGGGGTGGAATATTCAGGAGTTTTATTAACATCTTTTGGTTTATTACAGTTATTTACTGCCTCTTTCATTGTGTCTCATTCCCGAGTGCTCTCCGTCAATTAATTCATTAGCAAAAACCAGCTGTCAAAGAAACGACAAGACGGTACACATCACAAGCTGTAGCCACCTTATTTTCCGGAAGAGACGGCAGGCTTAGAGATAGTGTTTGATGATTACTGTCTACTGTGAATATTTACTGACAACTTAGTGTGCGGCCGTCCAACATTCTGAGACTCAAGTTGAAATTCTGCCGGTTGCTGCAATGTATTGGGCCTCCTTTGCTTTTCGACTTGCTTTCCAAACTGATCAAATGCCTTGCCTTCGTTCTATTATGTTGCTGAGCTGAAGAATGGTTGTGAATCAGGAGTTCTTTGTTGCTTTTCTCTCTCTCTCTCTCTCTCTGCTCTCTCTCTCTCTCTCTCTCCTCTCTCTCTCTCTCTCTCTCTCTCTCTCTCTCGGTAATTACCATTGAAATTGAATTCTGTTGCAGGCATATTCTTGCTTCTGAGAAAATTGAATACCCATCCTTTCAGATTGGAATTTTCCCTTTTCTTCTATTGTCTGGTGTTGAAGATTAGTAACAGCTTTTAATATAGTAGAACATTGGTTATAAAGTAATTATAATTCTTCATTAATGCAAATAATTGGTTCCTTAGGACAGGTATGTAATGAAACAATGCACCCCAAGCAAAATCATTTCCCAATAGATTTAATTAAAATCCCTCAGCCTTAAATGTATGGATGGAGCCCCTGTGCAGAGAATCTTAACTATTGTTTTAAGGGCTTTTTGCATATTGAATTTAAAGACGATTATTTTATTTCGCTTTGAGGCATTTTTCACTCCGTTGTTTTCCTGCCACTAAGGCACGCTGATGATCGTGGCTGAGTGCGTTTTTATTTCAGATTCCAAGGTTCAGAGTGAACAACGGGGTTTGATTTTCTGCGCAGCATCATGCTCTAAAATTCACGTATGTGTGGACTATCGCGCCATTGAATTTGAAGGATTAAGAGACTGCCGGGAGGGGGGCCTAGCTAAAGGTCTAGTTTCCGATGCACTGGCCTGCCCCATTTTGCAGAACTGATCCTGACCACACCACTGCCAACTATGATCGAAAGTCACATGGGATAATGCTTAATTGGCCATAGTTTCATCCTGGGGTCAAAGAGTTTCTGCTGGCAAGGTATCCCTCCACAAGAGCTTCTCATATACAGCCACACTTTCCAGGAAAACCAGAAAGAGGAACATTTGGGAAAGACCAGGCCTGAACTCCCTAAGACTACTGGGGAACTCCCCAGTGGAAAAATGTTCAGTGTTAAATGAACTCTGACAGAGTACTTATGGGTCCCTATTGGGCTCATATGTACTCTGTTAGTGTTGAATGAACACTGGACATTTACCTGTGTAGTACCAGAAATTAGTGCAATGATTTGTTCTTCAATTTGATTTAATTTTCGTTTTAGGACATTGTTCCAGCGCGTAATTAATACGACAATTAAATAAAGTTCGCTTGAATAAGTGTAGGCGTGCAAATTATGAGTTCAGAACAATGGAAAGAACAACGCGACCGCGTCGTAGAAACGTGCCGTGGGAGTAGTCTCCTGTAGAGTTAAGGACGTGCCGACAGGACATAAAGCAGCGAGTTCGTAGACGTCTCCAAAAATCATGGTCATGAACAAAACAAATACCACCCAACTGGTAAACATTAAACATGACAAGGAGTGAAAAAGCAGGTGTAGGTGGAGTTTGATTGACGTTGCTACGCGTGTGCCAGTGTAGTCTTGAAGCGACCGTGAGTGCAGCTTGTTCAGCACTGGACAGCGCAATTCCATCAGTCACGCGCGCCCCGCAGATCAGCACGTGCAAACCTCACCTCTTACACTGAACAAGTGTGAAAACCAAACGAATTAACTAACTGTAATATCTGCCCGATAAATCACACTTTAAATTAATTATCAATCAATAAGAATCGCCTACATATTAACATATTTGTTATTGATTTTCTTTTGTTCGGGTTTAACTCAGTGGATAGCGTAGCCTACTTTGCGTGAGGTATTTGCTCTCGCACTTTCTGTCAATTCAGTGCCCAATTCACTGCCTCCCTCCCTGCATTCCAACACTTCTGGAATTTATCCAGGTCTCTTGATACAGTGAAATAGGTCCAGGCCGCGCCTCCATGTATTTTAGTATATATAAATCGATAATCCTATTTGTCCCATACTAATAAAGCCATTGTGCATTCTGTCTGAGTGAAACTGGGACAATAATGTAAAATAAACGAACGGGTGCATTGTTGAAACATGCTGTGATAAATAGAGCAGTTTAATAGCTGAGCAGTGTTCATTGCAGTTCTGTTTTGATAGATATTCGAATGACAAAGCGACGATTGTCATCTGGAAATATGTATGAATGGGGGATCTAGTCACGGTGAAGCTTTTGGATTATCAAACACGATACGTCATTGCGATCTGTGGGGATTGGCTGGGATTTCTGCGCCTCCGAACCTGTTCAGTGTTTTTCCCCCTCAGTATTGTATGTTACTCCGGCGATATTTGCCTCTGAAACAGCAGGGACCCGCCTGTATCACCAGGTATGACAATCACTTTTTACTCAATCCTGTTCAGTTCTTCTTATTATAACATATAGGTAGCCTACTCTACAGACAAAAAGGAACACAAGTAATGTTTCAAACGTAAATATTCGACAAACTTCTGGTGAAAAGCTTGCTTATTGCGGCTGTTGACTGTTGTTGTATCAGAGAATCAACCACTATGAGGTTCCATTTCAAAGGCAACGGCAGTTAACAATCAACGTTAGGCTATAGCCTATTAAAAATGTTTTATATTGGCACGTATGCAAGTTACGGAGGAACTGCAGCTGCCTTGGTTGAATAGCCTACTGTAGGCTATCTCAGTCTTCGTATGATGTGCAGTGACAATTATTTCACAACAGTTTTGTTGTTCAAATGCATCGGTGAAATTAACAAAAACAATGTTTCAGATTTGTAACATAGGTTAAAGATTAAAGGTTTTTTGTAGAGGTATTTGTTTGCCGAGTTTGAGATGTAGGCTAGCTACTGTAAACTATACGCTTTATTGTTTATGGTGAAACTCTGGTTTGGAACTGTCTGCATTGTTTTACTACCGTTGTGTTAATTTCTGTTTCTCTGTTGACTCAGTTTTCTAGGCAAATTCCATGGAAAACTCACGGTTTCTAACTCCAGCGGAATTTCCGTAAAATCAACGGTCTGTTGGAGGGAAACGGAGGAGATTTAAGCGTGACCATAGTCGTTTCTTTTTACAACCCCGGAATATAGACTCTTAACCTGTGAAACCAACTAAATGAGTGCCGGGACATCCGAGAATTTAGCACTTTCTATTCCAGCTTGCACCTCAAACGGGACTACGCAGACAAATGGCACCTGCATCGATCAAGTGGATCAGTTATTCCAGGCTTTCTCCTCCACTGCGGTCCTCATCGTATTGATAGCGGTAATCTTTGGGATAGTGTTCGTTTCCCTCACGACCTTTCATTTTCACAAAAGAAAGATGAAAAAAAGAAAGATACAAAAAGCTCAAGAAGAGTACGAGCGCGACAACTGCAGTCCCAAAACTGCGAAAAGGAAGCCGTCGGTCAGACAGTGCATCATGGTGCGACCCCACCGGGACTCTGGGCATCGACCACCCGCTGCGGTCCAGAAGCAAGACCAGGCAACCGCGTCTCAGGAGGACTCCGGTGTCATACCCATCCCAGAGAATGGCTCAAAAGCGGGCACAAGGCACACAGAACACGGTCATGACCAGCTGTTGGAAAGCGTCGCCTTGTCCTGATAATACAAATATCGTCAATGGAGAACATTGTAAATAAATACACTATATTCATATTATAATATCATTTAGGGGAAACATATATACCAAGCTTCGAAGTGCATGAACAACGATACTACAATCTTAATTATAACCTCGAAGATGGGGGAAACAAAATGGCACAAATGAACGAACACGGCCTCTAAAAACAATGAGTTGCTAAATGTAGCTACAGTATGAAAATATCAGTGGATACGTTCTCACTTTCCACCTCTGTAAATAGTGTACGATGATGAAAAACAAACTAAACGTAGCTTAAATAGCCTATTTGATCATTCGGAGACGGCGTAGAAGAACTAGGTGGAATGAAGTAAGAAGTACAGTGCAAGGAAGTGTGCTCGTGGCAGAAAGACAGCTTGTTCCTTTCCGGTAATGTATTTCAATGCGTAGTTTAGAAATAATGCGCTATTGAGTTTCGGGGGAAATGGAGAGGCAGGGGCTTGGAATGCAAGTTTTGTACAGTGGCGTCAGCGCTCTCCAGCAGAGGTGCTGGCGACGACGCAACCAATTATTCTCCTTGTATAGTTCCTCCTTGTCTCGCAAATACCGTTGGATAAGTCATTTTTAAACATTTCCACCTTTTTCATTTTCTGAAATGTGACATTGTTATCACATTTTAACTCATTGCAGTTCTCTGGTGGGAATTTTATGAGAACGACAGTGTACAATAAAGCCATTCTGCGTTATTGACGATATGAGGTACTGTTACTGGCAGATTAAAATTGCAACTGAAATGCAATGGGTTGTGCAGAAATATGGGCTCCACTCAATTAAAATATCAATTTATCGAGAGTACAAATATATCATTTTATTTCCAGCTTAGATATATATTTTTCCTAGGCAGTAAATGTGATTCAGCAGTAGGCTAGTTAGTAGTAGCCCATCCTTATTGTTTTGGTCAGGGTGCTGTGCAGCGAAAGTAATATTTAATGTGTTCTTTTAGAAGTAGTTTGTTTTGGTTCTTTAATTATTTGCGACGTAGATTACACAACTTAGCTTTTTTGTTTTAAGGTATACATTGTTATTATTTGTTTTATTTATAAAGTCTGGTATTTATAGTGTAACGTATGACGTAAAATAAATGAGAATTAATTTAAAGTAATTTCGTTTATCTCATGTTATTTCCATTTTGTGCAATTTTAAATAAGTGAACGCAAAGGAACACCATTCACAATTTGGCAGGTTAGGAACCAGTCAATATTTACATTTCAGATGCGACTAGATTGTAGCAATCATTTGAGTGATTGATTTATAAAAACATACCAGGATAATACCACATTTTCGCATCATGATTCAGCAAATATTATCAAGAGAGTAACATCCACGAGAACAAACATCCAGCAAATTATCCATGAAATATATATTTTAAAAACATTTCATATGCACCACAAAATCCGGTGGTTAGATGTCTCTACCACAAAATCTGGTGGTTGAATGTATCTACTAGAGAATCTGCTGGTTTCATTTACCAACGTGAGCTAAAACGTCACAAGGGTTCAAACTCCCAATACCACGTTACTAAATATTAATTTAACAAATCTTTTGTCATTCAGTCAAAGCTGTACAAGTTGGTCTATTAATTACATACATCATGTAGCCTAAATGTTTGGCACTGTTGTAGCCTACATTAGCTATATAATGATCAATGCATTATATTACATCAGTCAGTAATATTATTTTCCATTTATTATTTCCATATGCCCTTTCTGATTAGCTAATGTCTCACTGTGTGACACAGTTTGTTTGGGTATGTTCTTAAGATTCAGGGATGATTGACTTGTTTCCTAAATTGATAGGCTGGTTGGATTCCTATTTTAGAAAGAAATGGTCATAACTGCAAAACAGCTGTAACAGCTCAGGTCCGCTTTGTGATGACACATCTGTAAAACTCAGAGAGACATCTCAACTAAAATGTCACATGTATTCCACCTTTTAAAACTTGGGGAACAATTTACTTGAACTGTAGGCCCAAAAGACTGTCACAGCACTGTCACAAGCATGACATATCTCCTGTTATATAACCAGTCATGTGTTTTGCACCTCTTGGCATGTCATAGCACAATCATTATGTATGCAGGGAATTTTACAAAGCAAATTTCTAAATAATTGTTTCAAAATGATCACTGCACACATTATATTTTGACAGTGTAGGCTTTATTGCATGTACTGTTATTCAAAGTTCTACCCAATCTTGTAATATCAAACTATAATGTCAATTCATGAGCACTGCTGATTGGTCCATAAAGGCTGTAAAACGATGGTTTTTGTTCATGATTAGGTGAAGAATTATATCTGTTGCACAGCAAATGAAAAACACAGGAGGTAAAGGGCAACTGGAGGACTTCTCTAACAGGGAACGGCATCTTCATTTGCTCTGTATATCTTTGGGGCTAGTTTCAGAAGCAGGTGCCAGGTATTGAACCCCTTGTAAGCTTCTTGTTACACTCCTTGATGGAGAAAATGGAGAAACTGGCACTTGTAACAGAGCAGCAAGAACACTCAGATTAATTCTCCTTAATTACATGTCTCTTTTTTAAATTATGCAATTAAATGTATGATTTTTATATGTACGTGGGCATTTGCTCTATAACTGCTCAAAGAGCCGAGGAGGAATTAATTATGTTTCTCGCAGAGACCTTTTTTTAAATGATGCTAATTTTACTGACAGTGAACATTGGTTCAGGTAAGTGGATCCAGTGTGTCAGCTTTGAGGATGTGCCTGGCCCTATATTTCCCTTCGAATGGGCAGGTAGAGTCAAAGTCTGTGATTTGTTTGTATTCTATCAACCAAAGCTGAATCTCCAGCACACTAGCACAATGACCATGTGTTAATGACCCTGTCTACATCAAGAACGCATCATCATATGACTGGCTTCTTAATCTGAGAGGGGCAGCATCGACAGTTTAACATTAAAGTGTCTGTTTGGAAAACATTTTGCTCACTGAAATTTCACAGCAGTTTTCACCCCACTGACTTGGTTAGTGTCTGCCTGTTGGTGGCTACACAAATAACTGAGAGAGAGTGAGAGGATTCTTTTTGACATGATTTACCTATTGGAGATATATTTAAGGTGAAGCTCACATAGCCATATTTATTTTGGTACACAACTGAGATGATACTCAGGAAGTGAACCCTTTTGGTTGTAGAACCATTTTGAGTTGTTTTGTCTTTCACAGTCAGTTCCTTTCCCATTTCTTGTGTATATGTAAGAAATGGCTCAATAGCATGAACATACACTAGATTCTTTAATATAACAGTGGAAGGGGGTCTTAGATTGGACCTGGTAAGATCAATCTTTTTTGCCAAGCCTCTCTCCATGACCTTTGACAGCAGCACGTAGCATGAGACTTAGAAATGAACACGGAACAAAACAGCGCCGGATTCCATCAGGGTAACACTGCTTCTAATGCTCAATGGCAGGGCTGGTTTGTGATTGGCTGTGTTAGTGTTTCATTTGATTTGTTCACCTGACATTATCACAGAAAAAAAATCATAAGATTTATAACCAGTCTTAAAGGGGAATTCCACCGAAAAACAACATTGACCTTATTTAACAGATCAAGGCACTACTGATTTAGTCTTTCTTTGTGGCTGGCCGAAACAATCTGTGAACGGAATTATCAGCAGCTAAAGATGCAAATTTGGTAGAGGTATACATCAAAATGACGTGTATCTCTACCCTTCCTCAAAAACAGTCGGCGGGTAAGTCACGCTGAAGGAGGCGTGACCGAACTCACGGAGAGGGAGTTCAGAGCCGAGAATCAGAGCCGAGAGCCCTGTCTACTGCGTCCTTCTGTGTAGCCTACTGTGTACTAGCATACTGTATACTGCTTACTGTTTTGTCATGTACTTAACAGCTTTTTTTTTAAAGTATACTCAACTGGCATATTCAATAGTAGACAAGAGCGCTGATTTGGAAACGGTCAGAGAGGTGGTGAACCTTTTGTTACAATCATAAACAGTATTAGCTTGCAAGCTAGCTCAGAGTTCTTAGCTAAGTTACGAATATTTCCAGTACAATTGGCTTCCAACGATTTTGTGGACCATGCACTGGATGACCCTTTCCGAGACATTTTACTTGAATCAGTAGTAATAGTAGTTTTATTGTCATAAAAGAAGCTGCAGATGAACCTCAACCCTCATCTTATCCCCTGGGTAATGTCCTTCTTAACTGACAGACCTCAGTGGATTAGATATAAAGGCCACTGCACCACCAAGACCATTTCTAATGGCTCACCACAAGGTTCTGTAGTTTTTCCAGTGCTATTCACACTCTATGACTGAGATCACTTTCATCAAGTACTCATCAAGTACTCAGATGATACAGCAATTTTGGACTCATCCAACTCTGATGACAAGCTTCCATCTGCTGTCAGCCAGTTCCAACAGTGGTGTGAAATCAATTTCTTGGACTTGAATGTGGAGAAGACTAAAGAAATTGCCATCGACTTCCGATGACAGCCGTCCCCGCTGAGGCCCCTTACGATCGGAGTCAAAACAGTTGAAAGAGTGGAGGAGTACAGATATTTGGGTACCATCATTGATAATAAACTGACCTTTGAGGCAAACTGTTATCGAGTGCATGCAAAGTGTCAGTCAAGGCTGTATTTCCTCTGGAAACTTAGGAATTTGAACGTGATCCAGTCAGAACTGCAAGCATTTTACACCTGCTTCCTTGAGTCAGTGCTGACCTTTTGCCTAACAGCTTGGTTTGGCTCATTAAGTGAAATCAGGCAACTGAAGCTGGAGAGGGTAACAGTGCAGGCTACTAAAATCATAGGGAACTGACAAAAAATGCTGAAACATCTGTATGAGGAGCGTACAATTAAAAAAGGAAAGAAAATTATGGCCCTTCCATCACATCCCCTGAACTTTCTCTTTGAGACTCTTCCATCAGGTCGAAGATTAAGGTCTTTTCCCCTTAAAGCAAAAAAAGCCTGAAACAGCTTTGTCCCTACAGCTTTTAGATTGCTTAATGACATTGGACATCTCAAGACAGTAAAGGCAGATGAGGAACTGTTATTGCTTTTGATGCTCAGTTTTTCATCATAATTAATATTTAATTAATTTAATATAATATAATTTTGATCATAATACTAATAATAATAGTCATTTTAATAATAATCATAATATATTCCACTCCACACATACCTTCACTATAATGTGAAACATCTGATTCAATTGAATGTCTTTATTTAACATGTTTGTTTGTGTTTGTGGGTCTGCCCCACTGTCTATGTCTTTTTTACTGCTGGAAACTACAACTGAAGTTCCCTAAAGGGAAAATTAAAGTTATTCTATTCTATTCTATATACATTAAAAGCAGTGCATTCAATGCAATGAAATTGGCTACCTTGGCTACCTCCTGGGTAACATATAACATGAGAAATAACATACATTCAACATGACATGTACAGTAATCGACCTACAATCAACAAGAAACATTCCATACAAAATATGATGACCAGCAACAAATGCCCCGGCAACAATAAATAGATAAATAAAAATACCGCAATATACAGCCGTCTTTTTATCTCTTGCTAAACTCTGATAAGACAGAGGTAATGGTAGTGGGGCCCAAGTCCCTGAGATGCAAACTATCTGGCTATAACATTGATGGAATTTCAATCACTTCAAGTGCTGTCATTAAAGATCTTGGTGTTACGTTTGATCCAGATCTCGTATTTGATACACACATTAAAGACATCTCTAGGGTTGCTTTCTATCACTTGAGGAATATCTCAAAAATTTGAAAAATACTGTCCCTACATGATGCTGAAAAGCTAGTCCATGCTTTTGTTACTTCTAGATTAGATTACTGTAATGCTCTTTTTGTCTGGATGTGCAAATTCCTCTCTGAAAGGGCTTCAGCTAATTCAAAATACAGCAGCTCGTATTCTCACGAGAACTAGGAGATTTGAACACATTCAATTCAATTCAATTTTATTTATATAGCGCTTTTCACAGACGACTGTCACAAAGACGCTTTACAGAACAGAAAGGGGAGGAAAGGGGAAATGGGAAATGCCAGCTCTAAGCCAGCTCTAAGCCCCCAGATAGCAGATGTAAAAACTCTTTAGTAGGGAGAGAAAACCCTCATACTCTCCTAGTTCTCGTGAGAATACGAGCTGCTGTATTTTGAATTAGCTGAAGCCCACCTAATTGATACTTGTTAATGTTTGTATTTAGTCACCCGGTGTCCTTTGTCCTGTGCCAGTTCGTTAACTCTCCTTGTGTGAACCTATAGTCTTGTCTTAGTGATACTTAGTATCTAGTCCAGTCTTGCATTTAATTACCCTCTGTCTTGCTACCGGCGTTAACTCGCCCTTCCACTCCGTCAGGTTTCCGTCAAGCTCTCGCCCGGAACGGCGATTCTCGCTGTTCGGTCTACCCTGCTCACTGTACTAACTGTGTCTGCTTTGAGTCTACCAACCTGCAGTTGTTTGCATTCCCTGCCTGTGTTGCTGTTTCCTGCCAAACCATCTGCCGTGTGTGCATGCAGTCGGGGCCCCAGCTCTTCCACTCTGCGGTGGTGCCCGCCTCCTGCCTGTGCTGCTGCCGCTGCTGTCCTGTCGCTGCGTCCACGCCCAGCCCGGACCCCGCTCCACTAACCTGCACTGCTCCTGCCACTCCGCTCTGCCCTGGTTCCCGCTCCCCGCTCCTCCTCTGCTCCGCTTGCCTGGTTTTCTGTCACCATCACCAACCCCGGCCTCTCTGCTAATGCTGTTCCCCTGCTGTACCTACTACCTGGACTGTTAGTCTTTTATGTCTCCCTATGCTTCAGGAGGAATTCTGGTCGAAGCAATAATTTATTAGAGCTACGAGCTCTCAATATTGTCTGTTTGTTGAGTCCAGTTCCGGCTTGGAACTTTAACTGCCTTTGCCTTTTCCCCCTATGCATCAGGAGGGATTCTGGTCGAAGCAATAAAATAATTGAGTATTGGCATTCCTGTGTTCAAGTCGTGCATTTGAGTCCAATCCATATCCGGGATCGTAACATAACAATCTCAACTGCTTTACCCTCGATAATTGTTGGGGAATGGTTGACATTACTCTTCCTGAAATCTATTATAATTTCTTTGGTTTTGTCTACATTCAGGGTCAAGTTATTATCCTTACACCACAGGACCAGCTCCCTTACCTGCTCCCTATAGGCGTCCTCATTGTTCTCATGTATCAGACCAACCGCTGTTGTGTCATCTGCCAACTTTACAATATGATTATTGGGATGTTTTGCAGCACAGTCATGAGTAAACAATACTGTATAGTAGAGGACTGAAGGCAGCATCCCTGAGGTGCACCTGTATTAAGGATGAGTGTAGATGAGTAGTTTCCACCCAGCCTCACCATTTGGGGTCTACTAGTTAAAAAATCATATGACCAAGCATAGAGTAACATAGGCCTAGATCTCTGAGCTCAAGCACCAGTTTTGCTGGTATGATGGTGTTAAAAGCAGAGCTATAATCTATGAACAAACATCCCCTCGAGATGTTTAAAAACGGTGTGCAGGACTAAAGAAAGGCGTGGAAGGCTACCGTTTTGAGCCTAAATACATGGCTGAGGTGGAGATTAGCCGAAGGCGTGAGGCGGCAGCCGACCCGTGAGGGAGTGCCTCAGGTAAAGATGACTGGTGGTGGACCGAGAGGAGAAATCAGTAACCAGTAAGTGTCGCAGACTTCTGGCAAGACTAGCTATGTGTTCACTATACCAAAAGTAGATGAATGAAGGGCCGTGTTTTCCTAACTAAAGCTAAATTAATGGCTATATTTCCCCCGTTTTTCTCTGGAGACTCCAGCTAATGCTGGTGAGACTGGTGACATTTTTTCACTAGAACTGTAGTGGCTAGCTTGCCAGCGAGTGACGTTAGCCTGTCGAAGAGCGGTTTCCAGGATTAGTAACGCCCGGCCCCTCTGTTTGTATTCTGTAGGAGTGGCAACCTGTGACTGGCGTGGTCTGACACCCGCCCATAAACTGTAAGCCCCTGGTCGTTGTAGTCCACAGTAAAGCAGGTACCTGGAACATGAGCAGTGGTTTGGGGTTATACACTGCCTGGCCAAAAAAAAAGTTGTACACTCTAATATTTCATTGGACCGCCTTTAGCTTTGATTACGGCGTGCATTCGTCGTGGCATTGTTTCGACAACCTTATGCGATGTCACAACATTTATTTCCGTTCAGAGTTGCATTCATTTTTGGCCGAGATCTTGTATTGACGACGGGAGAGTCGCACCACTCTGTAAAGTCTTCTCCAGCACATCCAAAGACTTTCAATGGGGTTAAGGTCAGGACTCTGGTGGCCAATTCATTTGTGAAAATGATTCCTCACGCTCCCTGAAGCACTCTTTCACAATTTGAGCCCGATGAATCTTGGCATTGTCGTCCTGGAATATGCCCATTGATGGGATAACCTGGTCATTCAGTACATTCAGGTACTCAGCTGACTTCATTTTATTGCTGCATAACGTTGCTGAGCCTAGACCTGACCAATTGAAGCAACCCCAGATCATAACATTGCCTCCAGAGGCTTGTACAGTGGGCACTATGCATGACGGGTGCAACAGCGACTTTTTTTTTGGCCAGGCAGTGTATCTCTGCTCGCACTACAGGTAGAGAGTTGGCTGATAGCTCATTTTAATCAGGAGGACAGCTACGCTACAAACACAATATTATTTAACTTTAACAAGGTCCTAACATATATAACCATTCCTAACAAGGCCTAAGTTGTTATTCAAAAGGGATACTCGTTAATGAATATGTTACAATCATCTGGGAAACTGAAGAGACTCACCATTAATGGTGATATAGACACTGTCAGATAAACTCTGATGAACCCCCTACATATTGATTGAGAGCATTTGAGCTGGGTATGCCTTATCACATGGATGTAATATTTTGGTGGAGATTGAATTACTGTTTGCACTTAACAATTATGGCCCACAACCATCACTTCTGTTGTTAAAAGCCGTAAATTTCTATTTTTGTATAGGGAATCAATAGCTTAGCTAAATGACCTCCTAACATATTCATGTTTGGTCTCCTTAAAAAGAGGCTAAAACCATGAACCCCTTGATAGTAATACCACAATTCTTAGTCCTGCTTCCAACAACATGAGGTCTCTTTAATTGATAAGTAAATGTGTAAGCCAGTCCTCATCTGACCCCCCCCCCCCCCCCCCCCACATCGTAACTTAGCATCACCCAATCAGGCCAAGTATCCTCCCCTGATGATTCATTCAAGTATGTATGGGTCAGGAGAAGAGGGGGTGTCCCTCCCCCTCTTTCAACTACATAAAATGCAGGCTTTTCTTTGATCTGAAGTTGGCATCTGTCTTGCACTTTTTGAATATTCTGCTGTCTGTTGGTTTTTGGACCTTGGTCTTGGTGCATTCTGGGGATTACCTTGAGAGAGACAAGCTGTGGTCTGTTTATCTTTTATCATGCATTTCTTTTGTGACTGTAACTTGTTTATGTCTGTGACATTCATTGTTTGTTAAGGTAGCTGAACCTTCGTCCTTGGATTAGATATTGAATACTCGTAATTTAATTAATCTCTTCATTTTAAACTGGTTGTGAGTTGTACATTTTGATAAAGCTTAATTAAACAGGTTTGCCTGCCTATCAATTTGGCGACTGCATTGATAATTTTGATAATAATTAGCAAATTAAATGAAATAGATCATTTTTACATGTTGGATAAGTGAGGAGTTTTAACCGTTGATACGACTTACGTTGATACATGTTCTTTATTGACATTAAACAAGGGTGTAAGCTGTTAAAACCGCTGGATTTGGACATTGTCATTTTAAACAGATTCCCACTTCCCCGACACCCTGGAGAGCACTAGCCGGTCTGACTCTATTAGTTATGGGAGGTGTAGGAAATAACAAATCTCTTCTCTTCCATAATCAACATTGTATTTTCCCTTTTCCCACAATGTGAGGATTTATGGGGCAAGAGAGAAGGTAAAAGGTATCTACTGTAGTGATTGTAAATACTGAGCTATAATCAATCCATTTTTTCAGCCTTGTAATGGCAGTAAGCAATACCAACAGTGGCTATCAGGGGTCATTCCCAGTCCTGGCTACAGTCAACATGCTGCTTACTCTGTACCTTAGCGCATTTCAAGGACAGTGGCTAGTGCTGTCCTGGAGCTACTCCAGCAGCATGTAGCAGAATAGTATCGTGGTTAGGGAACTTGGCCCGTAATGCAGAGGGGCACTGCTATCAAAGTCTCTGTGCATGAAATGACCTGAAAGATTGTGGAAGATGGAAAGACGAAATTACTTCTGTGCTGAAATGGGGAATGAATTCCACAAAGTGCCACTACCACATGCTGCCATCCTCAGTCATACCCTGCATTGCTCACTATTCTTTCTCCCGTCTGAGACCTGCATGTTTGTTTGTGGGGGGGGGGGTTAACGTGGCCTAGACCCGACAACAACCCCTGTAGTAAGACAGCGCGACGTGCATTATCTTTTATCCATCCGTCTTCTCCTTTTTCAGTTGCTTTGATTCATAGCCTGTAGGCATTGCACTTTTTTCTCGGGTTCGGTGTTGAGCAATGCTTCCCTGATTTCCTGACAAACTCAGTCAGGAGGAAAATGTGCACATTTTCGACAGCTGTGGCGCAATGCATTTCTGCTCCATTCGTGCTAATTATTTTATGAACTGTACAAAGAGACATCTACTGCACAGCGCACACATGCAAGGAGCCTCAGCAGAACCAAAATTTGACAGAATGAGGGGACGCTTTATTTTCTACCTCACAGCTTCTAATAGGGCATACAAATAGTAGCCACCTAACAATCTTCAATTTTCATAATAAAATTTGACTTTGATATTTGTTGTTATTAAAATTATTATGATGACTGCTAGTATTTATTTTAAAAAATTAGTATTTATTGAAACAAGAATGAAATACACAGTAGTCGTGGTCGTAGTATGCATTGAGTGAAGTACTAATTATGAAGTATAAATAATATAGAATAATTTTCCAAGACAGCATGAGCCTATCTTCAAAACAGAAACCTTTTGTCATAGTGATGTCACAAAAACAAGCATCGATGTAGTTCCATTAACAGCAGACATTATAATGACATGAAGATAATTTATGAACTAAAACCATTGCAATAATATAATAATCTCATATTTATAAAAATCTATATTTCAGCTTTAAATGCATTTCCACATGGACAGTATTACTTTCTTGTCATCTGTAAGATGAAATGAGGTTTACAAAAGCAATGAGAGTTCAGTACAGTGTTTCTGAAAGCCATTCTGTTAACAGGTACATTTTCTTTATGAATCCGGGCCTCAGGCTATCTCCCAAAGTCGTTTTGTGATTCATCATCTGTGCTGCTATTGTGTAAATGGCCAGAGTGACCTCAATTATCATTTTAACCACTGAGCGCTTTCAGTCCATTAATCTCGTATCCCAGGCCATCACTCTTTAGGTATAGCTATTCAAGCTGATCTTCCTTCCTGAATTCACAATTCAGAGCCTCACAAAGGCATTGCATAGTGGGTTGAACAAATTAAAAACCGTACTATTTAAACAAAGGGACACATTCTATATTGACTGTGCACATTATGCATGGGTGTGCTGTTTGGATGAGGATCAAGCATAACTGTAATTAAGAATCCTGTTTGGTCACCCACTCAGTCTTACAATATTTCCGAAGACTGCTGAAGACTGGTTTATCACATGCAGAAATTCTACAAAATCCAGCAAATCTGTCCTTATAGTCCTTCAGTTTAACTTGAACTTCCGATTAGAATCACTGGTGCACTTTGCTGGAATTTCATTTCTGCAAGTCACAAAAACAATAAAACAATGTGAGCTATACACATTATCCTCATGTAATTTCATTCTGTCTGGAATATATAGCTCCCTACAACAATCATTCCAGTCTGATGAGATTGTAATGTTATTAATCTCCAACCTTGACACTCAAAACTAGAAATGGAAAGGGAAATTACAGTGTTTGAGATTACTTTCCTGAAATTTGACTGGCTTTACCAAAGTTTTTAGAAAGCTGTATGTTGTTTATCATTGGTTGAGCTTGAATCGACACCAGACTCATAGTTCTGTAAGGTTATGAGCAGCCTGGTCAGGCTCGTAGTACCATACATTTATGAGCAGTCTGGTTAGGCTCATAGTGTCGTCAGGTTATGAGAACCCTGGTCAGCCTCGTAGTACTGTAAGGTTATGAGCCGCCTGGTCAGGCTTGTAGTTCTGTAAGGTTATGAGCCTGACAAGTGATGCTTCACTGCCATAAACTAAGGCCACTTAACCTTTAATGATTAAGTGGTCTTGACACAAAATGTCAAGAATGTAATCAAATGTAGTAGTTAATGCTTTAAGAATAGTTGTTTACAGAGCCAGCACTTATCCTCTAGCTTTGAGTGTGATAGGTGAGCGCTCTTCCTCCACAGACAAAACAAGCCATTGTCCAGAAGAAATGCGGTGACTTGACTATCCGCTCGGAGCTCATTATACATGAGCTTCCACCATCAACACAGACAAACAAGGGATTAAGAAGCTGTTCATCCGATGTGACTTTTATATTTGCCTTGGGCCGCCAACAGCAGGCAGACCGTTACACTGTTTAACAGCTGATTAGCTCCAGCCACTATCTGCACAGCTTTGAGCACAATAATCACTATGGTTAATTGCTTTGAGGGGCATTTCTGTTCCTCTTCATGCTTTGTGCATTCCCTCTTTCTTTTTTATTCTTTTAGGAGAGTACACAGTCTGCCCTGCGCTTGTTCTTGTTTTGTTTTCTGCTTTATTCGGACAGGGGCAAAGCAGAGACGGATAAGGGACAGAGAAGAGATCACAGGTGAGATGGAACGCCCACACAGGGGGACTCGTATATGGCTTGAGTGCATCACACCTCTCGCCCTGCATCCCCTCTCTTGAGTGCCAATTTTGTACATCATAAAACATGCATTACACTGTCATAAGAATGGCATAACACCTGTCATGAAAGCCTATAACAGCTTGTGGCGGATGTCATGGCACTGTCATAATGCGTTGATCGTTTTGCAAGTTTTTTTTAAAATTGGTATTGTAAAGATTTCTGCATATGTTATGTACGACAGTATTATGACATGTATCACAAAGTTATGTCTTCAAAATATACAGGTCTCAGAAGGGAGGTCTGCTGGGGAAGGAAGGGGGTGGGGTTATCTGAAGCAAAGAGGCAGACTATGTGTTCAGTACTGTTGTTCCACAATTTTTTCATAAACATTTCAATGTGTTCTGTTCCCCTACATGAAATATACTGTGGTCTAATTTACAAATGAGAAAGTGTTGGTGTAAAAACTTATTAGCTAACTGAGCCAGAGTAATTGGTGGAAACAAAAACCTGCATATACAGTGGGAGGGAAAGGGGTTCCCCACACCTGATGCTGGAGGCCCAAGAGACCACCTGCTCTCAAAATGATCTTCCTGCATTTACGGACAGCTGACAACCTGCCTGAAATATTTATGAGTTTCAACAAATCATCATATGCAGAGGCAGACTTAGCGCTCATCAACACTTTCCCAAACCCACACTTGTAATTAGAAATGAACCCTGTTTCCGCCTTGTTGTAACTGTAATTGAAGCCCTGAATACACTATGATACAGTTTCATGCGATACCTGACTTATGCCTGTAATATCCACTCAGGGCTAATAATACTGATTAGAGGTAGAAAAGGCAAAACGTTCCAGGTTGGAGGAACTCTTGGAAATGTAGCTACTGTGATGCAGCGTGAGTCTGCGCTCCTTCAGAAAAGCCCCCTGGAGACGGTGCCCTGGCTCCATGCTATTAAAATGTCTCCTCATCAGTCATGGAAATTCAAATTCTCTGAAAGCCTTTCAGCGTTATCTTCTGTCGGCTTCAGTGTAATCAATCAGATCGCTACCGTGCATGCTAATGAGGGCATATTGGCAAAGAGCACAAAAGATAGTCCAAGTGTTTCCTGTTAGGCATTTCCAAGCACGGATCGCAAAAACTTTGAGAGTTTTATAATTCAACCTCTTATGCAATATTCGACGGCTTGATTAAAGGAACGCAAGATTAGATTCTGCATTAAAAGAAAGCGAATGTGTTCATGTCTCTGGACAATACGTTTCCACTTTTAGCACGGGCATTCTTTCATACAGATTCAAGGTTTTTCTCTCTTACGTGCAGAGAATAGCACAGTGTGACTGAAGCCAAAGGTTCTAGGCCATTCTTTGGATGTTAACCGCATAACTGCAGCACAAGAGAGGTTCCTGCACTTTCTTACCTTAAACCCCAGTTAATTTGTGAATGCATTTCCAGTACTGCCCCTCATTAAAAATGCAACAAACATGGAATTCAAATGTTTTTAACATGCAAAATCAACTGCACTAGTGTAGTGCATGTAACAGTGTTTCACTATGTGAAATGGTGTGAATGTGAGAGGGAATATTCATAGCTGTATCTCACAGCATAAACACCTCAACCCATGACCCACAGTTTGGGAATCACTGCAATATGATTCCCAAACTGTATGACATGAAATACTACCACAATGCACAATCAGAACGTACAATGACAACGTACAACCACAACATACAATCACAATACAAAGCCACAATGCACAACTACAATGTACAATGACAATATACAACCACAATGCACAATACGGTTTCTCTGTACAGCATCTTTGTAACAGTTCTCTGTAAAAAGTGCTATACAAATAAAATTGATTTGATTCGATTTGAATGCACAACCACAATGTATAACCACAACCATAATGTACAACCACAATGCACAACCGCAATGTATAACCACAATGCACAACCGCAATGTATAACCACAATGCACAACCGCAATGTATAACCACAATGCACAACCACAATGCACAGCCGCAATGTATAACCACAATGCACAACCACAATGCACAACCACAATTTATAACCACTGTTACGGGAACTGATCGCAACCAATCGCAGACACCAGAAGTAATAGGCTTTATTCGTGGTCGACAAACACAGGTCAATGTCCAGCAAACAGTGCAATAGAGGGCAGGCAGAAACATAGTCAAATCCAGGCAGGGGTCAATGTCCAGTGAACAGGGCAATGCAGGATGAGCAAAAACGAAGTCCAGGAACAGGCAGAGGTCAGAACCGGGGAATCCGTCAAAGCAGGGATCAGGAGGGCAAAGGGTAGGAGCAGGGCTAGGATGGGGAAGGGCAGGTGGGCAGGACGGCTGCACAGGAACAGGCGTAGGAGCAGGGCTAGGATGGGGAAGGGCAGGTGGGCAGGACGGCTGCACAGGAACAGGCGTAGGAGCAGGGCTAGGATGGGGAAGGGCAGGTGGGCAGGAGGGCTGGACAGGCAGGAGAACAGGAACTGGACGGGTACACAGGACTGGACACAGAAACTCAGAACAGGAAAGGAGCAGGCAGAAATCAACCGCTGGAAAGACTGAGACAAGCACGAATGCAGGACACAAGACGATCTGGCAGAGAACACAGAAACAGAGGAGACTAAATACCAAACTAACGAAGAAACAACAAGGACAGGAGACGAAACGAATGAGAAAACACAATTCAGGTGGGGGGAAGTGGAGACACAAAATGGAGGGAGAGAAGGAAAACACGGAACATATGCCAGATAGAAAATACATATAAACGGAAAAACCAGACGTAGACTAAGACGTGGAGGCACGAGACGTGACAAAACACAATGTACAACCACAATGTATAACCACAATGTACAACCACAACATACAACCACAATGTATAACCACAATGTATAACCAACCACAATGTACAATCACAATGTATAACCACAATGTATAACCACAGTGGACACACAGCAAGGTTCTCAGTGTTAAATCAAGCGACAACAGATATGTCAATTTTGTGACTGCTTGTTTCCATTTCTTAAATCTGCCACTACAGCTAAGCACTAGCAGCAGGACTATTCACCAACTATTCTACATTCTCTCAACAGCTGATCTTTGTCAACTGCAACATCTCAACAGCTCCTGTTAGCAGCGTTCTGTAGCATCAATCTTCAAAATGTTGAGGGACAAATGGCTGTGCCAGTAGGCCACTGTATGCTCGCTATCTGGGACTGCACCAAAGACAGCTGCTTTACCTGGATACACCATCTGGGGGGCCAAACAAGAACTTCCAATGATTTGGTTTCATCAATGACCACTTGTTCTGGACTTTTGACTTTGACTTTGTTGGTTTGATTTTTTTTCTTAGTCCCCAGAAAAAGAACAATGAACAGAATAATGGCATGTGTTTTCTGAAATATCTCCTATCTCCTACTCATGTTGGTACATAACAGTGCAAGCTAATCAGCACTTTGCATGACTCTGGCCCTAATAACATTAGCGCAACATTCACTGTCAGATTCCTACCCAGGGCAGCAGGCAGAACTCTCTCCCGACCAAACAGCATTCTGTGTGCACAGTAGCTACCATCACAGGCTGTAGCTGAAGGAACAACAGGGACCAATCGATATCCCAGGTAGCTAGACACTCAACAGTAAAAAACAAGCTTTCTTTTTCCCCTATCAGATGTTTTCTTGGAATGAATGATAAACCTTAAATACCTTAATATTTTTTAAGTGTACCTCTGCCACAGAAACAGCATCTGTATTTAAAAGTCCATCCTGGTCTGTCCACTTTGCCTCTCTAATGTTGAGAAAACTTCTCCTTTCCTCTGTACAGGCTTGTGCTGCTGGTCCTAAAACTGTCTGAAGCAGGGAAATATACATTTATTATCCTTTATTTTTACAGGTAGTCTTATTGAGATCAAGATCTCTTTTACAAGAGAGACCTGCGAACAAAAATTAAATATAAAAAACATATAAATATAAAAGCACTGCACTGCCATCACTTCTGACTTGGATAATTTTACAAATCTGGCTCTCAAGTCTCAGAAAGGGGGCTGCCATAAGTGTCATTATTTTTGGAGCAAGGTAGCACAGAGCATAGCCGTCTCCCTAATGGAATTTCTTTCACATTCTTTCATTGCGTGCTTCTATGTCCACCTGCTGGACATTAACGGTACTGCAGTAGCAAACCCAGGCAACTCAGATTGTGTGAATTACTACTCCTTGTCCAATCATCCCAATTTAAAATTATGTTGGCATAAAATCACAGTTGTACCATAACCAATACATAAACACCATGAAAACAGTCAAAATGGGGATTTAAAGATAGCAGTCTGTTGCATCATGAAAAAAAAGCATTTAATTGCTAATTTTACCTTCCAATAGTGCATGTGTTCATAAAATATTTAAGGCACAGGGGTCAAACTGTAGACACATCCAGTAATATTTTCAGATAAACATTCATATACTTATTCCTATATTTCTGAGCCTCTGCAACATTTTCCAAACATTTCTGAGGCTCTGCAACATTTTCCAAACAGATTCAGTGGCATCATTATTGCTGTTCACATACTGTAAATTTACACACACAACACACACATTAAAGGCAGTGGATAATTTTGTGCTACATTTTCTATGAATGGCATTTGTATAGTTTGACATTAAATTTGAATGTATTGGAGCAGACAGAGAATGTTGGGGCGGCACGGTGGTGCAGTAGTTAGCATTGTCGCCTCACAGCAAGAACGTACCGGGTTCGAATCCCGGCTGGGGGCCTTTCTGTGTGGAGTTTGCATGTTCTCCCCGTGTCTGCGTGGGTTTCCTCCGGGTACTCCGGTTTCCTTCCACAGTCCAAAGACATGCAGGTTAGGCTAGTTGGAGACTCTAAATTGCCCATTGGTATGAGTGTGTGAGTGAATGGTGTGTGTGCCCTGTGATGGATTGGCGGCCTGGGTGTATTCCTGCCTCTCGCCCAATGCATGCTGGGATAGGCTCCAGCACCCCCCGTGACCCTGACCAGGAATAAGTGGGCTAGATGATGGATGGAGAATGTTGGTCAAAATATGTAATGTACTGCAGCAATATTGTGTATTTCTCACTTGCTCAAATGCTCACACCTGGAGCATGTCATGTGGCATATACAGTCAGGCCAATTTATACATGACCCCCCCCCCCCCCCTCCCATCCTAGGGGACCAAAAGCATTTGGACAAATTAACATAAACTTTTATAAAGGTATCATATTTCATATTTGGTTGCATATCATTTGCATGTCATGACTTCCTGATGTCTGTGACCCGACAACATCAAAAGACTCTTGATATCTTATTTTCAGGTACTCTTACAAGCGATACTATAATCTCTCTGCATGGGAATTGGGGGGTGGGACTAGATTAAGCTGTAAACTACACGGGAATAGTATGGAACATATGGTTGGCTACATGTCTGTAAGTCATCAAACCATCACTCTGCTGCCAGATATGCAGTAGATATGGATGGATCACTTTAAGGGTTGTTTCTCCTTACTTATTTTCCTATTGAACTCTATGGAAAAATTAGTCAGGAGAAACAACCTTTAAAGTGATACATCCATATCTACTGCATATATGTGGGAGCAGAGTGATGGTTTGAGGCTTGTTTGATACCTCAGACCCTTGATGACTTACAGCCATTTAACCAACCATGTGTTCCATACTATTCCCATGTAATTTACAGCTTAATTTAGTCCCACCCCCCAATTCCCATAGGGATCCATTCAAATGGAGAGAGGTTATAGTAACTCTTGTAATAAGATATCAAGAGTCTTTTGATGTTGTTATCAAGAGTCTTTTGACATCAGGAAGTCATGGCATGCAAAGGATATGTAATATTAAATATGATAACTTTATTAAAGTTTATGTTAATTTGTCCAATTACTTTTGGTCCTCTAAAATGGGGGGGGGGGCGATGTAGAGAAATGGCTACAATTGCTACACCGTTCACCCGATATTGATGTAAAAACCCTCAAATTTAAGCTGAATGTCTGCACTTTAACCTCATAATCACGGTTCCATTTCAAATGCAATGTGCTAGAGTACAGAGCCAAAACAACTAAAATGATGTCACTGTCCAAATACCTATGGACCTAACTGTATATCAAAAAAAAAAAAAAAAAGAGATGGGAAATATCTGATGAAGGTTGTGCCATTGGTGCTCTCTAGTGGTCAACAAAAAAACTACATTCACTTTATTTTGGACATGACGCAGTAATTAGCCATGCTGCAATTATCTCTTGAAGTATTGTGAGAGATCACTTGTCTCCTCAAAAGGCTTGGAAGAGAAAATCTGAAGTTATGTTACAAATAAATAATAAATAGAATCATCTTCATCGTCATAAAAACATGGGCCTGCTGTAGAGCAAACCGATGTAGAGCAAAGCTACGGCTGATTAGAATGCTTGCTATTACTGTCAGTTGATACTGTACTGAATACATTATATTACAGGCCTTTAGCAGACACACCTTGCACAGCTTTTGCATTTTTAAATAGCATCCATTTCTACAGCTGGATATACAATGCAGTCCGTATGCATTTGGAACAGTGACTATGAGGTTAAAGTGCAGGCTTTCAGCTTTAATTTGAAGGTTTTTTCATTCATATCAGGTTAAGATTAAGATGTAAATTACGCTGTAACATTATGGAACATATGGTTGGTTAAATGGCTGTAAGTTGGTTGGTTTCCTATTGAACTCTATGGAAAAATAAGTCAGAAAAAACCCTTAAAGTGATCCATCCATATCTACTGCATATCTGGTATCAGAGTGATGGTTGGAGGCTCGTTTGATACCTTAGACCCTTGATGACAATGAATTGAACAGTGGGCCTAATCTGAAGGCACAGATCATTACATTCTGTAATACAGGGCTGAGGGTGGCTGCTATATCATGTGGTGAACATACAAAGGGTTAATTCCAATCGCTTATTTTATCCGTTCTTATCTCTGTCCTCACCTGACCCGCAAATCAATCGAGGTCCGCCATCTTTAAGGACATTCCAAACCGCTAAATGCTCCTCAGAGGAGTGGGGAACGAGGAGGCTCCCGGAGGATGCTTAAGTGAGGAAACACAAGTGTAGCCTTTGTGGAAGCCTTTTCATGGAAAGTGAGTCGTGTATTAATTATCCACCACTCTCCACATCTGCCACTTCGCAGGCACACCCCTACACAAATTAAATTTTACCGTTCCTTTCCATTTATTAAATCCGCTAATCCATGATGACACTCATTCTTTATAACTAACAAAAGCTATGCTTATTCATGAAAAAATAAGCTACAAAACATTATAGTTCAGCACGTAAGCCAACACGTGATTGAGCAAGGACGTTCCATTTGTCTAATGCATGTTGCCTCGATTCCTCCGTCTTCGTATCTGATCCTTGCATCTTTTCTCGCATCCTCCATTGGGCGGAGCTAAGCAACGAGGAAAGGATGCAAGGAGTGAAAATAAGCGATTGGAATGAACCCAAGGCCTATTACGAGGCGCCTTGATGAGTCTATGGGTGACAGCTGAGCTGATTGCAAAGAGCCACGGCTGCCAACCTGCCTTTGCGTAGTGATGACAGCCAGTAGTCACAGCCAGTGATGACCATCAGAGGGCAGCAAACCAGTCCCCTTCCCAGCATCACAATTCATACCACTGATAAATTGTTATTGCTTCGTGATTTCCAGGAAGGTGTTATATCAAGTCCCCACACAGTACCCAGTCTGTGTATAAAGTCTGTGTATACCCAGCTCTTATAAAGAGAGGAGTGCTTTCCTGAAATGACTGACTGCTGCGCTCCATGCCCACAATGCCAATGGCTGTTCCCTGTAAATCTTCAGACAAGGGCTGTGTCCGAATCAGAACCCTACTGCGCCCTGCCTCCTGTGTAGTGGCAGAAGGGAGGTGGGAAGTTAAGAATATTAGGGCCGCACCCATAATATCCATTTATACAGCAGTGACCTACCTGGGAATCAAACCTGCAAACTTGCAGTTACAAGCCCAGTTCCTTAACTATTATACTACACTGCCGCTCACAACACTGAACTAATGGACAGGTAATACCATTAGCTAATACACTATTAGCCGGCACTAACTGAGACAATCCTTAGGTAACTGCGAGCTTCAAAAGACAAAATAATTTAACTGAAATTTGTTTCAGTGGGGAGGGAACTCCTACTTGTTTAAGTGAATATCATCTTTCACTTCAACCTTTCACTTTTAATATGTGTCCAGTGTGGAAAAATTCAGCCACATGATTTACGTGGCATCCTTCTGCTGAGTGATCAAGATAACGTGCTGAAACCAAAATAGAACTGAAATTATCCTCGTCTCAAATACTACAACGTGAACATGGAACATCGCTTGTACACTACTCCACTGCAGAAGTGAAAAGGATGAGAGAGGGTTGTAGGCTACTTCTTTATAGAGTATATAGGTATTCCGTGTTTGCCCAATGTTTTCAGCATCATATCTCTGAAAACAATACCATTTGACAGCAAGATAGACAGAATCCGTTTTCATAGGAACTACATTCCTTCACACACACACAGATACACATATTATTACCATCATCATAATAATAATCCTCATAATAATACGCTATTTATATTATATTTGAAAACATGGGTTTCAATATCATGTCGTGCATGTGTCTTGGTCATTGTTTTTGCATTGCATTCTGTTCCTAAATTCGTGGAAACCTATTTTTATACAGTCTATGGTGGAAATACGCACGACCCTTTTGTATTTTACGACAGGCAGTCTGCGGACACCCGTAAACTACTCCAGCTATATTGGAGGTCCTGAAGACGCTGCTTGCTTTCTCCCAGACAGCAATCACTGCAATGGCGGATTACGATAACTACGACGACCGGGATCGGGCTTACGGTAGCTTTGGCGGAGGAAGGGGGTAAGAACATCCGACCGATTAGAGGAGATCGTAGTGTACCGTGCATATTACGGGAACGGTTCCCACAGTTGTGGGTCAAATCACTAAAATGCATAAGCGACTTGGAGTGAGCAGTTGGCTAAGCTAACTAGGCCTGTCGCATAAGACCAGGGAGAGAACATCGGATACCCGACGTGATGAATGGGGAGCCGGTGTGAAGAATGACGGGAAGTCGGTGATTGTTAACGCGTCCTTGAAGTGATGATGCGTTTTCCGACAGAAACCCGACCACAGAGCTCTTGATCGCCGTAGATCCTGCAGGTCTTGCGGAGTTTGTTGTTGCTTTCGCTGTGTGCGTACAGCCTGGTTGTATCGTGGCTGCCAGCACAGCACTTGGCGCCAGGGTAACGTTACGCCGTGAGAGAAACGTGGGCTGATCGTTACCACCACCAATGTGTGTGGAACCTGGAGACCATGCTGGTTGGGTCTACGTTTCGCGACGTTACTGCTGTCATTAGGTTAACCTGGTTAAACTGATCACGTTCACCATAACCATTACGTATTTAACATTGTGTTGTTCGCTAGCTTTTGGTTGGAGAGCTAACGTTACCAAACCCCCCCCCCCCCCAATTCGACGTTGGCTGCAGACATGTTCAAATGGATGACTGTGGGCCCACTCTTAACCCCGATGCTCTTGCTTTGTGGCTAAATGCATGCATGCTTGCAGGTGACGGACGGGTTGGTATTTAAGTAACATTGCGTACAAAATGGCTAATCGTTTAGGATCAATGAACATTGGAGCTCGCATTTTGACAAGTTATTCTATTGATGTTTGCGATCAGTAACGTTAGTGATCGATCTCATTTTCAGAATTGGTTTATTAGCCATGTTAACGGTATAGTAATGCTGCGTTAGCTTGCGGAGTCTCCTCATTTAAGATAATTTGACACACAGTGTGTGCAGGAAACGCTCTGCGGTCCTAAGATTCCCTATTATATTTTGCTTATATATGGGTAAACACATTTGTATACAGTATATGGCGTAAACACATTTCGGGGAACGCGAATAGGGATATGAAGAGGCGTAAAATATCTGTTGCTATATTTGGCACATGTGCATCCTAGCCACCTGGCTACGTTGCGACATTAAGCAAGGGAATTTTGGAATAATCCGTTTTCACTGATAATATTCTATTGTCATATTCAATTCTTTGAGAATGGTTTGTCATAATATTTAAAAAAGCTACTCTGGTTTTTGTATGGATATGTGAATAGAAACCCACATTCAAGCCATGGTAGCCAGCTAACTTCTATGTCAGTGCTTGTCCTAGTATTGCACATGAAAGTTCACATTTCACTTTATTTAAGAAATAAATAACATTTAATTATTTATGTTTAAAGATGGGGCATGTACCTTGACTGATCTCCCAAGAAATGATACTTTGCAGTATATGACATGGGTCGATGGGTGCATGAATTTCATTACATAAATATGCACTGGTGATTGAAAGAGAACTACGCCAGTAGCCAAAACCTTTATTATGTTGAAGTGTTCAGCAGATTTGAACAATTATTTGTTCTCTTGTCCTTTAATATTTTTACAATTTCATAGTAAAACACTGAAGTACCTTCCCTTATGTCAATATAGGCTAATATGTTTTTTTTGTTGTTTTTTTTTTTATTTTTTAAAAACACCATGAGAAATTGCTCTTGGCCAGACCTGTGATTTGTAGCCAGATGCATTGGCGAAAGACAGGACTGCATGCCTGCACATGTATCAACAAAACAAAGATTGTGTCCACACAAAACTGCATGGCCTTTTTTGTTACAAGGAATCACAGCATTTTTAATGCTAGTTTACTTGCACTAATCATCTTTTGTTCACATTTTCTTAGGGGGGGGGGGGGGGGGGTGGGGGGAGCCAAATTATTCAGTGAACGTCGCATGTTTTCAGTGTTCATAGCTCTTGCCAGTGGCTTTATACCAATGATAGGATAAAACAAACCTATCTACTGTTACAGGACAAAACTGTGGTATGTTGGGTTTCTTGTTCTTGGAATTGTACCTTGGCATGTTGGGTGTGTTCACACTTTAGATTCTTAAGTTTAAATGGGTCAATTAGCTAATCGTTTCTCAAAGGCACGAAGGCCTAGGCCTGGCGTTAGAAAAATATTCTAGGCCTTTCCTTCCAGCCTTGGTGGATGCAAGTCACTTTTGATAAGAGCATCTGCTAAAGGACTAAATCTTATTCCACTGTAAATTCCTCCAATATCTTTAGTCACATAATGCTGCTGGATGTTTCATGGTGAATGAATATCACTTTGAACTTTCCCAATACAGTGCTTGTGGCAAAGATTTGGCTGCAGATTAGAGACTGAGGGGACTCCTACTCTGAGCAGGTTAGCTAATTCAGTTAAAAGGACATGTATTGAAGGCATGCAATCTCTTGCGCTGTGAGGGTTGCTTGTAATTATTTAAACCTGTGTTGAGTATTTGTAGCAATATTATTAGGTTTGAATTAAATATAATTGGGCTGCATCTCTTTGAGGGGGACTAAAAGGTCCACAACCATGGTCCTGGAGAGCCGCTGAGTCTGCTGAGGTCCACAACCATGGTCCCGGAGAGCCGCTGGGTTTGGGTTTTGTTTTCACCCACCAGTTCACAGCAGGGTTCACAGTTTTTGCTCTCCTGGAGTTGATGGTAAGGGGTGTTGATGGTGATGGAGTAATGTAAGATTCTACTTGATATTGTGTTCACTGCTTCTGCAATTCTATCAAAAGGGGATTTAAGTTGCAAGAATACAACTTGCACAATTAGTTAGTAAACACCAACAGTGAATTGTCGTGTAATGGGCGTTGTGGTGATTGTCTTTGATATCTAAAACGCAAACAAGGGGAAACAAAAATGAAACCTGGCTACACTACCTATGTAATTATCTCCTCCTTATCTAATAACCAACAGTATCCGAGTTGTGATACTTGTCATTGAAATTCCTCGGGTGATAGAAATATTCATTGATGGAATGCCATTATCCATGAACTTGGCATACACTACTTCCTTTTCACTGACTCGTCTGTCTGTGCTGCCATCCACCAGAATGCTTACATATCTGGCTGATGTGACCTGCTCGGTCATCTGACTTTGCATGGCCTCAGCCAGGAATTTGCGCAAAGACTCGTGCCTGTTTATCATTTGCGTAATTCTCCTCCAAATCTTCTCTGTGCCTTTTCTCCAGGCTGATCAGTAACTTTAAATTGGAGAACAGCAGCTCTTGTTTTGTCAGATGGTTACTAATGTCAAAAAAGTTTACAATTCTACTGAATAGTATTCATCTTCATGCCAGATTGGAGGATAGGTTCTTTGTGCTTAAATTTGTTCGTCCACACTTCTGTAAACAGCACAAACATGGAAAACGATAATCATCAATTATCAAAAAAAGAGCACGGTTTTCATGACGCTGGTAAAGTCGGTTGTCATCTCTTAAGCAATCGCTTAACACACAGTTGGAAATCCAGAATCATCTAGAATGTCATTGTATGCTGTAGTGTTAAGATTTGCCTTCACTGGAACTAAGGAGCCTAGCGTGAACCATGACAAAGGAGTGCCCACATAGTTTTGGCCATATAGTGTATTTGGGCATATGAGCATATTTGTATGTATAGACGAACGATGGCTTTATATTTTGTATTCGTTTCAGCCTGGCTAATTTAAAGCTACTTAACTTTATCAGTGAGATTACAGGATGTTGTTTCTGTTTAGTTATTTTAGCAGTAATGTATTGGTGCATTATTTACTCATTGTTATGGTTTAACCCAATGTTAGAGCTTTTAAAAAATATACGTATATATTAAGCACAAAAGTGCCTCATTTGTGTAAAGGGACTAGTTCTCCACTACACAGCAAGTGGCTACTCTTACAAAACTTCATTGCTGTACAACATGTAAATTGTAGAAAGAATAGTTCTCCTAACTTACTTGACTTTATTCATGATTCATCATTTTGAATGGTTTACATTTGATCATTTATTGTCTTTACATTTAAAAAAAGATTAAACTTGTAAATCAGTCAAAAAGCAAGTAATGTAATTCATTAAAACAATTTATTTCTAGAAATGTATCCCCATTGACATGATAGTCTACTTGTAGATCAGAGAGCTACATCCAGCTTGGGGAGAAGGAAAGAAGGCCATGGGTTGGCATGGCTGGAGAGGACATTATTTGGGATGGGGAGAAGGAGGAAAGGGAAGATGAGGAAGAGCAGGGGCAGTTGAGTGAACAATGGCATGGCTACAAATGTCATTAATAAAAATTTAAAAAATTGCATAAACCTGACACATTTCATAAAAATGCTGTTCAGTTAAAAGCTAAATCCAGGATTGGAGAAACTGCCAGAATTAAATGGGGAAACCCTTGAAGGCAGCTTCTCCCCCCCTGGATTCAGTTTTTAAGCGACTCTGTATGATATTATTTAAAAACATATAATTTCCCCTCGGGGTGAAATTAACTCCATCCTTTAGAAACAGGTCAGCATTTTCAAATCCAGACCCAGGCTGGTCCCCATGGTCTCTGGTGCTCTCTCCTCCACACGCCGGATGTAGCTGTCACCTACAATCCAGATGTCTTTTTCTGTGGAAGAATACAATGAAACGCTTCTCATTCTGATATGCACACATACACTCTGGATGTAAGATATTAAAAACGTCATCCACAATCTAGACATAAGTTTGACAGTGGTAATATGGTGCATGGTGTTATGTCCTATTACATAGGCAGAACTATGCTTGAAACATTTGCAATGTAAAAGAAACACACGAGTACTTTTGAGCACCCACGTTTGGCACCGGTTGCCTACAATATTACAGCAGCACTATGACTTGTTAGAGAGTGGTTTAAGAATGGTATGAAAACTATGTGGAAAAATATCTACACTGTCACAAAGCATCAAAATTGGATGATCAAATGCTTTCATTTAGTTTATATATTGTCAACGAAACATAACTGTTCACAAAAATTGTTTGAAATGCTGTTACATGGCTAGGTTTTGGTCATCTAACTTACTGATTTCGCCATTAA
Source organism: Synaphobranchus kaupii (assembly GCA_029718625.1). NCBI lineage: Eukaryota > Metazoa > Chordata > Actinopteri > Anguilliformes > Synaphobranchidae > Synaphobranchus > Synaphobranchus kaupii. Next base: position 34,413,146 of record CM056378.1, on the reverse strand, counting down.
CATTATTCAACAAACTGATTCACGACTTAACAACGATGATTCTGTAGCACAGAACTTGCTAGCGAATCACCACATAAAACATAAGGCTATACGTACTGTAACTACTACTAATTAACCCTCACCGGGCATGAAAATGCCGGTCTGTACTTTAGCAAATCTAATGCAATCAACATAACATAACTTAAAGCAAATAAACTATCCGGTACATATTTGGTTTTATTTTGAGTTTATGTAAGTGAACATAAGGTTAAATTAAGTTATTATTAGCCAAACAATGTTTAGTTAAAATTGCGCTAGCTTATCATATTTGCTAGCAGTGCAATATAAACTAGCTGGCTAGAGAGATAACATTACATGGATAGATCGCTAGATACAGTACCAGTCAAAAGTTTGGACACACCTACTCATAGCCATTTAGCCAACCATGTGTTCCACACTGTTCCAGTGTAATTTAAAGCTAAATCTAGTCCCACCCCCCAATTCCCATAGAGATCCATTCAAATGCAGAGGTTATAGTATCGCTTCTAAGAGTACCTTGAAATAAGATATCAGGAGTCTTTTGATATCCTTTTATACAGTCATGATGGCATCACCTTTTTACCTGTGGAATACCTGTTTACCACAGAAGTTGTTTGAGAGAATGGCAAGAATGTGCAAAGCCGTTATCAAGGCAAAGGGTGGCTACTTTGAAGAATCTAAAATATAAGACTTTTTTTTATTTAACCCTTTTTTGGTTTTTGCATAATTTAATTTGTGTTATCTCCCAGTTTTGATGTCTCTACTATTCCAAAATGTGGAAAACAGTAAAAATAACGGAAAAAAAACCTTTGGTGAGTTGGTGTGTCCAAACTTTTGACTGGTACTGTAGATAGCGATAACTGTTAACATTAGATTGCTGCTAGTTTATTCGAAAATAAGACTGATTGTGATAGAGCGGGTCTCAAATATACTTACCGAAAGAACTGGAGAGAAGAATCCTTGGAATAGCGATTAGTACAGTTGAATGCAGGGCACGACCATAGGACCATAGGTTTGGACCACCTGCCACTGAAGTACTATGCTAGCCATGATGGGGAAATTCCTTATATGGCCATATGGTAATATGACAAGCCACATTGCATGCACTGAAATTAACCCAAATTTAGGAATATTGGCGCGATTATTTAAAAAAATCTGACCACATTAGAAGGGATGGGATTAACTAGTTAAACCATAATTTCTTGTGTAAAAAAAAGTATTGATTCTATATTTCCACAGAGAACTTTGGCCTCTTTTTGGGCTTTCTCCATTGACTTACAATGGGGGTGTGCGGGGTTTCAAGTTCTTTTTGCAACCAGGCATTGCAGTTCGCTCTCTAGCCACTGGGGGGGGGGGGGGGGGGGATCTTCAAATATGGTGGCGTGTTGTTGCCGCTTGGTTTTATACCCTCAAGTTGTGCATTCTAAAACCAGGGATTCAGCCCACATTTTTCTTTTTAAATCAAAGTGGCTCATGTGAACTAATCAAAGAGAGAGGCCAGTTCACATTGTGAACCAATCAACAATGAGATTGACTTTGCATGTTCACAGCAGTACAACCCGAGGCAAAAAAATGTTGAGAATTTCACCCGCTCCTGAATCGCCGAACGTGACTAGAGCTCAGCATAAGTGTATATGTCTGGGGACTTTATAAAACTGCGGTCTTTACATCACTGTCAATTGTAGTGTTGTAGTAAAACTGGCTGGCTGCAAGATTAGCTCCTTTATTTTGTCTATCAGTTATGAAAACCAGAAAAAATGTACTATTGTAAAATGTCTGGCAAACCGAATTGGGCCTAGGTGTATTTGATAACTGTAAATCAGGGTAGCCTTGTTCAACAGTTTACATAAGATATTTTTCCAACGTTAGCTATCGCAAACCATCAGGTAGATGGCTACCTTTAGACTAGTGAACATAGCCAAACAATCAACAAGCTACCGAACTCGGTGGCTAAATGGAAAATGTTTTATTGCGTTATTGTTAAATTCTGACAGAACCAGACTTCAGAACCCTGCTCCAAACTGCAGGATGTGTTGCCTGGGAGTTTGTGTGCTGAGGTATCCAATCTGGGGTTTAAAATACCTAAATAAATAAACTGATAACACACCCCAACAGTTAGCATCTTTACATGGCTGTTTGGCACAAGAAAACTGAAAGCTGTCACCAAAACGCCTTCATATCGATATGCCGTGTTTGTGACCGTGCTACTTGTCATTTTTAATGTAAAGACGGTTAATATAAGGTCTTCTGGTCTTAGTGGTGTGTCTTTACATTTTAATGTGTGTTATGGCTTTGATCAAATATCTTTCCAGTACAGAACGCTGTCCAGGCCACATGCTGGTCCCACATGCTGATGTAATTTGTCAGCTCCTGTGAGCTGCTTGTGATGTCACTCACACCTGTGCAGTCTTCTGGTGTGGTAGCTTTGGTGGTTGTCAGAAAGTGGTGCTTGCCATTTATGGGCTAGTCGTCCAGCCCCCCAATATCTGTTTATAGCATTTTCTAAAGGTGATTTGGAAGCAGACATGGAACAAGAGGGACTGCCCATATTGATTTGTAATTAATGTACATTAGATTTTTTTTTAGTGCATTTAATGCCATCTTCTTGATCACTGACAATGTGATTTATTTTCACACGTGATTGAATAACAGGGCTTGGAAGCGGGTGGTGTTGTCTGGTTTTAGATCCGTATCTGTAATCAGTGTGATTGTATCACTACAAGTTTTTATCTGTGCCCTTATCTGTTCTCTGACGGGGTTTGTTTCTGGCCCGCAGGCCCCGGGGTGGTGGTGGTGCTGGGGGACCCCGAAAGCAGAAGGACCTGCCCACAGAACCCCCCTACACAGCCTATGTGGGGAACCTGCCCTTCAACACCGTGCAGGGAGACATTGACAGCATCTTCAAAGACCTCAGCGTCAGGAGTGTGCGGCTAGTCCGCGACAAAGAAACAGACAAATTCAAAGGTAGGAGGCCGGCTGTTTTTCAGTAATTGTCGCAGCCTTATTTTTTTCATTCTCTCCGGGTCACCGAGCTCCTTTGATTTTGGAAGACCGTCCTCGTTTCCCTGTCTAAATGGGTTAAGGAAAAATGCACCCCGACATTAAACTAGGAATTACACTGGTGGTCCCTGTAACCTGGAAACGTGCTCTGTTTGGGAGAAGGCAGAGGAAAGGCAATATGATGGGAGTTACATTTAAACATATAAAAGCGGGTTTTAATGCAGAGGGGAGCGGAAGTGGTGATTTCTGGAGTTTCATGCTCCCTTTGTCCCTCTTTCCTGAAGGCTTCTGTTATGTAGAATTTGACGACTTGGAATCCCTCAAAGAAGCCTTGACATATGACGGAGCTGTAAGTACATTAACCTGCAATTTTGTGTATTTAAAAAAAAAAATGTATCTTTGCTTAAATGTACTAAATTAAATCGAATGTTCTTCACCACCGCTTTGATGCCCCCCAGCTTTTAGCAGACCGGTCGCTCAGAGTGGACATCGCCGAGGGACGCCGGCAAGAGAAAGGCCCTGGATTTGGTTTCCGGAAAGATGACAGAGGTACCGCTTCAGGTTTCTCCTGAGACGCTAGCTCGGCTTTGGGTAGCGGCACCCTGTCGCGACCACTTCAGAAAGCATTTTAAATTCTTCATGTTTCTGCTGAAAATAACCTTCATTAATACCTGTTAAGTAGATTTCCTTGTAATGTATTAATATTAAGTCCCAATATATCAGTTGCTTAACTGTTGGCCGTACTGTGCTCAATGTTGATGTATTGCTTTAAACTTTCAGTGTGTTTTCCAAGCTGTTTGTGTGGTATAAATGTGATGTTAAATGCCTGTATGTTGACCTTGTTCTCCAGGCTCCACTGATAACTATTTAACTCCAAGTTGGCACAATTTTTAGAAAGTTCTTATTTTTGGGGAACATCTTGGTAGTGTTTTTAGAGTACTAGAAATCTTTTTAATCTCAGTTAATATATGGATATTTCAATGTGAAAGTTTAGGAATCTGTGTGCTTGGATGGCTGGCTGACTGAAAAAAGCTTGCCGCCTTGTGAGTTTGTAATTACTGATTGAATTGGAGAAAAAATGTGCTTTTTTTAATGTAAAGGTGTGAACTTTGCCGGTGACTTGGACTTTTCATTAAAATGAATTTACACTAGTTTGTGATATTTGCTAGCAGTGCAGTATAAACCAGCTAGCGAGAGAGGTAACATTAAATAGATCACTAGCGAGATGGATAGATGGATAACGTGAGAGAGATAGCTTATGAGAGGGATAGTTTATCTGAAAATACTGAAAAAAGAATTTCACAGATTTACATTTTCATTTTTCATCCATTTTATGCTACATCTCATTCTTCACCCCTCTTTCTGTCTGCTTTTCTGTTGGGAAGTCAGTGCTGTTCTATCTCCTCCTTGCTATGTACACGGCTCAGATTTTCCACTCAGTCTCCTGCTCTTCTGAATACAGTTCTCCTGTCCGTTTGTTCCTTTGGCTGAGCTGTAGAGCTCCAGACCAGGTTTTGGGTCAATTCCATTTCATTTCAATAAATCAAGAAAACGTATTGGAAATGGGTCCTTTTGGGCATTATCAGAACTCGTTTCCTGGATTGACACATTTGAAATGGAATTGTCCCCCATCTGTGTTCTTGACAGTTTACTGGGCCCCGCTCAGTTCACAGGCTACTGAGTTAAGCTCTGCATGTGGGAGGGAAGTGGTCTTCCCACTCCTGCTGTAGGGTCCTCCCCTTCTCTCACTGGGCATGTCCCCTTTCAGGGCGGGGTGGTGGGGCACGTGGCTCCCGAGGAGGGGAGCGGGACTCCAGAGACGACTTCGACCAATCGGGAGGAGGTGGGCAAAGTTTCCGCCGTCCGTTTGACCCCAAAACCTGCCTCACTTGTAACCTTATGGTACTATGAGCCTGATAATCACTTTACGGTTCTATGAACCATGACCATAACCTTACGGTTCTGTGAGCCTTACCATAATCTTACCGTTCTATGAACCTGACCATAACCTTACACTACTATGAGCCTGACCATAACTTTACGTTACTATGAACCATGACCATAACCTTACGGTTCTGTGAGCCTTACCATAATATTATGGTTCAATGAACTTGACCATAACCTTATTGTACCATCAGCCTGACCATAACCTTACAGTACTATAAGTTTGACCAGGTTGACGCCAGGTTGAGACTTCTGTGCAACTTCTAAGGATGTGCTTTGCTAATAAGCAATGGTCAGTTGCATCTGGAGAATAATTCTCTTGTGCAGGTGGGGCTCCAATTGTAGGCGGAGATTCAAGCTAACGTCCACTGCCCTAAAACATTATACTTGCTAGAACCAATTGGACTTCAGGAAGCCAATCTCACAAACTAGCTTTCCTCTTCTAGAGAATGAACTTGTAGAAATTGTAAAAACTAAAACCTAGAGCACCGTTTGGACGTGCTTGTTCTGTCCTCTGTGTTGATATTCAGTGATATTCAGGGTTTTTTCTGTTTATAGAAGCGCAGGTAGAAATTAAAATGCGCACAACAGTTCCACTGAGCAAGGAGGAGTCAGCAACATGCCTGTTTAATTACCATACACCCCCCTCATAAAACAGTGATGTGTAAGTACAGTTGAAGTCGTAAGTTTACATACACTTAGGTTGAAGTCATTAAAACTCATTTTTAACCACTTCACAGATTTCATGTTAGCAAACTATAGTGTTGGCAAGTCTGTTAGGACATCTACTTTGCGCAGGACACAAGAAATGTTTCCAACAATTGTTTACAGACAGATTATTTCACTTTTAATTCACTATATCACAATTCCAGTGGGTCAGAAGTTTACATACACTAAGTTGACTGTGCCTTTAAACAGCTTGGAAAATTCCAGAAAATGATGTCATGGTTTTAGAAACCTCTGATAGGCTAATTGACATTATTTGAGTCAATTGGAAGTGTACCTGTGGATGTATTTTAAGGCCTACCTTCAAACTCAGTGCCTCTTTGCTTGACATCATGGGAAGATCAAAAGACCTCAGAAAGAAAATTCTGGACCTCCACAAGTCTGGTTCATCCTTGGGAGCAATTTCCAAACGCCTGAAGGTACCACGTTCATCTGTACAAACAATAGTACACCATGGGACCACGCAGCCGTCATACCGCTCAGGAAGGAGACGCGTTCTGTCTCCTAGAGATGAACGTGCTTTGGTGCGAAAAGTGCAAATCAATCCCAGAACAACAGTAAAGGTCCTTGTGAAGATGCTGGAGGGAACAGGTACAAAAGTATCTGTATCCATAGTAAAACTAGTCCTATATTGACATAACCTGAAAGGCTGCTCAGCAAGGAAGAAGCCACTACGCCAAAACCGCCATAAAAAAATCCAGACTAAAGTTTGCAACTGCACATGGGGAAAAAGATCTTACTTTTTGGAGAAATGTCCTCTGGTTTGATGAAACAAAAATGGAACTGTTTGGCCATAATGACCATCGTTATGTTTGGAGGAAAAAGGTTGAGGCTTGCAAGCTGAACACCACCATCCCAACCGTGAAGCACGGGGGTGTGGCAGCATCATGTTGAGGGGGTGCTTTGCTGCAGGAGGGACTGGTGCACTTCATACAATAGATGGCATCATGAGGAAGGAAAATTATGTGGATATATTGAAGCAACATCACAAGACATCAGCCAGGAAGTTAAAGCTTGGTCGCAAATGGCTCTTCCAAATGGACTATGACCCAAAGCATACTTCCAAAGTTGTGGCAAAATGGCTTAAGGACAACAAAGTCAAGGTATTGGAGTGGCCATCACAAAGTCCTGACCTCAGTCCAATCGAAAATTTGTGGGCAGAACTGAAAAAGCGTGTGCTAGGAGGCCTACAAACCTGACTCAGTTACACCAGTTCTGTCAGGAGGAATAGGCCAAAATTCCAGAAACTTATTGTGAGAAGCTTGTGGAAGGCTACCCGATACGTTTGACCCAAGTTAAACAATTTAAAGGCAATGCTACCAAATACTAAGAGTGTATGTAAACTTCTGACCCACTGGGAATGTGATGAAAGAAATAAAAGCTGAAATAAATAATTTTCTCTACTATTATGCTGACATTTCACCTTCTTAAAATAAAGTTGTGATCCTAACTAACCTAAGACAGGGAATGTTTACTAGGATTAAATGTCAGGAATTGTGAAAAATGGATTTGGCTAAGGTGTATGTAAACTTTCAGCTTCAACTGTATATACCACAGTTGGTTTGAGTTCCTTTAATTCACTAATTTCCCAGAATTCCCAGAATTTAAGACTACTTTGAACATTATGGGGGTTTTTTTCCACTTAATAAAATTAATTCATTTTGTGAATTGGCTGAATTGAAATTGAATAGGCCTTACTAGATTGTGGGTAAATTCAATTTATATCACATTTTTTATTTTTGTATTTTAACATTAAGCTAGGTTTTATTCCATTTGATTTGCACAGAGACTGCATCTCCCATTTTCATTTCTCACATTCAGCCATCGTGTGTTTCGATTGGTCACATTCGGCATCAGGTGATGGGTGTGAAGAGAAATGACCAGTGTGTGACTGAACGGTCTCTCCTCCCGCAGGATTCAGAGATGATGACTTCATGGGTGGGCGCGGTCGGGGCGGAGGTCGTCCCGGCGATCGTCCCGGCGATAGGAGAGGGGCCGCTTCCGGAGGCGTGGGGCGTTTCAGAGAAGGGCCTCCTCGCGGAAATGCCACGGACTTCAGAGAACCCTCTGACGGTGTCTACACTCGTTTATTTACCCAGGAAGAAGGGATGGACTAAATTCATCTCATCTTGTGGCACAATACAAAGCGCCTACTAAACTGCAGTCTAAACAGTGGTATAAACCATACAAAAAAAGACGCGAGCAGCCTGTATTACATGTGAAACACAGGTGCCCGCTGTTAGGGTTTGTCCATTGCCGCTACAAATGCATACACAGATACACCAATGCATACCACTTGACGAGTTGTAAGAAAATGGAGATTATTCATTGTAGATTAACAGCCAAAAAAGAAGTTCATCTGTTTTATCGTAGCTTAAGCCTAAAGCTTCCTAACAACATCTTTGAGTCCTAAATCTCAGGAGGTTTTGGGAAACGTTGGTTTCTGTGCAGCGTGTTTTTTGCACCCAAAGGTTTTAAAATCTGTGAACATCCTTCTGCCGTAATGCTATTGCATTACCTATATCTCTTTAAAATGGTCATATTTCCCTTCCCTACTGAAATACCCCATGATAACTGCTGTTTCCATTTGGAATGTTTATGGGATCTGTAGAGCGCTTTCTGCTTGTGTGTGTTTTTAACCCTTTTGTGTTTGCTTCCTGTTTCCACAGAGGAGAGGGCACAGAGACCAAGGCTACAGCTGAAGCCACGCACCGTGGCGGCTCCACTCAACCAAGTCGCCAACCCCAACTCCGCCATCTTCGGCGGGGCAAAGCCACGGGAGGAGGTAATAACAAAAGAGAAAGACTAAGTGTTAGGAACCTGCACAGTGGGGAGCGGGGTGAGGGATTGGGTCTGGAGGGTGGGGGGCATTAACATCCCCGTTACCATTCCTACCTGTGTGATCACCTTCCTCTTCTGAGTTCAGTTTGAGTAAAATGTGTATTCAAAATAAAATACCAGAAAATGCGCAGGTAGACACACACACACACACTCAGACTCACACACTCAAACAGGGACACACACACACACAAGGAAACATTCATACAAAACAAACGGCTTGTCAATGCATGTCAGCTGATAAGTGTTTTTTACAGTACACCTCTGCTTCACTTGGCGCCTGTTGCATTGTAGTCATATTTTATTTTATGGTGGGGAAGATAATTTACACTTTTGATACCAGGACAGAAAATTATGAATTCAGCTGCTGTTAAACACAAGAATCCGGTGCTGTTATTTTCATAAGGAAGTGACATCGCCACTCTGAATGACTAGGGCCGTGTCCGAATCAGCACTCTTCCGCACTATTGAGTAGCTTTGGTGAGTAGATTTTGGCGAAAATCTTTCAAATTGCAGTATATTTGAAACACCCGGATGACACACTTACTTCCGGGATTTCTCAGTACATTCGGGAGCACACTTCAAGAAGTACACTAACATTTTGGTCGCATAAATATGACGTGAAGCTTCGTTTAAAAAAAACAAAAACAACATGTGACATAGCAGCGCAAGGGTGGGGCGCAGGGTTGCCAGATCAAAACTATCTCAAAATATATTTTTAACCGAAACCAACGTATTTTAAATGGAAATAATCATATTTTTACTTTTTAAAATAAGTCAGTGCTTTGCGACTTTTCATTTTTACCCATGACTGCACTTTGAAAATATCCAAATTTAGCTGTAAAACCGCGGACATAGCAACACTGGTGGGACGTCTTATGACCTGCTTACGACACTTCCACAGTCCAGTTGGAAAATAGTATGGCGGATATTTTTCGTGGTCTGCTAAACAGTGCACATTAAACAGCACACTTCTGCCAGTGCACTATAGGGCTCTGATTCAGACACAGCCCTGCATTGAATGCAGGCTAAGAAAAGGGGACTGGAAATCTGTTACATGACCCCGCCCTCTCTGGGCAAAGTTTTCTGAAGGGGGGATTTGACGTGTACCTGATGCCGCTCTCCCTGCATACGTTTATCTATGTAAATGAAAAGTTTTTTTTGTTTTTTTTGTTTAATTGCTGTTATTTTAAAATGTGGCTTTCCGGTGTGGTTGTTAATTTTACAGCCATATAAAAGGATTGATGGTTAAACTCCAGCAGAGTTTAGTGTTTATTTGGGGGGCATGTATGTTTAACCCACTGATGCCCCAAGTATTTGAAGAATGTGTTACCTTTCTCACAAACACACACACACATTGGATCAAAAATGTGGCGTATTTCCACCCTCATTGTATCTCTGACTGTGAAACTGGTGTGTTGTCATGTTCTAGATAAATCGTGCACTCATTTTCACTTACAGTGGGGACAGAAAGTAATCGAGCTTAGTTGGTTGTAAGTCATCAAGGGTCTGACGTATCAGATGAGCCTCAAATCATCACTCTCCTGCCAGATATGCAGTAGATATGGATGGATCACTTTTTAAGGGTTGTTTCTCCTGACAAATTCTTTCAGAGTTCAATAGGAATGTGAGTCCGGAGAAACAATCCTTAAAGTCATCCATCCATATCTACTGCATATCTGGCAGCAGGGTGATGGTTTGAGGCTCATTTGATACTATATTGCTATAAGTCAGACCCTTGATGACTTACAGCCATTTAGCCAACCATGTGATCCATACTGTTCCAGCATAATTTACAGCTTAATCTACCCCCCCCCCCCCCCCCCATTCCCATAGAGATGCATTCAAATGCAGAGAGGTTATAGTATCGCTTGTAAGAGTACCAGAAAATAAGATATCAAGAGTCTTTTGATGTTGGGTCACAGACATCAGAAAGTCATGGCATGCAAAGAATATGCAACCAAATATTAAATATGATGACTTTATTTAAGTTTATGTTCATTTGTCCAATTACTTTTCGTCCCCAAAAATAGGGGTGGGGGCTGTGTATAAAACAGGGCTACAATTGCTACACGGTTCAACCGATATGGATGGAAAAACCCTCAAATTAAAGCTGAAAGTCTGAACTTTAACATCATAGTCACTGCTCTCTAATGTTCTGGAGTATAGAGCCAAAACAACAAAAATTGTGTCACTGCCTGGGCTTTCGTTCTGAAGCTCACTTCCTGGTGCTGTTGCTCACTAGCGCCACTGCGGTTGGCTCCAGTATAGGTCTTTCTCCATGTAAGTCAATGGCAGCAATGTGGTCAAAATACTCAGTCAATACATTTTTTACACAAAAATTTTTTATTGTAATAGGTGCCTTTCCTTCATCTAATGCCTGTGCATGTGCTGATTTTTTTAAATATTGTGTCGCTTGGACAGGGCATTAACATTTGTTCAGGACCAATCAGAGGGACAGGTTGAGTCCTGGGATCACTGGCATAGATAGGTTCTATATGGTTCTCACTGCCAGGACCAATCAGAGGGACAGATTGAGTCCTCTTCGGCTCCACGGAGCAGGCGCAGTTTGTACAAACGGGCGGCGAAAAAGACTTCCGAACTACAATTCAGTTTTTACGAGGCCGTGGAAAGGCAATGGGTGACGTCACAGTGGCTTTGTCCATATTTTTATACAGTCTATGGTCACTGCCCGAGTACTCTTCGTCCCCACTGTATGTGCTGCAGACTGATTTGTCTGTAGTGCTGTTCTGCTCAACGTACCATCCTACTGAGCCAATGTTCTGTAGTGTCGGACATTTGATTGTTTTTTTTGTTTTTCTCCATTTCTTTCTTTAAAAGTCTGTTCCTTCACCCAGTAAAGTTATGTTTTTGTTTTGTTTTTTAAGAATTAGTAAAAAGGATGTGGCTGCATTATTCAGGAGGACTAACCTGGATCCGGCTCCGTTCAAAAATCGCCCAAAGAAAGAGAGCAAGAAAGAGAGAGAGAGAGAGCTGATGATGGGGAAGTGTCCCACCTCTACTGTACATCACCGCCGTTCCCACATCAAAAAGCACTAGGAAACTCACTGGGATGGTGGTACCTGATTGGTTATTCACTAGGATGGTGGTAACCGATTGGTTATTCACTGGGATGGTGGTAACTGATTGGCTATTCACTGGGATGGTAGTAACTGATTGGTTATTTTTGCCTTTGGGCACATTTCCCTCATTTTCCAAACGTTTCTGTTGTGTTCTGCAGTGATACATGTTCTTTTTTTTTTTGACACACGACTGCTGCTCAATGCCAACGTGTGTTTTGTTTTAATATTTTTTCCCCTCAGTCACTGCTCTCTGTGAAGTAAGTAAATATTTTGTCTCATCAAGACTTAAAAGAAATCAACCAAGGCCAGCTAATTTGTGTCTGTGTTACAATTCGGACACAAAAGATTTTTGACCAGAGTCGGTTCAATCCAGGTAAAGGTAGCTTTCTGTAATACTGCGAGCAATACCGAAATCCATGGCTATTGAAAATTGAACCATTTTATCCTTCGATATCCACTGCTAGATGTAGAAGTGTCAGTATTGCCAAACATAATTTTAAAAAATGATCACTCAATTTGAGAAAGTGCACCACATGCATTTAGGACATTTTTCTTTTTGAAGACATAGGAAAAAGTGACTTATCTGCATTTCTAGTCATGGCCACAATAAACATTATGTACAGTAGTGTTACTACCTATAGATCAAATTGTCACTCTAGGTAGTGCTTTGGATTTACATCTCTCTGGGTCTGAAATCGCATAAGCAAAGCCTTTTTTTTTTACTGCACATTTAAATCGCCCATCTTTTTCCCACTACTTTTTATTTTTTATTTTTTCCCCTACAGAGTTTATGGCAATAAAATGTATCTCCTACAGCTGTTCTTAATGTGTGCAAATGGCAAAAAAAGCTAATTTCAAAGCAGTGTGTATTCTCCTAGGCTCAGAGATTGTGACGCAGTTAATGCATTTAGTGCGACCAACATCCCATCAGAAATGTCACCTGCAGTGATCCTGCGTCCAGAGCATGATTACAATCCAGGTGACAGGTACCAGTTGCCATGGTTATTTATGTTTGTTTGGGTGGGTTGTTGCCAGAGGATAGGTTGGCTATTGGATATTTGGCAGAGTTCCTTTGCCCAAACTCCATATTCCCAGCAACGCGATGTTGTGGCTGAAAGTGATTCCTTTCCAGGCATTTTTAAGATTGTGCATGGTTGCAGAGGCATATGCTTAAATAACAATCCATATGCACTTTCATGGTAACGGATGCAGGTGAGCAGGAAAGGTCTCTGCTCATAGACAATTGTGGTGATTTAAATCCACAATGACGCAGGCCTTAAGAGACGAAGACGTTCACCTTGTGTACGGTGCACGAGCCTCAGAGTAAATGCTGGAAGGCACAAAGACTCCAGCATTTACTCTGAGCCAACATTGTTAATGGCAGCCGTTATTCTGAGTTCATGATGCTTAATGATGAATTGCAGACCAAAATCCCTAAATTGATCCTTTTTGGAAATTGGACTGATTGAACTCGTCAGCCTTTGAACAAACAATTTATTTTATAATTCTGCAATGACACTTAATGAGCATTGCACTGATTTGGGACAGTTCAGAGTAAAAAAAATAAAAATGAAATAAAAATGCCTGGAGAGGGAAGTATTGCCACGTTGGCTCTGAGCTTTTGAAAATAACCCACTTATAGACCCATGCATGGCACACTGGAAGCAGTGCTGGATCTCAGAGACTGTGTAAATGCTGTACGCTTAAAATAACATTCAGCGTGGGGAATATGACCCACATGCACCTTGCAATGTTACTACTTAATTACAAACCATTTGTACAACCCTTTTCAACCAGCAGGGCATGCAGCTTTTGGATTGTATTCAATGTGAAGTTCTTATGCCAGACTGAATTCACACCGTGAAGAGAGGGAAGGTGGGAGTAGAGGGGTGATCGATAGATTCTTTTGGGGTTGGGACGAGGAGAGGGTTGGTTTAGGTTGTTTTTTGTTGTTTGTTTTGTTTCATTTTACCATCCCGTGTTCTTGTTTCACTCTTGTCAACTGAGTTGACTTTTTTAAATGTAAACCAGAGTAATGCCCAACACTTCACCAATTCTGCTTCGTAAGGGAAAAAAAATTATGATAAAAAGGTAAATTTAAAAGGATTTGGTATTTTGTGAATGAACTTTTAAATAAAAGAAACTTAAAGAACCGATGTGTGTCTGTTCCTATGGTTAAATTGCCAGATATGGACAATGGTTTTCCACACAGCTGAGTGAATGAGCTTCAGGTCATGGTAAGGCTTGGGCTGATATTCGATACTGCAGAAAATATTGCAATATTTGATATTATTGAATATCTCCGTGTCTGCCCGCCAGGGGACAATGGGCCTCATGCGAGAACATTCTCTTATTTCTTTTAACTCTATTTCTGGATGGCCACAGTCTCTGTTTTTGTGATTTCCTTTCAATCACCAACCAATTTAGACTCTTTAGCCAACAAGGACTTAAATTAGACACTTAAGTGTAGGAAAGCATGAAAAACCAGCAGACAGATCCCTGCTCCAGGGGGCGCTGTTTTGAAAAACTAGATCCTTAAGACAAATAATCAGAATCTATTGTATTGCGTTCCACTGGGAGGAGAAATCATAACGGTGTGCGTACCAACAGAGTGGAGAGTCACCCTAATTAAACACTTATCCTCTCTAACTATAAATGGGACACAAACTCCCCTTGATTTTTAATAACCAATACGACTTCATTTTATACATTGACACTGCATGCATAGGGGAACTTAAAATGTTAATTAGTGCAACAAAAACAATGTGGTCTTCCCTAAAATGACCGCAGTGGGTGCATTCTTTAATATTGCTCAATTTTTAATGTGCCTTGATGCATGCCTGTATAGAGGTTTAATTATCTAATTAATTTAGTCCCAAACTGACTGCAAAGCAAAACATATATATATTACAGGCCTATATATATTTAGGGCGTCTTCTTTAGTTGCCAGTGTGTGTGTGTGCATGCGTGTGCTCGCGCATGCAGCTGGGGCCTTGTGGTGTTCTACCCTGCTGTCCAGTAGACGGAAGTGGTTGGACGTTCGGTTTGAAACAGGAAGTTTTGTTTTTCGGTGAGGATCCCAACTCAAATTGTACCACCGCTGCATTGAATAAGAGCACTGGAACCCCTCGGCAACACAAAAAGCCACCACGTAGCGCGCGACCCAGTGCATCCCCCTCACCTGCCATTTCAAGCACAGTCCTGTTCCAGAAGGGTGTGAACCATTGTGAGACATAACCAGGTGAGTTCTTGGAATGTTTGTGTATTCTTCTCTGACTTGGGCTGGGGGGGGGGGGGAGGGTGTCCCCAAGTAATTTTTATAATTCGAGTTAAAGAATGTCACATTCTACAAATCAGAAAGGGTGTATTTAGGATTGCAAGAGCAGTGTGTTAAGACTCGATTGATATTAAGAAAAGTATCATTTCAGTTGAATGTTTCTTTTATTTATGCCACTCAGGTACGCTGAAACGAACAGGCATTAAGCCACAGGGACACACTGGCTTTGAACGTGGTCATTTGTGGGGGGTTTTGTTCAATCATAACGGATGGTGTTACCTGGTTTCTTCTTGCACGCCTGTATAAATAATGTGAATGTCACATACATGGAGCAACAGGGCAGGGGGTTTTGTGGAAAAAGGAACAGATCTCAATCTTTACCCAGTATGAATGTTAAGGACAGCGATGTCATTGTTTCCCAGGAAGTTTAGATTTATATAAATACCACCGCAGTGCGCTGAATGGATTCGAAACGTCCCTGGACCACGGGGAGGTCTGGTCTGTGCCAGATATTTATTTCAACACGCCATAAGTACGCGAGTGCATCAGGACCTTCACAGATTTCCTGAGGACTGAGATGCAAATGTGGCAGTGAATTGGAGCATCACAAACCCGTTTTGTGGTGGAACCTGCCTCCACAGTAGCACTTGTGATGTGCTGGGATTCTTGTGATGAAATGGTGTTCTCCCGTGGACACTAAAATGGTTTCGGGAGGCTGGGCCTTTGACACAGTCGCTCGATTCTTCGCTCCCGACAGGCTTCGAATGACCACGCAGAACGTGCTTTCTGTGGAGCTGTTGTGAGCTCGCGATGTTTTGTCATTTCTTAAAATTGCAACAGATGGAAGTAAAGTTACACCAACGGTCTCGCTTACAGCAGTGTGTTTAAAAAATAAAAAAAAAAGGCTCTTTTTTTTCCCCCACATTGTATGCCAGTGATGCATTCGCTTTAAATCTGAATGAAACAAATAAAAATAAAGCCCAGGAACAGCATTTGTAATATTAAATAGTGTTTCACAGTAATTACGTCCAGGCTTGATCAGGATGTTTCAGAGATAATCAACAATACTGGTACACCCCCAAAGCATTTATTTATCCCTGTTTTAATTCACCTTGTACATACACAGCTGTGCACACTGCACACAGCCTGCCATCTTGTCAGCTGCAGAAACTCTGATAATTCACCCTCTGTTTGAGTGATAAGGTGTATATGGACAGGAAATTGAACTCTCTTACCATGATTATAGTGCCTCAGATTTGTAATTAAAACTAAAGATATGATTGATTTATGATCAGGAAGGAAGATATTGTCCCTTGTCTCATAAAAGGGGCACTATGTTGAAATGGCAATATCACAAATGTTGTATTCAAGGAAGGTCAAACCACACCACTCTTTTTTTCTGAAGTAATTTAAGTTGTTACAGCTTGAGTTCTTTCCGCAGAACAAGGAGACATAGATGAAACTCAGTATGCGGTCACTTGTGCATTTGTGTTTCCTTGTTAATCTCTTCTATGAACTTCACTGTTAATCCCAATGAACATCCCCCTTTAGCCTCTTTAGATTACACACAGTAATCTAAGTAACCTAGAAGCCTATTTAGTCAGGTACTTTTTCTATGATTCTAGTTCTATGATTTATTCCGCAACATATTTATTCACTTAATTAGGTGTGATTTTAGATTTTATTTATTGCTTGTGGCAAGCTGAATTTTCCATTGTGTCCTACTCTACTATTTTTTTTTTTTTTTTTTTAGTTATCATGACCTACACATAACCTATAACCTGAAGGGAGTCACAGTGGAGTAAATTATAACCAAGGCTGTATCCGAATCAACGTACTATTGAGTATGCTAGCTGAGTACACTGGATGAGAAAGTTAAAATGTTCTTTAAATGTAGTATACTTCAAATCCCCAGATCTACTTATTTCCAGGTTTTCGCTGATTATAGTAAGGAGGATATTTTTTGCATACTGTATGTCAGTAAGCAGTACACTATGCTATTGCACAGTACACTAGACACAGTAGATAGGGCTTTGATTCGGACACAGCCCTGGAGTACAGGCAGCACACACAGGCCATAAGCTTGGGTTGTGTCTGAATCAGAGCCCTATTGCGTCATATGTGCTATGTATACTAGCATACAGTGTAGCCTACTGCTTACTGCATACTGTTCAGTGACATGTAGTTTGCAAAAAATGCCCTCAATACTATTAACAGTGAAAGCCTGGAAATAAGTATCATCAGGGGATTTAACGTATACTACATTTAGAGAGCATTTCGCCTACTTAACTTTCTCCTCCAGTGTACTCCACTAGCATACTCAATAGTATAGAAGGGTGTTGATTCAGATACAGCACTGTCTATACATTTTTACAAGTCTAAAACACACCTTTTCCCTTCCTGATTGGTAGGCATGGCTTCAGTCCTCGACCAATCAGGTTCTGCGCTAGCCGTGGTGTCCCTGACGTCTCTGGGGGTCGTGTTTGCCATGTGCGTGTGGTGCCGAAAAAAATCTGGTGAGTCCCGCAGCTCAGTCTCCCCTGTGGATTTGTACAGATGACCATGGTTTTCAAATACCTAGTTATCATCAATGTTGAAACTACTACCAATTTATATATCTGAATAAGCTTTTAAATGGGATGCTGGTGATAATTCAAATGTAAATAAATAACAAATAAATTTGTAACAAATAAACATACAAAAGTAATATTAGTTTCCCTTTTGTCATTTTCTTTTCATAGATATAATACAAAGAGACACTCAAATTTATGACCCTCAACTGTTGTAAGTACAATGCTCCATATTTACCACGAAAGCACACAGAACAGGATAGGTCACAACAGTGTCATGAGTTTCATCGTCTTTCACACAATTCAAAATGTCAATGTGCGTCATCACCAAAGGGGGAAGTTTAAACGGGGAATGTTGACACAATATTTATTTAACTCAAAAGGATGTGGTTTCTGGAACTGGCCACGGTGATCTACGCTCAGTGACAAATGAATTAAAGTAGCCTACTTATCAGTGCTCATAAACAGAGAGTTGAACTGATACTGCTACCATTTTTTTAAGTGTAAACATTAATGCAAAAACATTTTCTTGCAGCCAAAGTCAAAGTGAGAGGTTTAGAGTTGTGCGACCCCAAAGAGGTAAGTTTGGTTTAAAAGCAAGGGGGAAATATTGTTTTTAACTTTTAAATTAAAAGTTTAAACCTCATTAACTTTTAAATTTTACATTTTCCTTACATTTTACTTAGCTTATAGTGGAAAGGTACAGAAATCTGGAGGATAACCCCACTAAATTACAGGCTAATTACTGCAAAAGTGACATTTGAGTTTGAAAGGATACAATGACAATGAGGTTGGAGTGCAGACTGTCAGCTTTAATTTGAGGGTATTTTCATCCATATCGGATGACCTCAAACCGTCAATCTGCTGCCAGATATGCAGTAGATATGGATGGAACACTTTAGGGGTTGTTTCTCCTGACAACTTTTCCTATTGAGCTCTATGGAAAAATAAGTCAGGAGAAGAAACCCTTCAAGTTATCCATCCATATCTACTGCATATATGGCAGCAGAGTGATGGTTTAAGGCTTGTTTGATACATCAGCCCCTTAATGACTTAGAGCCATTTAGCCAACCATGTGTTCCATACTGTTCCAGTGTAATTTACAGCTAAATCTAGTTCCACCCCCCAATTCCCATAGAGATCCATTCAAATGCAGAGACGTTATAGTATCGCTTGTAAGAGTACCAGAAAATAAGATATCAAGAATCTTTTCATATTGTTGGGTCACAGAAATCAGGAAGTCATGGCATGCAAAGGATATGCGACCAAATATTAAAAATGATTACTTTATTCTACATTATGTTAAACTGTCCAATATTTTTGATGCCCAAAAATGGGGGGGGGGGGGGGGGGGGGGGGGGGCTATGTACAAAAGGTTCTATAATTTCTAAATAGCTCATCCGATATGTATGAAAATACCCTCAAATTAAAGCTGACAGTCTGCACTTCAACCTTATTGTCATTGTATCCTTTAAACTCAAAGTGTTAGAGTACAGAACCAAAATAACAAAAAATGTGTCACTGTATGCTTTGGGTCATTGTCCATTTGGAAGAGCCATTTGCGACCAAGTTTTAAATGGATAGTTCGGAATTTTTGACATAATGTCTCAATTACGACTTACCCATGATGTAGTTGATTGATGGAAACCATTTTCAGCTAATTCCATGCTGTCCTTCTTTTGGACATACACACGTTGCTCATGCTAGCGCAACTCTACGGTAACCTCATCCACTACCAAGTGCACTTAAACACTCCACAGTGCACCCAAAGCAAATAAAATACAACGACAGTCTATCGGGGTTATTTCAAGTGTTTATACCATAATTTTTTAAGTCAAACTTGGTATAAACACTCAAATTAACCCAGATAGACTGTCGTCATATTTTATTTGCTTTGGGTGCACTGTGGAGTGTTTAAGTGCGTTTGGTAGTGGATGCTACCGGTTACCATAGAGTTGCGCTAGCATTAGCAACGTGTGTATGTCAAAAAGAAGGACAGCATGGAATTAGCTGAAAATGGTTTCCATCAATCAACTACATCATGGGTAAGTCGTAAATGAGACATTATGTCCAAAATTCCGAACTATCCCTTTAAAACTTTGAACTATCCCTTTAAAAAGGTCGCAAATGGCTCTTCTAAATGGACAATGACCCAAAGCATGCTTCCAAAGTTGTGGCAAAATGGCTTAAGGACAACAAAGTCAAGGTATTGGAGTGGCCATCACAAAGTCCTGACCTCAATCCAATCGAAAATTTCTGGGCAGAACTGAAAAAGCGTGTGCGAGCAAGGAGGCCTACAAACCTGACTCAGTTACACCAGTTCTGTCAGGAGGAATGGGCCAAAATTCCAGTAACTTATTGTGAGAAGCTTGTGGAAGGCTACCTGAAACGTTTGACCCAAGTTAAACAATTTAAAGGCAATGCTACCAAATACTAACAGTGTATGTAAACTTCTGACCCACTGGGAATGTGATGAAAGAAATAAAAGCTGAAATAAATAATTCTCTCTACTATTATGCTGACATTTCACATTCTTAAAATAAAGTCGTGATCCTAACTGACCTAAGACAGGGAATGTTTACTAGGATTAAATGTCAGGAATTGTGAAAAACTGAGTTTAAATGGATTAGGCTAAGGTGTATGTAAACTTTCGACTTCAACTGTACACATAAATGACAAGCAACTTAATTCCCAACTAGGTGAAGGTACTGACCGAATTTGGCGAGCCGAGCTTTAACCAGCTGGGAGGAGATGCTCGCTGTCACTCGTTGCCTGTTAGGACAGCTCCATTGGAAAATACTGGCCACTATTGAGAGCTTTGCTGTTCGCTCCCACGTGTCGTAGCCAGAAACGGGTGTAACTAGATTATGATTGCTAAAATCTCAAATATGTCCATAATATGGTAACTTAAGTATCTATAATATTTTTGTTTTATCGTTATTTTTGGTGTATTGTATCTAGAGATCAATGTGGCTTCTGCCTTCATAAAGTTTATGGACTAATGGCAGTTTTCCACTTTCCTGTTAATTTCGCTAAAGAAATAGAATTGTACAATTTATAATTTTCTATTGATCCATATGAGAAGGACAGGAGTCAGATGTGTTAGGTTAGCCATCATGTTACCTTTCACTAAGAGCAGGAAATCTGTGGGTTGGCATGTGACACACTGTGGCATTTTTCACTTCCAATATTGGAGTTGTAGCACACAAACAAATTTCATCTGATTAAATTGTAAAACTAAATAAAAAAGTAAATAAACAACACTAATAAAAATGATCAATTGTAAAATGTATGCTTTTTGGTTTCACTCTAGTGCATATTTGACACTGAAATCAATATGCTTTCCCCATTTTTCTCCAGTGCCTAATCAGTCTATAAGAGTACTACCCCTTTTTTCAGAGTAAGTAATCTGGAGAAATGGTATTCCATTTACAAAACAAACACTTTCATGTTTAATAATTTAGTCATCAGTAGCTTCTCTCTCTTCACTGTCTTTTTATTTTTTAAACTAGCAAACAAAATTACTTATCAATGATGCAGATTTTATTGCAATTTATTTATTTTTTTTAAATCATGATTACATATTTATCTATCACAGAGACACTCCTTCTATTTTGCTGAATGCAGAGGTAGGTAAGTACTGATCAAGATGTGGCTATTGAAACAATTCAACAAATTATTAATTTTGTGCAATGCTGTAGAGCTTGCATGCTCAGTCAACCCACCCTGTATAAATAAAGGTTAAATAAATTCATTTTAAAAATTGATATTTCACTGCAGTAGAAATATTACAAATTTACTCATTACATATCATCAGCAATGATTGTGGGATGGTGAAAATCCATTGAATTGCAACCAGATATACTGGCACAATTATAGAGCAGATTTTATAGTGTACAAAATAAATAATTTGCATGTTATGTGAGACATTTTCATTTGTTACAACTTGGCCACAAGATCAAGGTGTGTGTGTGTGTGTGTGTGTGTGTGTGTGTGTGTGTGTGTGTGTGTGTGTGTGTGTGTGTGTGTGTGTGTGTGTGTGTGTGTGTGTGTGTGTGTGTGTGTGTGTGTGTGTGTGTGTGTGTGTGTGTGTGTGTGTGTGTGTGATGACAGCAATAGGTGGTCAGATATTCTAGTGGTATTCAGGGGCCTTGAGATATGAAAAAGTATGCAATATATCATGTTTCACAGATTCTGGGAATTTTGATATACATATATCCTCTATGGTGATCTTTAAAGGATCTCTTAAGGTGAATAAATGTAACAGGTATATTATATTATTATCATTTCTTCAACAATTATATGTTTGTCTCTGAAAATATTAACAGTGGCAACTGAAGACCAACTAAACTACCAAAATATTGGAAATTGTAAGTGATGTTTGTAATTCTGTTCATGATTATCTCTCTTGCCATTCTTCTCAAGATTGCCTCTGTTTTGACATTGTTAATTTAGGAAAAATGTAGTTCAGAAAATGTATCCTTTAGTTTGAATGAAGAAACCCTGTTACATAACAGTGTTTGTAACAATTGTTTTTCTGGTCTCTTACAGTAACTGAGGAACCCACATATGTGTGAGTATTTCTGATTATTCAATTTACAATTCTGTTTTAGCTTTGACTGGTGTATAGTAAATCACATCATCAGAATGCTATGATAAAAGCAATTTAATAACTCAAGAGTAACTCAAAGTAAATAATACAATGAGTGTAGTCAGTCCATTGTGTATTGTATTTTACAATTATAATATTTTTTAAAAACAGACAAAAACGGTTTTAATAAAGAAATGTATATAATATGAATAATAGTGTTTTGTGGACATTGTTCTTACAGTATGAATTACATTAACTCCTGTATATTTGTACCTAAATTTTCTGGAACATTTTATGCTAACTCATTTACACTCCCATGATTATTTCATACCAGTCAGTAAAATGTGTCATTTTTTTTACATGAGTCTTATTTTATAGGGATCCTATTCCAGAAGCTACCTATCAGAACTTTCCTTTAATAAATCCATATCCAGTCAAGGGTAAGTAATTAAGTGCTAGTGTACACTGAATTAAGTGCATTCAGAATTAGACACAGCTCCAGATGCCTTGCACCCACAGTGCCACTAATGATGCCACTGGTCTTTACTCTGATTTGATTCAATCAGGATTAGGAAAGGGAGGGAATTTTCCAGGTAACGTTCAGCACTGTAACAATCTCATGCTTAAACAAAGCTAATAAAACACAAAAAGTTTTTAAAAAAAACAAACGAACAAAGTGTGCTGTACAGGCCCAGGTCAGAGCAGGTTTCTGCGACGTATGGTACCATCACTGCCATTGCACAGCACCTCAATCTAGATCTTGGGAAAATACCTATAATTTTGGCTAAATTTTCCAGTAAGGAAGGGCTTTGGAGTGCTCATATCATCTGGGAGGCCGCCAAGGCATCAACCTGGTGTTAGGGACTCCAAGGGCCTGATTTACTAAGACCTTTAGTGTGTGCAAAACTTTTTAGCACATGCAAAACTAATAACACAAACAATGATTGATGTAAAACAAATACCTTGACCGGTTATTGGTCATGTTATTGGTTTTCTGTGTTGCACATGCTAAAGGTCTTAGTAAATCAAGCCCTAGGTATGTCCCCTGTTGCTTCAATTATTCTCCAGATCCCTCCAACATCCGCTGAATCAGAGCGGAACTGGTCTCTGTTTGGTGGAACATACAGCAGGTTGACATGATAGAGTTCAGAAGGTGGTGGCTATTCAGTCAATCTTGAAACTCTGAGCCCATCAAAGATGGCACCACACAAATTTAATCTGAGGAGGATTGTCCAGTTTCTCCAGTTTCTTGAGATAAATAATTAGCCTAATATGTATTAGGAATAATGTAATCTTTTGACTAAAATAAGGTTAAATCAGGCCTATCTAATTTGCTGTCCTAGATGGAAGGAAATTACTAAAATATATATTTGCATTTATGTTTCCTTATTTAATGTTTTTTTATTTTTTTTAAACAAATTGTATTTGGAAAAAAAAATAAAAATAAATGTGTTCACATTGTGGTAAACCAACATCATGCTTGTTTGACATTTCTAAAAACCCATGGTTTTCTGCCACACAATGTGTGAAAAGTATTTGCTGTGATCCCTCAAATAGGCCCAATGCATAAAAAACCAAAGATATACTTACAATTTATGAAACATATTGTTAACAGTATAAATTCCCAATATGACCTAAAAATTCCCCAAAAAGGAAAATTTGCCTTAATCAGGATGCAGAAATTACATTTCAATTACCGCTCTCGTAAGAAGTTTGTCCTAGATCTTGTCAGAATGGGAACCCCCCCCCACAAAAAAGTTTTATAAAACTTTGACCCGACTTACAGTATTTGTTTATGGCTTGATGTTGTTTAGACAGGGACTGTGATAATTGAGTCCTTCTAAACATAAATTGACTAAAATTCTCAACAACAAAAAATAATTATTCAATATTATTAACTTACTTTCTGTGTGGTGTGTATGAGTATTTGCCTAAACTGTAACATAGTGGTTTACACACTCCTTTGTTTATTTAGCACATCAATGAGGAGGTCACTGGGTTTCCTAAATTGATTTATCTAAACACAAATTGAACACATATAATATTAACATGTAAATATTTCTGCCCCCTCCCTACCAGATCCTGAGGCATACGTATATGAAAATATGCTTCCAACTGTAGAAAATCAAATCAATCAGGAGGACTCAGGTAAGGTAGCTCAGATGGGCAAAGTGCCTCAACATACCTACTAAAACATCATGGTTGCATAGGATCATGACTGAAACACGCTAAATAAATGGAAATGTTCTGGTCCGACTAAATTTGAAGCCATAAATAGTTTATTTTCTGTTTCTGTGGCAGATTATGAAAACACAGAGTTCCTGCAAACATGTATAGGAACAAATCCAGAAGGTTGGTGCTTTCATTATATGGTTGTTTTTGGATTTATTTATTTATTTATTTTTATTGTGTGATAGCCTAAATAAATAAATGAACATAATTTTCAGTGGACACAGTTGGACTCAATATATGCATTTATGTGTTTCAGGGGCAGCAGATCCAGACTACATCAATGTTCAAGAAGAAAAGAAAGAACAACCTGACGCATCAAGCTGAAAACTTTTACACACTGAGACGTCCGAGTTCCCCATGAGGGCTTTAGTTATGACAATTGGCAAATCCACACACCACTATGATGTACATTATGTAAATGTTGTGATGCCATTCACTGTATTCAAAGTATTTGCTTAAGTGTGTTGGCCAATGCAATAGAGACTTAATGTATGCCATGGATGAAGTCTGCCTGTCTTAATATGTGGAAAGAGCCCTACACAAGAGTTCTGACAAAAGCCTGAGTATCTAAGTTGAATGTATTTTATGAGAAATGTATTATTATATAGTTGGATAACACACACACACACACACACAACACACACACACAAATCTAAGGGGATTCCCATTTGAGAAGACACAACCAAGAACTATACAGTAGCCCGTCAGACTTTCTAATGTGTATTCCTAAAAATGAACTTTTGTATTGTTTCATTACTTATACATTTTGTAAATATGAAATGTTTATAGACAATGATGTGCTGCGTTTAATTTATCGTGTCCATGTTATTCCTGATGAGGGTTTGAGGCCAAACTGAAAAATAAAATTAAAAAAGGCAAAAAATATGCCTGTTCAATTTTACCATTACAAAATAACCTCCCTGGTCCAGTTGGGTGCTATCCTGCTATCCTACAGGGGACGCTATTTCCCTGCACATCGGAGCAGCGCTGTACGCAGATGCTAAAGCTAAACGTGTACGCCGTTTGCCTCTGGATCATCAATGGGGGTGGAGGTGAGATGGCAGCGGAGAGTCTGGGGAGGTTGGCCATTTCTTCCAGTTTCGATTTAACTTGGGAAAAGTTTTGTCAACTTTCATTAAAGAGTGCCATAAAGACGCATCAACTTTCTATTGCAATACGTTGAAAATAAAGTTAGTTCACTCGCTAAACGGCTCACATTTGTTGACTCCAGAAGAAGGTAAGAGTTCGACGTCCAGTTAACCGTTTTAAAGTTGCTATTCGTTAGCTTGCTAAGATGATTATTACATTCTAGTATGCAATAGGAATTCGGTTTAACTTGCCCGTGTAGCGTTCGAGCACCCATTGTCGACCGCTTTCGCGGAAAAAACAGCAAAGCGTACACATAATTGCAATCGTAGGTAAAAATGGGATACATATCGGTAACACCCTGTACCTAGTTTTGTAGAAAAAAATGTCCTTGTTATCCTCCGAAGGCTATTTTCTTCAGGACTTCCGCTATTTTCTTTCTTTAACGGCAAATATGCAGGACGCCCGCCCGCCGTAGCATTAGCCGGGTGGGGACCTATTCTCGACCGCCCCTCGCGATTAGTGCCGCGGTCTTTATTTTTCTCTAATTTTATGAAAGTGGAGCCACTATAAGTCATAAAGTAAGCACGCATTCAACTCTATGGTATTTTATCTTCTCAAAAATACGTCAATGGTCCCATGTACTCGCCAATTTATTTTGTAAGACAACATCTTCACCTGTGCCTTGTGGAAACACGTGGAAGCTGACTACAATATACCTGACAAAAATTCCTTATGACAACACTCTGCGGCCTATTGTTTCTTCTCAAACACCTTAATTAAATGGGTTGAACAATTAATATACATGTTAAAATACATTTAAACATAATTCAATAATTGCATTAATTGCATTTCAGCATTGTAATGGTAAACAGGTAGCATGGTAGATAGCACGATCATCAATGGGACGTTATTTTAGATCAAGTTGTAGAAACGCCTTTCTACAAAAACGGCAGCATTCCCTTTTTAGAACAAGAAAAATATCTCCTATTTAAAAAATGGTGACACATAATACATATCTTGCATTAATTCAAAATGTTCTTTTGTTAAAAAAACGTGTCCTTTAGGTGTATTCGTTTGTTTACCATTAATATAAAAGTTAAACAAAATCACGTCCTATCGTGATTGGAGGTTTAGTGACACATTTTAAGTTGAAACTTGTATTTCTTCTTGTTTTAATACGATTAAACTTACAAATAAACACAGATAAAATCGCTATACTTAATAGCTAAATATCCTATTTAAGTAGGCTAGATGTAAAAAGATGAAATCATATTTTATATTTTCATTTAAACATTGCTTTTCAGTGTTGTTTATGTTCGTGGGAAAATCTGTAGGCTACGTTGCATTTCAGGACATAAAACCTGCCAAGGCTACATTGTGTTATGTCCTGCATTGCAAATTTCACCAGAAGAGGGGGACCGTTTACAAAAATATACCAGCAATACTTACACAGCTATGCTCCCCTTTATTCCTCTGAAGAGCATATTTTGTGACATTAAATACAAACCATGCCTTGTGCACACTCCTTAACTGGACAGCAAAAGTGTGACAAATATCCTATTTGTAAATACATCCAGCCAGTTATTTCTTCTAAAATCCCCCCCCTCCTAATTAAATGTAGTTATCAGAACAAACGTTAAAAGGTATGTGAAAAAAACATTTAGTAATTCAGCCATTGTATACCTTTATTATAAATCACATTTGGTCATTGTGATGGTGATTGCATGATCATTACAATGGAGTTATTTGCTGGTACATTTTTCCACATGAAAAAAATAATACTTCCACCAAAGTACATAGAAAAGAATAATTGTACTTCATAAAAGTGAATGTTTGACTTAAATTTTACTTAAACAAATGAATAAATATAAAATGTATTTAAATGTAGAAATATGAAATCTAAAAGTTATTAAACAACTGTATATCATGTTAAAGAAGTTAAAACTCAGGGCAGTTAATACATAAGAATTGGCCATCCTCCTCACTCAACTTCAAGACATGAGGAGTGGAACCACTGCTCGCGGGATTCACAGGAAACCCATAATACCACCATGTCTTCTTCTTTGGGAGGGTCCACCTCGCCACATGCATAGGCTGAGGCCTTCCCTCAAATGTCTGATGATGATGTGCCATCTATAGAGAAAAGGAAGGGAAATATAATTTTTTTTCCGTACTTCATTCGTAAAAACGACAACAAAAAAGTTGTGAAACCACTTAGGTGCTGAAAAAATATTTATTTAGGGCTCTTCAATGTACAAAACGTATATATCTTGCCATTGAGCAAGGAAGGCTATCTGCACTGCTGTTTACGTACTGGCGACACATTTAGAAACGAGCCTCTCTTCCTCAGGCAGCATAATCAATGCTGCCTGAGGAAGAGAGATTCGTTTCGAAACATGAGTTGGCATCTGTTATTGAAGAGAAAAAAAACAAAGAAAGCATGCATGAACTCACTGAGCTAAGCTTTCTACTTTTGTTGATTGCACATGATAGCACATAAGAGGGCAGTGGGATAAACAGTGTAATAAACCAATGAGATAAACAATGGAGTGGTGGAGAGAAGAGGGGCTGTGGAGGGAGGAAGGGCTGCAGTTATATGTGCTACAAAGTAAAATCAGAAAGGTAACCGAATGAGTACTAAAATGTCAAAGCAAATACATTTGCTATGATGCATATTACCAACTTATGCCTCATTTAGGATACAGATCAAACACTGTTATTACCTTTAGCTGCTAGCAGGAGGGTGGCAATGGAGGCAGGCAGCCTAGTGGAGGGATGCCGGACTTGGGAAGTCGTAGAGCACATGTGGCTAGGGGCTAAAGATTTGGCGGATGGACTGGTGATGACGGCCAGAGATGAGAGAAAAAATTCTTGTCAGGGGAGGTGGATGTCCAAAGCGTCTTACTCTTCAGCAAACTCTGCTTTGAGTGGTGCAAAGAACCCCCTGTCCAACAGCTGAAATATATGGGAGAGATGTGGTGGAAGACAGAGGAGCACGACACCTTCCCTAATTGGCCAGGTCCGTGGTCTCCCTGTCGATGTGGCTGTTGTGGCCATCGAACACCAGGAGCAGGGGGCGCTCCTTCATCGCGTACAGGAAGAAGTGTTTCTGGAACCACTTCAGGAAAAGGGTGGTGTCTATGTAGCCAGATGTAACAAGGTGTTAAGCTCTCCCAGGGTAGTCACCTCCCAGGTACCCCTTCCCGTAGATTATCATTGGTGGGATGTCTTCCTCAGATGCTTTCAGGGCAGGCATGCCAGCACTGTGATGTGGTGCCTGGTGGCGGGTGCTTGAAGGTAGGGATGTTTCCACCCCTTGCTGACCAGCATCTTGCAGCGAAGTATTCCCATCTGAAACCCTGACTCATCACCGTTGTAGATTTGTCTGGGTTTCTCCATTAGCACATTCTTCTCTACCATGGCCTTCAGCATGTTAAAGTAAAGGGCAATGTTCCTCTCCCTGGCCAACGTGGTCTCACGCGGACACGTCACATAGCCAAAGGTAGCCTTTTGCGTCATATATTGACGGTTGTGGCCACATAATTTGTCTTTCGTTGTGGCACTTCAATATTATGTTTTTTTATTTTTATTTTTTCTTCATCTGGTAGAGAGTTACGTGAACTCTTGTGGTCGAGCTCGCCCACTATCTTAGCAGTTCGGGCATGAGCTCGAGTTACATGAACTCCAGTGAAGTTATGTTTAGGGGTTGGGGGTGGGGTACGGGAATCACAAACTCAGAAAGATCTCCACGCACACGGAAGACTGAGTGGGCATGCTCGCAGTCGGTTATCATGAGCAAAGCCTTCGCCATAGTAGGATTCGTAAATTCGAGACGAGTGTGTCAAATAATGATGCAAAAGGCCTCCTTCTGCGTCTAAAGGATGACGCCGTAGGAGCTGCCCAAGCGTCGCTATGTGACGACTTGGGAGTGAGACCAGGCTGCCCTGGCACACCTGATTCTCCCTCTTGTTGCTAATGTTGTTTTCTACTTTTTTGAGCCTGACTGCCTGCCACATGGTCATACCCTACTTGCATTGCCCTCAGCATTGCCTCCTCCCTCCACAGACATCTCTTTTTGCCCTTGTTCATCTGTAAAAATGTTCAAAAATACATTTCTGCACTCTTCCCTCCATTATTCCAGTAATCTTATTATGTAATCTATGTGTTCTATGAGAATGGCTAAATTATAAGTAGAAATGAAGTTTACTTAACATTTTAAATGTAACTATTTCTCAATTTGTCAAAAAATGCAAACTTGAGGATTCCTACATTATTGATTGCAAGGAATCAAAATGTGAATCTAATTAAAGCCTACTAATATCTTAATTATATCTAATTATTATCCATTAAATGAATCTGAGCATTAAAGTACATATTCATTCATTCTATTAAATTAAGTTGCTGCCTAATTATATGTATTTTATATGTGTTTCACGAATGATTTCACATGGCACAACATCTTTTTTTTAAAGCAGACTCATGATCACAACATTAACTTTAGTCTTGTTAATCCAACATCAGCATGTCACTAATAATTTAAATATAAGATAAGGAACTAAGTAAATATCTATGCATTATCTCAAATTCAATAATTAAATGAATAAATAGCCCATTTCATTTAATGAGCGAGAAACCTTCATAAGCGAGTCAAAAACTGAATGTCACTGTCCACAATTCTAGCCGTCGTGCACGGTCTGAACAGCTTCTGTGCCGTCCGCTAGGATACTCATTTTCTGAGGCGCATTTCTTTGTGTATTTAAGGTTAATATCGGAAAGGGTGGTCCTTATAAGTATTTCTAGCAATCCGTACATATTCACTGCAGTTAGCCAAGTGGTTTCGAGCTAAATAGCAGTTGGAAAGCTACGTTTCAAACTGTAAAGCGATATTAGGACTGTTTCATTTAATCGTCGCGATTAAGGAATTCGAAGCGTGCTCGAAGTACTAAAGTTAACGTTGTAAAAGAGGTCGTATTAATATAACTAAATATAGATCTATTAAGTTGAAAACTGTCAGTTAGACAGGTTATTATGTGTATTTTTACGGGACATACGTTTAATTGGTCACAGTGTTCAGTCCTCGCGAATAAATATGAAATTAATACGTTGGCGCCTGAGGCGGTCGGAGATGGGCCCCCTCCCCCCCCCGGTCGAGAATAGGTGCTCGAACGCTAAGCTTTCGTAAAAAGAGGTTGAGTGTATTCCAACTAAAATGAGTAGTTACGTAAAAGTTCGATTTTGTTGGCTAGTTGGCGAACTTCCTGACTAGCTGCCGTAGCTAACGACTTTATAACACTTTTCGAATAGCTGGACAGGCTAACTACCGTCATAAACATTGTGCTTATTCTGGCTAGCTAACGTTAGCTGGGTCTGTGATGCAGACAAATGTTCTGTCAAACGTTAATTGCTTAGCTAGCTTTCTTGCGTTGTTAAAGTAAGTTGGCATTCTCAGTATCTGTGTGAGATTGCTAACTTAATGGCCATTTACCAGAAATGTCAGCTATAAAAAATTACACTACTTGCCAGCTAATGCAAGAAGCATAATTCTGTTGATGTGACTTCAGTTAAAATTCAACAAACTTACCTGATTCCGACAATTAATTGCTAAGCTGCCTAAAAAGTTACGTCCCGTAACTTAATTTGGCCCTAGACAGCACTTTCTAAACACTTAGCATGTATCAGACACAGCTCTGTATCAAGTTAAATCAGATTGTATACCAGGTTGTATACCACTAGCTGTCTGTGAACAGGTCTATTGCCTTGGCTTTGCACCTATTGTCTAACAAGCACTTCCATGAGCATACCTAGGTTTTGCACTTATAAGATGTGATGAAGGACACAAATTACCAACCCTTTTGTGGTCAGTGGTTGCTGTGACCATGCAATGTCTGCTTAATTGCATAATAAAATTATTATTGTTATTTTTTTACACATGAAAGTTGGTAAGATTTATGCAAACACTTGGTCTAATTAAGTATATAAATTTATATACTAAATAATATATAGGCCTATACATACTGGTTATACATATGTAGATACCTCCCTCCCCTATAAGTCTGGTTACCTTTACACTTGTACAAATAGTGCTTTATCTATCTGAATATGTAGCGCCACCCTTCAAAAACAATGTTGGACACCTAAATATTTCCTCTGCTCATAATGGCAAGTGGGGAAAAGGTCCAGATTGTGACGTCTCCAGCATGTGACCTTTGACCCCATTGATATTGCAGAGTGAATGGGCATTTCCATATTGAACTGTACCCCAGTGTGTTGTGATGTACAGCTGTGCCATTGTTTGTTTGTTAGCAGGGAGCCCGCGGAGCTGACACACTTTGGAGCCTCGCTCTGCCCGCTGCTCGCTAGGCCACTGCAGCTATGTCGAAAACCCCCTGATCGTCGGAGGTGACAATAAGGGTCAGTTTGTGCTTCCTGACCGTGGTTGTCGCTTTGTTTTGTTGGACTATGTGCAGCCCGCGATGGTTGCTGATGCAGGATTATGGGAAACCAGAATGGGTCTCCAGAATTTTGTTAAAACCAGACTTCAATTCCAAATGCTTGGTAGAGTAAAGCAAAAACATTTTCTTTTTAGTCGTTTTTTGATATTTGTTGCAGGCCTCTGTTGATCTTCAACCATAAATGTCTTGTTTATCTTTGTAGGCCGAGATTGGCAGGTATGGCACGATTGGCAGAGATGTTGAATGACTTTTCCTTTTCACAAGATGTCACATGGTGGCCTAAAGACTAGGGTCACTTTGACTGTCTGAATGATTTACTGAACTTTATTTGCTTGATTCTTTGTGTTTCTCTTTGAAGAGCCATTTGTTTGTCAATTGGATTGTTTGAAAATGGGCTCTTTGTAGAAGACCTTTGTAATGAGGGTGATCTGATTATTTCAAATGGTGAATTAAATCTGCGGTGTATGAGGATGTATGTATGAAGAAGCTGCTTTTGACATAACTATGAGATCAAAATGGTTTTATTTCTGTATTCATTTACATTGAGTATGCGTATATGTGTGTATTTTTATGTCTGTATATGTATGTTTGTGTCTCTGTATTTGAGTGTATTTATTTGTTTATGTGCAGACTGACACGTGCAATACGCTTGATGGACTTTACGTTATATTCTAAAGTGGGCTATACAAATATGTGTCCATAGTCCTTGGAGATAATGAATCCCCATGGGCCTGGTTTCTATAGCAGCCCATATGAACAAAACAGAGAATTTCCCAATGGAGCCCAATGGCTCAGAATGGAGTACTGCACCCTTGTGGGTTGGCTATGTTGCTTTCATAAAGTTCTGCTTTTAATGACATAAACTAATTCTCCATATTTATAATAATAACACATTTTGTTAGTGCCCATTAGCATATATTGTAACTTTACATAGAGGAGTAGTAATGTGTGCCGGCCAGGGAAGGAAATTAACTTTTTTTTTTACCCGGAGTGATTTGTGGATTATAAAAATCGCCAGCCATTTTCAACATTTTACCAGCCACATTACCTTTTACAGTATAACACAACCTGGTTGGTTACTTGTCAAAGTGGCTGCTAGAGTAGAAAATCTACCAGCCACAATCAAAATTTTACCAGCACGTGCCTGGTGTTAATTTCACCCTGAGTGTTTATACCTATGCACTCCGTTTGGCTATTATCAACACCTGAAATGGTTGGAGATTTTCTACTGTGGTTTCTATTGAAACATTTGCTGTTGACCAAGCAACAGTTTACTGGGACACAAGATTATCTGACATGTCAGCGGTGATGAAATACTGCAAACCAGTTTTAGCGTCTCTCGTAGCGGTGTCTGTGTTTCCTGTGAGACAAAGACTTTATGTGCCAGTTTGTGGGTTACGCTATTCTTTAGCAGCACACAACGCTGGTAGGGTTTCTGTGCTGTATTATAGCTGCCGTGGCTCACTTAATAGTTTTCCGGGTTTGGTTGAGGTTTTCTTGGCATAAAATCATTGCCACCCAACTGCCATAAATCCCCTCATGTGAACTGCATTTGCAACTAATCTAATCTCAAATTTCAGAGTGAGAAACATGGGAAATGTAATCCAATGCAAATCAAGATGTGGTAAAAAGTGAACGGTAGCATTACCTCTTTGAAATATTTACTACAGTAGTGTCAAAATCAAGTTTTCATTTGCTTAGCATGTTACTGCCACAGGAACAGGAAGTATAAGACTCCATAGTGCTCTGGCAAATAGCGAGACTGCAACGAAGCTGGTTGGGGAGAGAAATGTACAGTACAGTAGCCCCATGTTAAATGTACAGTAGCCCCATGTTAAATGTACAGTAGCCCCATGTTAAATGTACAGTAGTCCCATGTTAAATGAGTGCGTCCCCACAGTTTCCTACAGGTTGCTACTTCAGTCTGTGCTAAACTTAGTTACTTGGCTCTGACTTTTTCAGTCTTTTTTAGCAGTTTAGTGTCTCTCAGTTCCCAGGGAGGTCCCCGTTATTTCTTGCTCTTATTAGAGTGTTGAAATGTGTGCAGTGTAGGACTGCGAGGGAGATGATGTTAACGCGCAGGTCGCAGTGGCCTCGTTTGTGTGTGCCGATAGGGTGTCACGCGGTTATTAAGACCGCGGCGGCTAGCATCCAGCCACTCGACCCGCACACCCCCACTGAATTAATGATGCAAGCTCCAGTGCTGTGGCCAAGACATGTGAGCCTGACGCCTCAGATGCCTGCACGTGAACGCTGGGACTCTGTCCGTGCAATTTTAAAATCCTTTCACTTAAAGGCATACTGAACTTTGTTAGAACATAATGTTGTATAGGCGCCTGGCCCCGATACGAGTCGTAATATTCATGATCATCTTCATGGCTTGATCCAGTGGTCAGCAACTGACCAATGGAGAATGAAGTTTTTTTTCTCTCTCCATTCACTCCCATTGCATGGCGAAACAGGTCTCAAACGCACACTTAGCACATAAATTAAGGCGCAGATTATGCCGATATATAAAATCACAACATTGTTGTTTTGATTGCTGGATTTTCTCCATTTGTGTTTAAATCTGTGGGGGTTTTTAGGGTTCCTGTCATTTTATTGCTCTTGTTGGTCTCATTTGTATGTGTCATACCCCTTCACTGTGTTTGTGTGCAGGTGTGTGTGTCTGTACAGGTGTATTTGTGTGTGTGCGCGTCTCACGTCCCCTCACCATGTGCTGGCAGGTCGGATCATGTGGGCTTCCTGCTGTAACTGGGTGTGCCTGGACTCAGGCAGTGTGGAGGATAGCAGTGGCCAGCGAGAGGCCTACTCAAACTCGGGGTACAGCAGCTCCCCCTCACCCCCGGCCCCCGAATACGCCTGCAAGGCCTGTGGGGGGCGCTTCGACTCCTTGGCCCGAAAGGTATGAAGAGGGCAGGGCTGGGAATACCCTCTGCTGCACCTAGAGGAATCGCTCAGAACCACAAACGCAAAAAAAAAAACACTGCATTCTAAGAACCCAATGCGCTCTAAGAACCCAATGCGCTCTAAAAACCCAATGCGCACTAAAAACCCAATGCGCACTAAAAACCCAATGCACACTAAGAACCCAATGCACACTAAGAACCCAATGCGCACTAAGAACCCAATGCGCACTAAGAACCCAATGCGCACTAAGAACCCAATGCGCACTAAGAACCCAATGCGCACTAAGAACCCAATGCGCACTAAGAACCCAATGCGCACTAAGAACCCAATGCGCACTAACAACCCAATGCGCACTAACAACCCAATGCGCACTAACAACCCAATGCGCACTAACAACCCAATGCGCACTAACAACCCAATGCACACTAAGAACCCAATGCACACTAAAAACCCTATGCACTCTAAAGACTAAGTTGGGGACCTCTGACCTTGGTTACCGAAGCGAGGGTGGATATATCATGTTTAGAGCACGGCTTTTTATTTCCTCTCCTTGATGATGGCAGTGTGTAACAGCCATGGAAAGCTGGGAGTCGCATGATCTGCAGCGGTCCAGGGAAAACGCTGTCTGCTGCACAGAGAGCACATGAAGTGATCTCTTATTTCTAACTTCTTTCTTCTCCCTGTAGAAGAATGACACTTCTTGTACATGGATTCACCGTGACAACCTCAGGCTGGGTGAATACTATTCACAAAAAAAGGATGTTCCCTGACTTATTCTTTTAGGCAAGACAGGTTGCATTGTTGAGCTGTTTTGAATAGAGGCCCATCCCACCCCTCTGAGAATTCTTGCTGTCTCTCACACTGGTCAGGGAGTAAGTCAGCTCCAGTGTCACTGCAGAGCCTTGTGTCACCATCACCTCTTACTGTCTCACAGCAGTGGGAGTCTAATCAATTCATACAGGCTAAAGTACAGGCTAATCAATTCATTTCTAAAGGAATGACATCCATCCAAAGTTGGGTCCGGGTGAAAAAAAATAAAAAACACAACCGTCCGTCTTGTCAATGGATCACCATGTGGACAGTTAAAACTTTTTCTGAAATTTACACCAGTTAAACAGATATATTAGATCTACTCATCAACCAAATTTCAGCTTTGGTACTCAACTCCTTCATGGTTAGATAGCATTTTGAAAAGTACACATTTTAACATATCGGGAATTCACATGTCTTCACAAGTCTTAAGAGTTACGTTACTACTTAAAAGTGTCAAATTATGTATCAGACATCAAACAGAATAGTACATGTACTTTAAACCGTACACTGATAATGTCAGATAATGTCACTCCACTTCTCCATGCCAATAGTTTTATGTCCTCTTGTGACAACTCGGTTGCAGCCATCAAACCCCTTTCTCTTCTGAAGGTTGTTTTGTGGCAAGCATCATTTAACACCAAACCAATACTGCAGTCTGACATGGAAGATGTCCCTGCCATTTTGAGGAGTTTATGAATACTGCTTCCAAAATAAGTGTTACTGCATTGTAGGCCTAGGAAACAAAACTATGCATGGTACAGTAACAGCAGCACACGCATGTTTCGCAGTTAGTAAATAAATATAGTTGGGATGTATTCTGTAATCGACAAGGCTCACTGATGGGATTTCAATTCTTGAATGATAGAGCTAGAATGAAATTGACCAAATATTGTTGCCTGGTAATGGGAAATCCCATCATTGCGTAATGGGTTATCCCTGTATTTACCTGACATGGGAAAATCGCACATCTAACCTTAGCTCTAGGCCCTAGGGGGCATCTTAACTTTATTTTACCTATCTCCTGTGATAAATATGCATGTTGTGATCGGGCCTTATGCACGTAGATTGGCCGATTTCAAGTTTTGTATCCCTGGAATTGTGCAAAATTTGTATTTTTAAAAATGTGGTCTAACCATGAAGGAGTTGAGTACCAAAGCTGAAATTTGTTTTATGAGTAGATCTAATATATCTGTTTAACTAGTGTAAATTTCAGAAAAGTTTTTAACTGTCCACATGGTGATCCATTGACAAGACGGACGGTTGTGTTTTTTACTTTTTTTCCACCCGGACCCAACTTTGGATGGATGTCATTCCTTTACAAATGAATTGATTAGCCTGTACTTGCTTGTGACCATAGACATACACCTATAGATAATACATCTGTGATATGGGATGTATATGTCCACTTGTATGGGCACAGGGTGACCTCGAAAATCACCAGAAATATGTGTGACTGAACAAAGTGGCTACTTTGGGTGCATATAACTTGAAAAGGGAAGGGGGTACAAGTAATCTGATGTCATATTCTTGCACCTTGGAAGGAAGTAACAGGGCTCGAAATTAACTTTTTTACTTGGTAGCACTGGTGCTCCCAACTTCAAAAAGTTAGGAGCACCAGCAAAAATTTAGGAGCACGCACCAAAATGTAAGGAGCACCAACAATATATGTAATATATATTTATTTATTTTATTGATAAAAAAAGGGAAAACTTCCCTTTAAACTGATTATTGGTCTTAATCATTTTTCAATCAGTTTCCTTGATTAACAATAGGCTACATCAGCGTTTAATTCACCAATTACTCAATGCCATCAAATGTAGCCGGTTCTCCTCAATTAGGCTATTAGGCAAGTAATAAAATTATTTTAACTTGCGTCGCAAAATTGTGCACATTTTAATCAACATTATAATTGTGGATACATGTGCTCTTCGTTCTCCGTACTCTTAATTCCGAAAATATTCATGGAAATCTTAAAGCTCAGCTTTTGTTAGATTATTTTTTTATTGCAGGTTGTGCTAAATAAAATAAAAAAATCTAACAAAAGCTGACCACGCACAGGGCACAGGGCATTTCAAGCGTTAGCTTTCGATAACGCTAGCTAACGTTACCAATTTAGCTAGTTAGGTAACGTTAATAAATTGATAATAAACTTTTGTCTTCAGGTAACATTAGTTAACGCGTTAGCTCTCTGTGTCACGTAACAGTGGAGTGCCGTGAAAGGGAGTGATTGAAGGCTAATCTTAACCAATCTAAAATCAGCATTAAAGGTAAGAACGTCAAGCTCACGTTTGATTGGTTAGAATGGTCACTGTCAGCTCACAAGGCACATACTGAATGTACTAACTAGCGAATGTACAGAGAAAGGGACGTTCGACTGGGGGGAAAAAAAGAAGAAAAAAAAAGGTCGCACCAGAACCATTATTTGCACTCGCACAAATGCTCCCAATTATATTTTGAGGTCGCACAGATTAAATTTCGGTAGCATATGCGACCAAAACGGTCGCAATTTCGAGCCCTGAAGTAAGTTAGAATACCAAGTTTCAGCTCTATCGCTTTCAGGAGGCCATATCTCGGAAACGACATGTCGTATGAGGCTAATTTTTTGTGTGTGTTCATTTTTCATACAATGAAATTATGCAGTTTCATCAAAATCTGAGAGGGTCATGCAGGGACCACTGGTTGATTTGACACGGAATGACCCAGATGCAAGCCACACCTAATCTGTTGCATGGATGCACCTGTAGTTTTGTAAGCTAGGTTATACTGTAGAGATAGTGTTTCTGATACCATGTGTCATAAGATATGCTACTCTGTCTGTGTGTGCCGTACACCTGTGGCTCAGGGTTAAGTTAGCAGTGCTCCTGCATAACTCCTTCCAGGAAAAGCTCATTTCTCTGACCTCCAGCCCTACACACCCTCAAACGGAATGCATTTAGGGGACTTTCACCACCGCCATAATTAAGACCAGTGCCAAGCACAATCTTGAAGCTCAGAGATTTATATCAGTGCAGCATGCAGACCTGGATCGTGTAATATTTTTAAACACTTTAACCCTTTAGCCACCAGTAAACTTCCTGCAGGTGACTGACAGTTTAAATGGACACGCAATATTCAGAACAAAATTTCTTCTTTAATATCATATATACAGTGAGCACCATAATCCATTGGGCAGTGACACATTTTTTGGTATTTTGATTCTGTACTCTAGCACTTTGAGTTTTAAAGGATACAAGACTGCAGACTGTCAGCTTTAATTTGAGGGTATTTTCATCCATATCGGGTGAACCGTTTAGAAATTATAGATCCTTTTGTACATAGCCCCCCCCCCATTTTCGGGCATCAAAAAATATTGGACAGTTCAACATAATGTAGAATAAAGGAATCATTTTTAATATTTGATCACATATCCTTTGCGTGCTATGACTTCATGATGTCTGTGACCCAACAATATCAAAAGACTCTTGATATCTTATCTTATTTCTGGTACTCTTACAAGCGATACTATAACTTCTCTGCATTTGAATGGATCTCTATGGGAATTGGGGGGTGAGACTAGATTTAGCTGTAAATTATGCTGGAACAGTATGGAATACATAGCTGGCAAAATGGCTGAAGAGTTTTTTTATATCCTTTTATACCCAGTCATGATAGCATCACCTGTTTACCTGTGGAATGTTCCAAACAGGTGTTTTTTGAACTTCCCAGTCTTTATTTTGCCCCTGTCCCAACTTTTTTTGGAACGTGTTGCAGGCATCAAATTCGGCATTAGCTTATATTTACAAAAATCAATAAAGTTGATAAGGTAAAACATTAAATATCTGTTCTTTGTAGTGTTTTCAATTAAATATGTCTAAAAGTGAATTTTCAAATCACTGCTTTCTGCTTTTATGTGCATTTTACATACTGTCCCAACTTTTTTGGAATTGAGGTTTATATTTTGCTGAGCAACATGATTTGTTAAATTCTCAGGGATATGCAGGAGTGTATTCAAATTTGACTGGCATCTAAAAAGTTAGTTATTTGGCTATGTATTTGATCTAGGTCTGAAGGATAAATAGTCTTTTGCAGTTCTGAGCTGCATTGCAGTCCCCCTGTCTCTCTGACAACTAGAAATGTGGTTTCTGCGAGTGCTCTTTTCCAACGGCAGGTTGCATTCATGCTAACAGAGGAAGAGGAAGTTGATGGTGCAGAGGTGGGAAATGTAGGCCATTTCCCAGTCCTATTGTCAGCCCTCTCGTGGTGAATTCACTCAGCTGGTTCCTGTTTGGACAAACCATTGTTCTTAGCAAAATTATGTTACTTTTGCACACAGAAGTGGCCTGTATCGCCTGTACCATATGTACCGCCTGTACCACATGCTAGCTTTAGTGTCCAGCTCCACCTCTGTTGATTTCCCCATACGGAAATGAAACTATTATTTTAAGCTACACTGCTGTTCTAGTTTACTGACCCATTCCCAACACACTTCCTAAATTCAGGAATGCAGACTCACTGGCTGTTTATTCTGCTAGCCCTTTCAGACTACACCGGTCAGTCAACAAATCAATTTTATTATTTTATACAAATCTTATTTATATCGCACATTTTACAAAGGATTTCTCAGGTCTTCAGGCATGCACCCTGACAGTGGCATAGACCCTGACACTGAGGTGGACCCATAGGGTCCGGTGGAGCCTGAGTCTCTGAGAGAGGCTCCGCCCCCTCCTCCCCAGTAGTCTTATGACGCACTTGGTCGAGCATTGTGCTGACAACGCAAAGGTTGTGGGTTCGATCCCAGGGGACTACATATGCTGAAAATATACGCATATAAAAATGTAAGCATTCGTGTGCTGTATGTCGCTTTGGATAAAAGCGTCTGCTAAGAAGCATGTATTCTATTCTACTTTTGTAAGTCGCTCTGGCTAAAAGCATCTATCAAATGGATAAACTGTAAAAAATGTAAGTGAAATACATGTGTGGGAGTTTTGAGTAGGGTGATGCTGATAAAGCAAGATAAATAATTAGATGAGTGAAGTTTGTGGAGAGGAAGGCTAGTACCGGCGTTTGATGCCCTGCTCCCCCCCCCCCCCCCAGCATGTCTGTGTGGACTGCAGGAAGAACTTCTGCGAACGGTGCTCGGTGCAGCTGGAGCTCCACCCACGGCTATGTCACACCTGCCAGCGTTTCCATGTCACCCTGTTCCAGCGGGCGGAGCTGATGAAGCTGAAGGTGAAGGACCTGCGCAACTACCTGCACCTGCACGAGGTCTCCACCCAGATGTGCCGGGAGAAGGAGGAGCTTGTGGAGCTGGTACTGAGCCAGCAGACGCCCACCGAGGAGGGGACCCGCCCAGCCACGCCCACCACCCCGCCCCAAACCACGCCCCAGCCACCCCCATCACCTGCAGAGCCCACCTCTCTACCACTGACCCCTGAGGATGACCAAGTACGGCCCTGCACCTTCAAAACAACTTCATTTAAATTTTATATAATTTTTTCAACTGCAGATTTTGTTGCTGATTTTGCAGCTACTGCCCAGACCACTGAGATTCAAAGAAAGCTCAGACACCAGTCTTTGAGCCCGGCAGTGTCTGCTGGGTTTTTAGGGTTTCCTGTCAGCCAGCAGCCAATTGTAGGTCTTGAAAACCAGGTTTGTGGACTCCTTAAAGTTTAATTGGGCTCATAAGTGCTGAAACAAACTGAAAAGCTAGCAGACACTGCGGTCCTCCTGGACTGCAGTTAGTCCCTGGGCTAGTCATGTTTCGTTATATTATTTGTAGCAGTCGAAGTCCCTGGAGCGTCGACAGCCATTTTAATACAAGAGACTGGGGACTGGGTTCTGTTGGGGGAAGGAGGTGTGTGTGAGTTCAGGATATGTGGCTTTTTAACTGTGTGTGTGTGTATGTTGAACTTTGCCCCAGAGTCCGGCCGTGCAGGAGCCCTCTGGCCAAGATGACACACCTGACACTGAGGTGGACCCACAGGTCCCGGGAGAGCCGGAGTCTGAGTCGCAGGTACGGCTCCCTGAGAGAGGCTCTGCCCATCTGGTGAGAGGCTCCGCCCCCTCTGCCCCAGAGTGATATTCAGTGCTTTGAATTATGAGAGCATCCTGTCACACATTGTTCAAAATCAGGAATTAGCTTTGTCTTTTTCTTATGCAAAAGACTGAAAACTGAAATGACTTTGCAGTACAAACCATGCTGTGAAATGGCACCTAAAAATTACAGAACTGTCTGTAGACGGAACCCTGTAATTCTAAGCTCTTGATATGTTCAACGGACTGGCCATATTCTGAGAGGAGAACAGTGGATGTCTTGTGCTCTTTGACACGGTACATGCTACTGGAGAATGCATGCTATTTCCTGTTACTGACACTTCTGGGAATGTTTGCCCCCTGTAAGTTTACATGTTCTCAAAAGCAATGGGGCGTCACACATCTTCTGGCCTCCATTCCGCGTGCTGTTCACAACCCTGTTCGGATTTTTTTTTTTTTTTTAAATGCTTTCGAAACATTTTAAAAGAGTATTTGGTCCCTTCTTTTCAAAACAGCAGCTGTTCTCATTTATAAACCCAGGATATGTCCCTGTATATTCATAACAGACGGCCGGCTTTTTTAAAGCATGAGAATGACCCAGTTTGTGTAGCCTAGGCTCAATCAGTGCTTCTTCATGTGAATAACAAAAAAAGCACCATATAAAAAAAACCTGTTGTTCCCTTGGGTTAGTTAGCAGTGACGGTTAGTGATTTCTAGTCATATGATTCTGGCTGAAATTGACACCCTCTTCTTAATTTAAAAGCTTAATTTCTAAATTAAAGAGTTTACACTTTGTCTTTGGTTACACATTTAGTTATTTACACACATTTAGTCACTGATCAAAATGTTAAGGGTCTTGTAAACTGCAACCCTCTAAATCAATTAAATGTTTACCTTATAGCCTGGCCTAAATTTACCTCTTAAACTGTTAGGCTTCTTTTGCAGTGAAGCAAATATGCGTGTGTTTATTGTGAAAGCGTTAACGGTTTCATTGTTTTGTTCATGATAAATGCCTGGGAAAGGTGCTAACTCGCTGTACGTTTACTTTGTTATTTATGGTTTCATTAAGGCTGTGGCAAAAAAATTGATGTTTTTAATAGTAAGGAAATGTTTATTTTCTTAAAAGTGTATCGCAACTTTCGTTTAACATACGTTTGTCCAGTCAGCATTGAGTAAGGAATAAATTTGCCTTCAGTCCAGAGAGAGCACTGCAACAGGCCCCCACAGTCCCTGCATGACCCAGCACTGCGTCAGGCCCCCAGGACCTCTGCCTCTACTGCCTGACCCAGCACTGCGTTAGGCCCTGAGTCTCTGTCTCTGCTGCATTAGGCCCATAGTCTCTGTTTCTACTGCACAACCCAGCACTGCATCAAGCCCCTCATCTCTGTCTCTACTGCACAACCCAGCACTGCATCAGGCCCCCAGGACCTCTGCCTCTACTGCCTGACCCAGCACTGCATTAGGCCCCTAGTCTCTGTTTCTACTGCACAACCCAGCACTGCATCAAGCCCCTCATCTCTGTCTCTACTGCACAACCCAGCACTGCATCAGGCCCCCAGGACCTCTGCCTCTACTGCCTGACCCAGCACTGCATCAGGCCCCCAGGACCTCTGCCTCTACTGCCTGACCCAGCACTGCATTAGGCCCATAGTCTCTGTCTCTACTGCACAACCCAGCACTGCATCAAGCCCCTCATGTCTGTCTCTACTGCACAACCCAGCACTGCATCAGGCCCACAGGGTCTCTGGCTCTACTGCCTGACCCAGCACTGTGTTAGGCCCCTAGTCTCTGTCTCTACTGCACAACCCAGCACTGCATCAAGCCCCTCATCTCTGTCTCTACTGCACAACCCAGCACTGCATCAGGCCCTCAGGGTCTCTGCCTCTACTGCCTGACCCAGCACTGTGTTAGGCCCCTAGTCTCTGTCTCTACTGCACAACCCAGCACTGTATCAAGCCCCTCATCTCTGTCTCTACTGCACAACCCAGCACTGCATCAGGCCCTCAGGGTCTCTGCCTCTACTGCCTGACCCAGCACTGCGTTAGGCCCCTAGTCTCTGTCACTACTGCATGACCTGGCAAACTGCTCCACACATCCACAACTCTATCTGCGGGGGAGAAGAAATAATCAGTTATTATTTAGTGTCACATATTAGTGCAGAGTTTACCTGTCGCTAATTTCCACGTGTCCCCTAATTCCGCTGAGCCCCGCTGTCTGTCTGTCCACCCGCTCCGGAGACACATACAGGCGTTTCCACGCACTGCCATCTGCCATTCTGTTCTTTGGCCTTCTCTCGCGCACGTACCTTTCAGATGAGTAACCGGTGTGTGTCTGCTGCTGTCCCTGGGAAATTATTCTTATCGCCTTTGACGGACGTTCGCGTTGACGTGCCGTGGTCTGGCCTTGACGATTCAATATTTTGTGTCAGTGTGATTTTAAAATGCTGTACGGATGGAGCACAGGGTTTTGTTTCAGTTTGCTGGTGGTTGTTTTTTCAGATGTCAAACTCATTTTTCACTTGCAAAACGGGTCTGCTCGCCAGATTATTTCGCCTCTACACTTAACAACACGTTACATGAAAGGAAGTTTAGTGGGTTTTTAGCTCTAAAGATAATCAGTCGTACTGTGCAATCTTTTAGAAGGGATATTGTTAACTCTTGTACTCAGCAATAGACCAGTCATTATATGCTGGTCTAAAGAAGTAAAGAATGTAAATGAATGATAATTAAGAATGGATTGCATTTATATAGTCCCATTCTTCTCTTGATCTCAAAGCACTTTACAGTGAAGGGGGGAACTCACTTCTACCACACCCAGTGTGTAGCCCCCACCTGGGTGACGAATAGCAGCCATTTTGTGCCTAAATGCTCATCAAATGTCAGCTGAAGTAAAGAGGAAGGGAGATATACTGAAGCTGGCTTTAAGTTAATATGAACTAAATAAATATCTGAAGCATAGGCGGCGATCATGTGGGTGCTCAGGCGCCTGGACACCCACGGGAAAATCGTATTGCAGAGTGAAGTTATATTTTGATGAAATAAACGTGAAACAAGCAACCAATTGAAAAGCGCTGTTTGTTGAGGTATGCTACATAGCCTACTACTGACTCTACAGAGTGCCCAGCTATCAATAAGACGTAGTTCGCTAGAGGTGATGTTGCCTCCACAAAATGGACAAGTTTGAAATACTAATTAAACCCGAA
The DNA here is from genome assembly GCA_029718625.1 of Synaphobranchus kaupii. Lineage (NCBI taxonomy): Eukaryota > Metazoa > Chordata > Actinopteri > Anguilliformes > Synaphobranchidae > Synaphobranchus > Synaphobranchus kaupii. Next base: position 34,368,389 of record CM056378.1, on the reverse strand, counting down.
ACCCACAAACAATTAAACATCACGTCTGTGTCAAACGATTCTGAGGGAAGTAACGTGAGCAGCAACATCTGCCACCCAGTGAAGATTTTTACGTTGAAATGTCGGTGAAATTCCATCTCGCGTTCAGGTGAAAAGCCGGCTAAAAAACACACTTTTTATTTATTTTTAATTAATTAATTAATTTTTTTAGGAATATGTCTGGAGACACAACCCTTAAAGTCATCCATCCATATCTACTGCATTTCTGGCAGCAGAGTGATGGTTTGAGGCTTGTTTCATACCTCCGACCCTTGATGACTTACAGCCATTTAGCCACCATGTGATCCATACTGTTCCAGTGTAATTTACAGCTTAATCTAGGCCCATCCCCCAATTCCCATAGAGATCCATTCAAATGCAGAGAGGTTATAGTATTGGTTGTAAGAGCACCAGAAAATAAGATATCAAGAGTCTTTTGATGTTGTTGGGTTACAGACATCTGAAAGTAATGGTATGCAAAGGATATGTAACCAAATATTAAATATGATGACTTTCTTTAAGTTTATGTTAATTTGTCCAATTACTTTTCATCCCCTAAAATGGGAGGGGGGGTATGTATAAAAAGGGCTACAATTGCTACACGGTTCACCCTATATGGATGTACAAACCCTCAAATTAAAGCTGAAAGTCTGCACTTTAACCTCATAGTCATGTTCCATTCAAATCCAATGTTCTGGAGTAGAGAGCCAAAACAACAAAAATTGTGTCACTGTCCAAATACTTTCTGTCCCTGTAGGTTGTTATAGCACTGCAAGCAAAATAAATCCAAGATAAAATAAAAAAAACTTGGCGCCTATGACGTGTATATGAATAGTCTGCTTTGCTTTTTTTTGTTAGCGCATGTACTTTTACTTGTACTTTTAATACTTAAGTAATTATTTAATAAATGTACTTTTGATACTTAAGTACACTTAATACCAGATACTTTAATACTTTTACTTAAGGAGTATTTTAATGGGTGACTTTCACTTTTCCTTTAGTCCTTTTCCAGCAAGGTATTTTTACTTCTACTTAAGTATGAATTTTGAGTAGGGTTGCAAAGGGGTGGAAAATTTACCATGGGAAGTTAAGCTCAGGAATTTTGGAAATTTTCACCAATTCTAATTGCAAAAGTTAGCCTATAACATGAAACTTAAATTTAGTTGGAAAATACACATAAAATGCAATTCTAGATCTTGCAGTATGCTTTGGTTAAAACAACCCAATTTAATGAGAATTCAGTTGAATTTCAACACTGCACTGTGCATTCTTCCATTACATGTGCAGTGCATTCTTTTATCACTTACACAGATAATTCCTAGCATCCTGCACACTACTGCAGGGCCCTCTGCATGCACAGTGTATTCTTCCATCACATGCAGAAATAATTCCCAGCATCCTGCACACCACAGCAAGCCTATAGAGTACTCAAGTGAGTATGTCAGACATGGGCGGAGTTTGGTTTCAGAAGTAAATTCCCTATGACAGATAGAACCGGCTTCGGAGACTATCGACAATTTCATGAAATCTGATTTATAGAATGAGCCGAAACGTTCCTGGATTAGCCTGTGTGGTATAAGGATATAGAGCATACATCGCATGTTCCAATTAAATTAATTATTTTTGAAAGTAATGATTTAATGATTGTAGTCTGGTTTTCACTCCACTTTAAGGACTGCATATCCATTACTGCAATGCACAGGTGGTTCTCGACCAATCAGATAACATCTTATCTGGACATTTTTGGCAGTGCATACCACCTTGCTAATTCAGCCATTTTACTTAATTGAACTGTCCAGAGGGACGTTGAGTTTTTAAACAGTGCCAGCGCTGGTATATTCACAAAAAAATACTAAAACGTAAAATATACTCCAAGCTGGTCCAGAAAAACGACATTTTGCGAACAAGCCAGGGAATTGATGGTAAGACCTAATCACTAGAAATTGTTTAAAAGTAAGTTTTAGTTAATGTCTATGGTCTAAATGAATGGGGAAGTCACTTCCGAAACCAGTATGACATAGTCACTTGAGTACTCTATTGAGCCCACACTACTGCATTTGACCCCAAGGACTACATCAATTTTGAATGGGATGGTTTATTTGGGGGGGGGGGGGGGGTTAGGAAATACATTTCTTTTACTCAACATTCATGTTTTTTGTTCAATGAAAGAATCCATTAAATGTCTACTCACTAATTTTTACATGGATGTCTGCTTATGACAAAACAAAATGTTTATATTTATGTCTGCATATGATGAGGTAAATACAGCTAGTACAAATAACGCCAACATTTCCAGTTTATTCCTGTTAATTCCCATATATTTCTGTTAATTCCCATGGAAAGTTTCCACCTGTGAATATTCCCAGAATTTTGCAACCCTAATTTTGAGTACTTTTTAGAACACTGCTCACGGGTGATTGGCTGACAGCTCCTGTCGCTTAGTCCTCAGATGTGGAGGAGACGGTCCCCCCTGGTCGCCGGGCCTCGCTCTCTGACCTGACCTGCGTGGAGGACATCGACGCCCTGAGTGTCCGGCAGATGAAGGAGATTCTCGCCCGCAACTTTGTCAACTACAAGGGCTGCTGTGAGAAGTGGGAGCTGATGGAGAGATTGACGCGCCTCTACAACGAGCAGATAGACCTGCAGAACATGGGTGAGTTTGCAATCTGCTTTTCTGGCTCTTTATTACTTTTGGAGATGATATTATTATTTTTTTCATTATTATTTATCCTTTGGTCTTATTTTTTAAGTAATTTAGTGAAATATTTGCTTTATATATAATTATAATTATTTTATTTTTTTTCAGTTTCAAACACAGGACCAGGCACAGGTGAGTTTTATGTTGTGGTAGTGGAGGGGATGGTTTTTGCTTTTGTTTGTGTTGGTTTTGTGCAGCATGCTCTGCGACTGACGGGCGGCTTTGTGTCCCTGCAGACTCTAGCGCCCCCGCTGGCCTGGAGGAGAACCTGTGTAAGATCTGCATGGACTCGCCCATCGACTGCGTGCTGCTGGAATGCGGCCACATGGTCACCTGCACCAAGTGTGGCAAACGCATGAGCGAGTGTCCCATCTGCAGGCAGTATGTGGTGCGCGCCGTGCACGTCTTCAGATCCTGACCTGCGTGTGTGTGTGTGTGTGTGTGTGTGTGTGTGTGTGTGTGTATAGAGTGCAGAGACTGAAACGGTGACAGGTGTGACCCCTCCCCCAGGCCCAAACTCCTCCCCCTGCCTCTCAGAGCTGCTTTTTGCCTGCTTGCACCTTTGGCCCAGGTGGGGTGCAGAGGTCACCAACAGGACCTGCAGAGATAACCCTAAACCCCACCACTCAAAGGCCGGACTCTAGAGGAGCAACACTCTGGAGGCACTTTCCACACTCCAAACGGGAACAAGAGCAGAATGGCAGACTGAGGACGTTAAACAGGCGCTGACTGCCGATGGTCTTATGGCACTAAACGGGGAATGCCGTGTGTATGAAAACTGCACCATCACTGCTGCCCATCTCTAGTGGGAGCGAGGCTGCACATGAGTCCACCACTGACTGCTTAGTGCAAATAACACTGCTGATTGGTTGAGATCCACCAGTGACTCTGCAGTGCAATCGACACTGCTGATTGGTTCAGATCCGCCACTGAAACTATGAACCTGCAAAAAGTTTATAACATGTTTGTTTATGATGTGCATAACGGGTATGTGAAGGGGATAGCATCTGGGGGGGGGTGCAGTGGTTTAGGGGTCAGTGGAAGTTCAAATTAGTCACCAAAGAGGAACGAATGCACCATTCTGCAGTAAATCTGAAACCCGTTCCCCAGCTCAGCGGCCCGTGACGACAGGGCCGTGTCATTGTTGCTGTCGCTCAGCAACGGCGGAATGCTGGAGATTTACAGCCTGGTGAGGCTGGCTGTGGGCATGGTCACTCCCAGGGACCCTCTGTGCTGCGTGGGCCAAGCTCCATGCTGGAGAGATGAGTCTGTACTGTGTGACGGGAAACAGGAACATCATCCTGAATGACGGCTAGAGTCAGTGAACATAGGAGTTAATGTGACGAGAATTTACCACCCGACCAAATACCTATTAATGCCACCTAAAATACGCTTGCTCTCAGTCCAATAGACAAAAGAGGGGTTGGGTTATACCCTAAGCACAGGCAGCAAGGTTTTGGGTATGCCCTAAGCGCAGGCGGATAGGGTTTGGGTATGCCCTAAGCACAGGCAGTGTGGGTTTGGGTACCTCCTAAACACAGGCAGGGAGGGTTTGGGTAGCCCTAAGCACAGGCGGAGAGGGTTTGGGTACACCCTAAGCACAGGCAGAGAGGGTTTGGGTACACCCTAAGCACAGGCAGAGAGGGTTTGGGTACACCGTAAGCACAGGCAGAGAGGGTTTGGGTACACCCTAAGCACAGGCAGAGAGGGTTTGGGTATACCCTAAGCACAGGCAGAGAGGGTTTGGATACACCCTAAGCACAGGCAGAGAGGGTTTGGGTACACCCTAAGCACAGGCAGAGAGGGTTTGGGTATACCCTAAGCACAGGCAGAGAGGGTTTGGGTACACCCTAAGCACAGGCAGAGAGGGTTTGGGTACACCCTAAGCACAGGCAGAGAGGGTTTGGGTACACCCTAAGCACAGGTGGATAGGGTTTGGGTAGCCCTAAGCACAGGCGGATAGGGTTTTGGTACGTCCTAAGCACAGGCAGATAGGGTTTGGGTACGCTCTAAGCACAGGTGGATAGGGTTTGGGTATACCCTAAGGACAGGCAGCGAGGGTTTGGGTTACCCCCTAAGCACAGGCAGCGAGGGTTTGGGGTACACCCTAAGCACAGGCGGCTAGGGTTTGGGTACGCCCTAAGCACGGGCGGTGAGGGTTGGGGTACACCCTAAGCACAGGCGGCTAGGGTTTGGGTTAGGGTTGCAAATTCTAAGGAATTTCCTTGATCGATAGTCGTCAACGTTAATGAACAATCAATCGATCAATCGATAACAAAACAGCTAAAAATAGCTTATGACATAGAAAATACAAAATGCATGTTTTTTTCCTCAATCAAAGCTTTATTGAAACATTTGAGAAATACGCCTGTTTCATAGCATAACACAAATATAATTATGAACGCTGTTTTAAGTGATATTTTAATAAGGCACGGGAAATTGCGCTCACTCTTCCGAGGCAAATCAGTGACTAACACGTACGTCTATGACATATACAAAAATAAGATGAGCCTTAATTAAAAACTCAAATTTGCAAAATGTTTTTGAAAACAGCGCTATAATAGGTTCCCTCTTGAAATGAGAAAGCTACGACAAACTACGACAGCTCAGGCCTCAGTTTAAAACTTAAACTGCATAAGTGCAGTAAATACCTAGGCCTGCTGATTTTTATTTAAGAATATAAGCATGTTTACGTTATCAGGGGTGAGTCGTGTGCGCAGTCGGTTTACAGCGAGACCAGCTGCTGAAAATACGCGTTCCTATGGGAACGATGTCCCAGGCACGCATAAGTAGCGTGCTTCATGGTCGAGTGAGTCTTCTTCTGTGTAAAGTTAATAACATGTTTCCTAATTGCAGTGCGCGCGCCCCCTTGTGTTTAACTTAATGATTGCATTTCACCAACAGCACCCATTGACACAATTAAGATGAGACCGCAAATAGTTCAATTTGATCGTTAAATTTGAAATGGTCGATCGATCAAATTATTAACGGCAATTAATCGATCAATGATTAATCGTTAACACCCCTAGTTTGGGTAGCCCCAAGCACAGGTGGATAGGGTTTGGGTAGCCCCAAGCACAGGTGGATAGGGTTTGGGTACGTCCTAAGCACCTCCCCATGACAGCTTCGGCAGAGCTTCTTATCACAGCTGATAAACAGGAGAGAATATTCAGAAATAAAACCAATACTTGTGGCTCCCTGAGACTATTAAAGGCCTGAAACTCAGACTGGCTGGTTAGAAAACAACATGTAGAGTGGATATCGGCCCTCCTGCCTGACACGTCCAATCCAGGCCTATATTCCCCATGTAGCCTGGGCCCTGTGGTGCACGTCCAGTCTGAGCTGGTCTAGTGCATTGCTACTATTGGATAAATCCCCAGTAATCTGTGTGTTGAGTATGTGTGTGTGTGTGTGTGTAATGTAATAACCTGTAGATGCATTAAAGGCAGGCTTATCATGGTGTTAGGTTTAACTGGTGGCATATGATGCACGAGCCTACTCCGGTGTTATCTCCACACCGTCAATTCCAGTATTCTGTAATTACAATTTTAAAATAAAATAAAAGTAAAAAATGAGTAAAAGTGCAATTACAGAGCTTTGATGTTATAAAATTAATATAATCACATTATATTATATGTATTCACATAATATTCAATACCATCGGATATAGCCAGTTCTCAATTAGGCGAGTAATTACTTTTTTTTTTATTTGCAAAAGTTTTTTATTGCACATTTTATGAACATTATTTAAAATTGTGGATACATGTGCTCTTCGTTCCCCGTACTCACACATGGAGAATATTCATGACAAAGATCTGCGAAGCGCAGATTTTGTCATTTAAACAATCTTGAAGAGCAGGTTTTGTTAGCCTTTGTTCTTTCTGAAAGCTAATGCGGTAGTTAACAGAGTGGTGTATATTTCTTTTGTTAGGTGTAGGCCTACTTAGTGATTAAAACGGATTTTTCTAAGTTGAGTTTATCTCCCAAACATGATGTGAAGAAAGAAGCTTTGTGTTTACCTGCCAAATGTGCCAATTGATTATTCAGTCCGTTGGCACACTTGTTAATCAAGGAGAATGAATGAAAACAGATTGAGACCAGTGATCAGTTTAAAGGGAAGTTTGACATTGGTGTTTTTGAGAGAAGTAACACCGGTGTCAAAATAGTAACAATCGTAATTAAAGGCGCTCCTCATAGAAACTGCTTGGAAGTTTGAAGTCTTGCGTTCAGTGCGGCCTTTGTGTTTTGCTCCAGTTGTTAAGAGTGGGGGTGTAGGTTGGTGTTAAGGTTGGAGCGGGAAGGGTTTTGTGCTGATGCCGCAGGCGTGTCTGTAGTTCGGGGAACGGCCTTTGCAAAATTCTGTCGGTGTACAGCTAGCTGACAGTGTGCAGCAGGGCCGTGCGTGAGCAGCCAGTGGTGAAACGGATTCCTGCATTCTGCGCTTCGCACACGACGCCAGCGCTGTTTACAGTTTAATCCTCTTCTGAGATTTTACAGCATCGTAACGTTTAGTGGGTATCACCCCGGTGTAGAAAACGGTAAACCCATCACGGCTACCGTACCTACGTGTTGGCGGGAACAGAGAAGTTAATTCCAAAATGCAAATGCACAGCCTGTATATTTTCAGCTAATTAAATTAATTTCTGTTAATTTCCTGAACAAACTGGAATGAAACAGAACTGACCCCAGATCTTAGGTGATTACCCTCGTTTTACAGACCCATTCCCTCCTCTTTGAGTTTAACCCTGGTTAGCCGTTAAAGAAGTGCTATTTGCTTGGTGTGCATCTGGCAGCCTATTGTGCATTATACTGCACCGGGGAAGCATGTCTTTGCACGTTTAGCATGAAGCTGCTGCACAAGTAAACAGGTTTCAAGAGCTGGTGTCATTCAGATGTGGTTTCACTACCATGTCCAAAAATATAAAATAACCTGTTTTTTTCAAACCAGCACCTTGCACAAAGCCAGCGGTCAGTAGAGTATTTACAGGGAGTCGGGACTGTGAGGACTGCATGGGGGCCGCTGTCCTACCTGTTGCCACACTAATTAATCTGCTTCTGCACTTTTTAAGAAAACTGCTTTCTTGAAGATCTTTGCAAGTTAATTCCCATTTTGACTGCCTCTAGTCATTTGAAAAGTCACACTTTTGAATTCACACCAGCAGAACAAATTCATAAAGTGCCAGACCCATGTAGTAAAATTTTGCCATTTGGCACTAAAAACGTTTTCCGTCAGTGAAACTGCTCACAGTTGATTTTTTTATGATTTATACTTGTGTAAAAAGCAATACAAATATTTTATTATGGATATGAAACAGGCATTTAGATAGTGACTCAATTGTTTTTCTTTCATCTCATCTGGAATGAGAGATACGTCACTGTTCCACTGCAGGGGAATTCAAGTTTGAGTTCAAGTGTAAAGAGGAAGTGAGACACATTGTAATGTCTTAACACTTAAGGAAAATGCTTGTTTCAGGGGTCGGCCTACTTGGCATTTTTATTTGTGATTAAAAAGAAGTGGGGTGTTAATTTTAATTTTAATTGTTCAATTTCATAACGACAAAAACACGCTTTAAATTTGTCTGAGAATTTTGGCTGAGTGATTTCATTTAAAATGGCAGAAAGCCAAATGTTGTAAATGCATCATTTTGTAAGAGTGAGTGGATGTGACCTAATGGAATTTATTGTTCAGAAAAATGTAAAATATAAAAAAAAATATATTTTCTTTTTTACAATAAAGGATTACCTCAAAAACTGCTGGTGTCATGTTCCCTTGTTTTAACAGTTGAAAAAAAAACTGTCGTTTAGAATCCTTATAGTCAGTCAGGTTCCATTTTCTCTGTCATGTGTTATCGTGGTATCTGTGGAAACATTATGAATCCGAATGACAGGTTTATCCAGTCTGAGACCTTTGGACTGCACCTGACACAATGAAGAGAGAGATCAAGAGCCAAGAATTCAATCCACACCATTGACAACTATACAATGGATCTTCATTTTCTACCATTCTGATTGGTCTGTTTTGCTTTTCAGCAGAGGAATACATTTTACCCTGTCTGTAATCTGCGACTGGGGTTGGACGTCACTGACGTTACGGCATCAAGGTTTGGCTTTTAAAAGGTAACGGCTATGCCCATTGGAAATTTAGGCCATGTGGTCTGGCAGGGATTGATGACTAACTGGACATGAGCTGTGCCCTGTAGATATCAACATGCCAGTGAAGTCTAACTAGGAGTGCATTTGGACTGCGTTGTCTACTCTCGGATTCGGATAGGCTAAGTATCTTCATTTGGTTTCAGCTGCTTGTTAGTTAAGCAAACAGTATGTAGTCACTCGGTAGCTTAGGTAAATTGAAGTATTTGCAATCAGTTGGTAACTTGCTTTGTGTAATTAGGCCAATTACTGGTCTTCTGTGTTGCTAATTTGAACAAGCTTCACCTGTGTGAATATAGCTCAACCATGACAAGACAGAGCTCCTCTTCATGCCATACAAGACCTCCCCACTAGAAGACCTCTCCATCACCGTCGACGGTACCATGGTGACCGCCTCCCGCTCAGCAAGGACCCTGGGGGTCGTCCTGCATGACCAGCTGGACTTCAAATAGCACATCATGGCAACAGCACGGTCCTGCAGGTTCCTCCTGTACAACATCAGGAGGATTTGACCGTACCTGACCACCTCCTCCACCCAGCTTCTTGTCCAGACCATGGTCACCTCACGCCTGAACTACTGCAACTCCCTTCTCACAAGCCTACCAGCCTGCGCCATTCTGCCTTGTGTTCAACCTCTCAAGTTCTCGCATGTCACCCCCCTGCTGAGGCCACTGGCTGCCGGTCGCGGCCAGGATCAGGTTCAAAGTTCTGACCCTGGCCTACACTGCAGCCAATAGGACAGGCCCCTCCTACCTGCAGGACTTAATCCAGCACTATGTTCCTGCTCGACCACTTCGCTCTGCTACAGCAGGGCGACTTGCACTTCCCTCCCTCCGTGTCAACGGCTCTCGCTTGTCCCGACTGCGGAGCTTTTCCACCCTAGCTCCCCAGTGGTGGAACAAACTCCTCATTCCTCTACGTTCTACTCAAACACTGCCTGCGTTCCGTCGCGGCCTGAAAACACACCTCTTCAGACTCCACCTGATACGCCAATCTAGGACCTTTTTCATAGTATTTGTTCCCTGTGTTTTTTTTTTGTTTTTTTTCCTCGTTTCTTGTAACTGTTTGATGTTATAGTTTAGAAGGTATAGCTGATTTACCAATAGCTTACTGTGTGAACTATATTCAGTGTTCATTACTAGGGATAACTGTTACGTTATGGGAAGGATGTGCTTTGTCTAATCTGTTCTGTAATTACTTAAATTGCCTTCTGTATGCACTTATTATACAGATCCTTTCCAAAAAATTAGAATATCATGGAAAAGTTTTTTTTTCCATAATTCCTTTCAAAAAGTGAAACTTTCATAGATTATAGATTCATTACACACAAAGTGAAATATTTCTAGCCTTTATTTGTTTCATTTTTCATAATTTTGGCTTACAGCTCCAGAAAACCCCCAAAACAGTATTTCAAGAAATTAGAAGTGTGTTGAAAATCAGCATTTACTTCAGTTATTTCAGAGAATGAATGTTTTAGACTGAGTGTCACACTCTAATCATCTAATTTACTCAAAACACCTACAAAGTTTTTCTACAGGTGTGTCGTTAAATTGGACAGGTATCTCAGTTTGGTTCAGTATGGGGAAGACTGCAGACTTGACAATTGGCCAGAAGACCATCATTGACACCCTCCAGAAGATGGGTAAGCCACAAAAGGTCATCGCTAAGGAGGCTGGCTGTTCACAGAGTGCAGTGTCCAAGCATATCAATAGAAAGTTTAGTGGAAGGGAAAAATGTGGCAGGAGAAGGTGCACAAGCAAAAGAGATGACCGTAGGCTTCAGCGGATTGTCAAGCAAAGACGATTCCAAAATTTGGCAGAGATGCAGAGGGAGTGGACTGAGGCTGGAGTCAGTGCTTCAAAAACCACCACGTACAGAGTGTGACACTCTGTCTAAAACATTCATTCTCTGAAATAACTGAAGTAAATGCTGATTTTCGACACACTATTCTAATTTCTTGAAATACTGTTTAGGGGGTTTTCTGGAGCTGTAAGCCAAAATTATGAAAAATGAAACAAAGGCTAGAAATATTTCACTTTGTGTGTAATGAATCTATAATCTATGAAAGTTTCACTTTTTGAATGGAATTATTGAAGAAAAAAAAAAAAAACTTTTCCATGATATTCAAATTTTTTGGAAAGGATCTGTATGTCGCTTTGGATAAAAGCGTCTGCCAAATGATTGTAATGTAATGTGGGACTAGATTTAGCTGTAAATTATGCTGGAACAGTATGGAATACATGGTTGGCGAAATGGCAGCAAGGGTCTGCGGTATCAAACAAGCCTCAAGCCATCACTCTGCTGCCAGATATGCAGTAGATATGGATGGATCGCTTTACGGGTGGTTTCTCCTGACAAATTTTCCTATTGAACTCTATGGAAAAACAAGTCAGGAGAAGAAACCCTTCAAGTTATCCATCCATATCTACTGCATATCTGGCAGGAGAGTGATGGTTTAAGGCTTGTTTGATATGTCAGACCCTTGATGCCATTTAGCCAACCATGTGTTCCATACTGTTCCAGTGTAATTTACAGCTAAATCTAGTCCCACCCCCGAATTCCTATAGAGATCCATTCAAATGCATAGACATTATAGTATCGCTTGTAGGAGTACCAGAAAATAAGACACCAAGAGTCTTTTAATATTGTTGGGTCACAGACATCAGGAAGTCATGGCATGCAAAGGATATGCGACCAAATATTAAAAATTATTACTTTATTCTGCATTATGTTAAACTGTCCAATATTTTTTGATGCCCGAAGATGGGGGGGACTATGTACAAAAGGTTCTATAATTTCTAAACGGTTCATCCGATATGGATGAAAATACCCTCAAATTAAAGCTGAGTCTACACTTCAAACTCACTGTCATTGTATCCTGTCAAACTCAAAGTGCTAGAGTACAGCACCAAAATAACAATGTGTCACTGTCCAATGAAATATGGTGCTCACTGTATTTAGTAGTTATGTCATGTCCACATAGAGGCACAGGAACATGCCGTCACAAAAAGAATCAAAGAGCATGGTGCTCACTGTATTTCCAAAGCAGAAAACTTGTATCACAACAAAACTTTTAAAAAAGCACACACAAACAGAGCCATCTAGTGGTAGTACAGGCATTTGATACAGAAGCAAGTTTCATATCAAACGCCATTTTCATAATTTTTCATATACATATACAGTATATCTATGATGTCTGCGTGTGTTGTAACAGAACCGGTATAATAGTTGTATATGAAATGAGAGTTCAAAAACAATTATTATGGATCAGACAGAAAAATATTTTAGACAAACTAGTTTCTATTTCTGCAGAATACAATAAATACCAGCAGCCTATTAAAATGGATTTATTAAATTTACTCTGTTGCAGAAACAGAAGGTGACACATCAGCAATGTCACCGTCACTCCTGATATGTCACCTTTTATGCATTAAATGCAGGTGTAGTCACATGAACAACTTTATCCAATGGCTGAAATGTTGTCTGCTCATGTAATGCATGACATTAATAATTTGAGTGTGTAACAGCAGTGCCCCCTGCTGGTGTGTAACAGTAACACTGGTGTTCTGTGCTTATTCTGACATTATTCTATTTTTGTCCATCACCTGCACAAAACGACAGGTGTGTACAGGTCCCTGTGAAAATTTGAAAGGCACTTTATTTCGGGGTGGGGAGCTGGGGCAGGGTTAGCGGCTGCTTGTTGGCGCCCCTCTCGTGCCAGCACACGTCAAACAGGGGGTACACCTTCCCCTGGAACTCGGTCTGGAAGCGGTAGATGAACCCCAGCTCCTGGGTACTGTCGGCGTTGTAGAAGACCAGCTCGCCCTTCTCGTAGTCCAGGAAGACGGCGATGGTGGCGGGTTGGGCGGTGAGCGGCAGAGCCACCCGGGGGCTGGCGAAGGCCTCGTACAGGCGGCCCTCCTTCAGGCCAATGAGCCACACGCCCGCCTCGGGACTCTTGGATAGTTTGGTCTTGCGGCTGGTGGTGCCCTTGATGAGACCTAGGCGCCACTTGAGCTTGCCGGCCACGCCCACCTCCCAGCAGTGCTTGCCGGAGGAGAAGCCGCGGCTCGCCAGCACGCAGTAGCTGTAGCTGAAGCGCTCGGGGTTGTTAGGGAGACGGTTGGGCAGGACGCCGCATTCCACCGCCGCGTCACCCTTGCTGAGCTGCAGCAGGGGATGTGCACTAAGGGGGTCCAGCTTCAGTTGCTCTGGGGCTAAACACATAAACACAGACGCACGCCCGTACACACGCACACACGCACGCTGTATTAGGTTCACACTATAAAGCACACAGTTGTAGATGTAAGCATTACTATGTGTGATTTCTGTGTCTCTGTAAGTGCTTTACCAGGTAGAACTCTCCTGTGCAGCCTCTTCCACACAGACAGCTTGATGTCGCTGTGTTTGAACCCGGGTTTGAAGGTGATGGCGCTGTAGGACCGTTCCTCTCTCTGCTGTTTCTGCTGGCACTCTCTGAACCTGTGGAAGTGCAGGCACTGTGAGCAAGTAAAACACCATGAGCAAGTAAAATACCGTGAGTAGATAGTTTTTTTGCATACTGCACATCACATACTAAACAGTACACAGCTGTGAGTACACGGTATACAGGATACAGGGCACAGTAGACAGGGACCTGATTCGGACACAGCCCGTCTGTGTGAGAGCCTATCTGTGTATAAGCCTGTCTGTGTGAGATCCCGTCTGTGTGAAAGGATTTCTGTGTGAGAGCCTGTCTGTGTGAAAGCCCATCTGTGTATAAGCCCATCTGTGTATAAGCCCGTCTGTGTGAGAGCCCGTCTGTGTGAGAGCCCGTCTGTGTATAAGCCTGTCTGTGTGAGAGCCTGTCTGTGTGAAAGCCTGTCTGTGTGAGAGCCTGTCTGTGTGAAAGCCTGTCTGTGTGAGAGCCTGTCTGTGTGAAAGCCCGTCTGTGTATAAGCCTGTCTGTGTATAAGCCCGTCTGTGTGAGAGCCCGTCTGTGTGAGAGCCCGTCTGTGTGAGAGCCCGTCTGTGTATAAGCCTGTCTGTGTGAGAGCCCGTCTGTGTGAAAGCCCGTCTGTGTGAGAGCCCATCTGTGTATAAGCCTGTCTGTGTGAAAGCCTGTCTGTGTGAGAGCCTGTCTGTGTGAAAGCCCGTCTGTGTGAGAGCCCGTCTGTGTGAAAGCCCATCTGTGTATAAGCCCGTCTGTGTATAAGCCTGTCTGTGTGAATGCCTGTCTGTGTGAGAGCCCATCTGTGTATAAGCCTGTCTGTGTATAAGCCTGTCTGTGTATAAGCCTGTCTGTGTGAAAGCCTGTCTGTGTGAGAGCCTGTCTGTGTGAGAGCCTGTCCGTTGTGTTTTTCACAAGGACTAATTTCCTTTGCTGCCTTTTTCTTCTTTAGTTCATTTTTATTTTCATATTAATTTCAGATCATCCTTTCATTTGCATCCTTCTCTTATTTAAGAACACAGATAAAATGTGTTCTGCACAGAGTGACTATAATCATCAAGTGCTATGAAAGCATCTAAAGCACTGAATTTTGATTCCCTGAAATATATGTCCACAGCAGCAAAGATATATCACTTGTTGCTTTTTCTAACCTGTTTCGACTGTACTGGAAATATTTTGGACAGGAAAGACTGTATAGTATGGTCACATTGATGTATTTTTGTTGTTTCTAAAGGAAAAAATAATCTTTACCTTGGAGCAATAGATCCATATTTCTGTAAGAAAAACACAAACACACATTCACAAAACGAGCTGAAATCATCCTGACATAAGAAGGAGCTAAAATAATTCTAAAATAATAAAAGTCTTCAGTCCCAGATTTCCTGGTCCAGGTCTCACCTTTAAAAAGTTTTATACAAACTTACAGTTTGTATTCCTAATGCAGGTTAACAATGCAATGTTTCCACAAACTAACCTTTGCTATTACTGCTTTTTCAAGCTACTGGAATAACCTGGTGTGGATCTATGTTAAAGAGGTGCAGTTATTGCTCTACCTGCAGTGCCCATTATTTTAAAAGCTAATTTTAACTGCGTTGTTACATTTTTATAGCCTAGGTCTTATTTTATCCCTTTTTCCTTTATTGTTACTTTTTTGTTTTTGCGCAGACGGTGGATTGTGTTGTAGGCTATATGGTGTAATGCAATAATAAAATTAAAATATCAATTAAAAGAATTGTGTAAATGTCCATTTGTTTTAATCTGTAGGCTATGTTGCTTCATGAGTAGGCTAAATATAGATTATTACAATAGCTGAGGCTACAGGTAAAATTTCCAAGCTTGATGGGCCTGTGAGTAGGGTAATTACAATGAGAAACTGCTAATGCAAATGTGGTTTTTCATTTTCATTTAAATTATGGCAGGGTTGTGTCGTAGAGGGCGAGAAAAATTTATGTGAAATGGATTTGCATTAACATTTTCAAATTGTCAGATAAAGTTTGTACATTAACTTGCAAATAAAAACGCAAAGTGGCCTTTTGCATTTTCATTACAATTATGTTATGCACATGTAAACGAAATGCAATCGCCGATTTGCATTTTCTTTTGAATTTTGGCGCAGATATGCTTCCATACACAACAATATCCGCCGTGCCTTGTCAAATGTTCTCCACTGGCTGCATACAGGCGTTGGGGCTGAGCTAGGCTTGCTAGTCTTGTTTAATGGGAAATTGTTGCATAAATAAATGTAGTTGTTTGTCAAGATTATGAGTATTAATATTATCAGTGTTTTTGTTATTCGTTTCTTTAATCAGTATTATTAGTATTATTGTAGTTGTTATTATTATTATTATTATTACCGTGATGAAATCCAGATGACTGTCATTGCTCAATCCCTCCAGTGTTCCCTCTGCTTCCTGGAACCTGCCTAGTACCTGCGTCATGTCGTCGACCTGCGTCTGTATGGAGGAGATGAGCGAGACGGCAGTGCTCTCCACCGTCTGCATGAACCCCGCCTCCTCCTCCTCCAAGTACCGCCGGAGCTCTCCGAACTCCTTGCGGATCACCCACTTCAGAACGTCCGACTCGTTCTGCCGGCGGAGAGAGACGTGATCGCTCCGGTTACCGATCGGAGTCAAACACGTCTTTGGTACGATCCACGAGGGCTGCCGTTACCGAAACGCATTGTTTCCAGCTCTGCCATCACAAAAAATGCTTTAAAATATAAACTTAAACTACAGCACTCTTGTGGATCTTCTTATAACCACATTTTTACATTGGGGTTTGATCATGTTCCCTAAAACGAGGGTGTAAACCCTATAGGGTGTCTGCAGATGTTTAATACTGTATATATTGTTTGTGCTTCCCTTTGGGTCAGTATAGTGTTTTAAATGATGATTTGCCATGGGTCTGGTGTATTTTACTGCTTAAGCCAGAATCCAATTTGGATTCCCTGCATCTTCTTTGATTCTCTTTGTGACTGAATGTTCCTGTGCCTCCATGTGGACATGACATAACTACTAAATACAGTGAGGACCATATTTCATTGGACAGTGACACATTGTTATTTTGGTTCTGTACTCTAGCACTTTGAATTTGAAAGGATACAATGACAACGAGGTTGAAGTGCAGACTCAGCTTTAATTTGAGGGTATTTTCATCCATATCAGATGAACCATTTAGAAATTGTAGAACCTTTTGTACATAGTCTCCCCCCCCCCCCCTCCTCCCATTTTTGAGCATCAAAGAATATTGGACAGTTTAACATAATATAGAATAAAGTAATAATTTTTAATATTTGGTCACATATCCTTTGCATGCCATGACTTCCTGCTGTATGTGACCCAACAATATCAAAAGACTCTTGGTATCTCATTTTCTGGTACTCCTACAAGCGATACTATAAACTCTCTGCATTTGAATGGATCTTTATGGGAATTGGGGGGTGGGACTAGATTTAGCTGTAAATTACACTGGAACAGTATGGAACACATGGTTGGCTAAATGGCTCAAATGACCAAATATTAAAAATGATTACTTTATTCTACATTATGTTAAACTGTCCAATATTTTTGATGTCTGAAAATGGGGGGGACTATGTAGAAAAGGTTCTATAATTTCTAAACCGTTCATCCGATACACTCAAATTAAAGCTGACAGTCTGCACTTCAACCTCATTGTCACTGTATCCTTTCAAACTCAAAGTGCTAGAGTACAGAACTAAAATAACAAAAAATGTGTCACTGTCCAATGAGTTATGGTGCTCACTGTATATCATTTGTGAAGCTTTATTCACAAGTGTTATAACCAATGTCATAACATGTAATGTATACACTGAATTCAGGCAATGTGAATGGTGTCACAGGGCTGTGTTGTGTTATGGCATGTGTTGTAGCATATTGCATATCACAAGCACAGCTTTATAAATGCTTTATTTCATAGGTATGCTTATGTATGCCTCATGTATGAATCATGTGCGCTTTATGTAATCACAATTATACATTATGACTTCCACAGAGTAACATTTTTGTTAAATTTGCATTAAAGTACCTGTGTAATTGCATACAACCATGTAGTAGCCTATTACGTGCATGCAAGAAAGAGTAACAAGGTGTATTTATGTTACTTGCATACATGATGTAAATGCAATTACATTGTGGGAGAATCAGTCTTTGTTATCACCAAAACTACTGACTGCTTTATTTGGTGAAGATTTTTGGAAGTATAGTGAGAGAGGAGAAAGGAAGTATAGTGAGAGAGGAGAAAGGAAGTATAGTGAGAGAGGAGAAAGGAAGTATAGTGAGAGAGGAGAAAGGAAGTATAGTGAGAGAGGACAAATGAAGTATAGTGAGAGAGGAGAAAGGAAGTATAGTGAGAGAGGAGAAAGGAAGTATAGTGAGAGAGGAGAAAGGAAGTATAGTGAGAGAGGAGAAAGGAAGTATAGTGAGAGAGGAGAAAGGAAGTATAGTGAGAGAGGAGAAAGGAAGTATAGTGAGAGAGGAGAAATGGAAGTATAGTGAGAGAGGAGAAAGGAAGTATAGTGAGAGAGGAGAAAGGAAGTATAGTGAGAGAGGAGAAATTAAGTATAGTGAGAGAGGAGAAAGGAAGTATAGTGAGAGAGGAGAAAGGAAGTATAGTGAGAGAGGAGAAAGGAAGTATAGTGAGAGAGGAGAAAGGAAGTATAGTGAGAGAGGAGAAAGGAAGTATAGTGAGAGAGGAGAAAGGAAGTATAGTGAGAGAGGAGAAAGGAAGTATAGTGAGAGAGGAGAAAGGAAGTATAGTGAGAGAGGAGAAATGGAAGTATAGTGAGAGAGGAGAAAGGAAGTATAGTGAGAGAGGAGAAAGGAAGTATAGTGAGAGAGGAGAAATGGAAGTATAGTGAGAGAGGAGAAATGGAAGTATAGTGAGAGAGGAGAAAGGAAGTATAGTGAGAGAGGAGAAAGGAAGTATAGTGAGAGAGGAGAAATGGAAGTATAGTGAGAGAGGAGAAAGGAAGTATAGTGAGAGAGGAGAAAGGAAGTATAGTGAGAGAGGAGAAAGGAAGTATAGTGAGAGAGGAGAAAGGAAGTATAGTGAGAGAGGAGAAAGGAAGTATAGTGAGAGAGGAGAAAGGAAGTATAGTGAGAGAGAAGAAAGGAAGTATAGTGAGAAAGGAGAAATTAAGTATAGTGAGAGAGGAGAAAGGAAGTATAGTGAGAGAGGAGAAAGGAAGTATAGTGAGAGAGGAGAAAGGAAGTACAGTGAGAGAGGAGAAAGGAAGTATAGTGAGAGAGGAGAAAGGAAGTATAGTGAGAGAGGACAAATGAAGTATAGTGAGAGAGGAGAAAGGAAGTATAGTGAGAGAGGAGAAAGGAAGTATAGTGAGAGAGGAGAAAGGAAGTATAGTGAGAGAGGAGAATGGAAGTATAGTGAGAGAGGAGAAATGGAAGTATAGTGAGAGAGGAGAAAGGAAGTATAGTGAGAGAGGAGAAAGGAAGTATAGTGAGAGAGGAGAAATTAAGTATAGTGAGAGAGGAGAAAGGAAGTATAGTGAGAGAGGAGAAAGGAAGTATAGTGAGAGAGGAGAAAGGAAGTATAGTGAGAGAGGAGAAAGGAAGTATAGTGAGAAAGGAGAAATTAAGTATAGTGAGAGAGGAGAAAGGAAGTATAGTGAGAGAGGAGAAAGGAAGTATAGTGAGAGAGGAGAAAGGAAGTATAGTGAGAGAGGAGAAAGGAAGTATAGTGAGAGAGGAGAAAGGAAGTATAGTGAGAGAGGAGAAAGGAAGTATAGTGAGAGAGGAGAAAGGAAGTATAGTGAGAGAGGAGAAAGGAAGTATAGTGAGAGAGGAGAAATGGAAGTATAGTGAGAGAGGAGAAAGGAAGTATAGTGAGAGCGGAGAAATGGAAAATGCAGAGGAGCTCACGGTTATGCGAGACTTGTTATGAGCCATTTTACAAATCTGTTCCTCCAGCTTCCTCCTCTGGGACTGCAACTCTGTCATCAGACAGGAAATGTCCTCCTGAAAAGAAAATGCTTGCAATGTTCACCAAACTACCTTCCAAATGCTTGGAATCTCACCTAGGATCTGCATGAGACTCAAACAACCTCAGAGGGTTGGTTCAAAGTTTGATATCCATTACTGAATTATTTTCTCACAGCACCGTTTTATCAAGCAGTTTTGTAATGTTTCTACTTTGCAATTGCACCACCGTTCTGCTGAAGGTTATATTGTGTGGTAATCCACTTTCAGACACGCAATGCTGGTCTGTACATTTATCAAGGTTGTGTTTGCATGGTTATTGTGGCAGCTAATCAAAAAAAACTTTAAAAGCTTTTTATCAGCAGAGTCAACAATTTTTCATCATAATTGGTCCAGAGCTCTTGGATAAATCACATGTTATTATTTGAAGTAGCAAAACACATACTCTACAGTTACTCTGAGTGAACGGTACAAAACACTACATGTTTAATATACAGACTGTGAACAAACAAATGGAAATGCAACAGAACAATAGTACTGGCTTGGTTTGGGTGCACTCATAACCTTTGATGGTAAATGTTAAACATTACTTAATGGTACAGTGATCACCTTCACCACATTTTAAAGCAGCTCTTTCCTGCAGAGGCGGGTGTCCTTCAAGACCACAAAGTGTGGGGTTACCTTCATGCGGCTGTATACGCTTATGATGGGGGTGATCTGGTGGCTGCGGTGGGTCCCGATGCTCCCACACATGCCGCATATAACGGCCTGGTCCTCTTCGCAGTACAGGCTGAGCGGGTTTCGGTGCTCCGGACACTCCGGCTCCGCGCTCAAGCCATCCAGCTCACGCAGGAGGTCCACCACGCGGGCCAGCGAGACATTGGGCGCAGAGCTGATCCCATCCACGTCGCTGCGGCACACGGGGCACTGGAGCTGGCCGAAAGGGTCAAGGGTCATGGAGTGTACGCAAGAGCGGCAGTACGAGTGTCCACACTGCAGCATCAGCGGCTCCGCGAACACGTCCAGGCACACAGGGCACCTCAGCTGGTCCTCCAGGGACCCCAGGCTGGATCTCCGAGCCATCCGCACCCTGCCCAACAACCAGGAGAGACGAATGGAAACCTGGAGCACCAAAAACAACCAGGGGACAACTGCACACCTCGAGTACCAACAACCAGGAGACGACTGCACACCCGGAGCACCAACAACCAGGTAAAGTGTCCAGAGAAATGCCAGTTAGGAAGTGAGACCTATTCAGTAACCTGTTCCCAAACAAACGCCATGGTTTCCTTATTGATTGAAAGTGTGCTAAATGCAGGAGTGGAAAGACATTACTCCCAGCTGGGATTCTGGTTCCAGCAGGTCTACAGGAAAAGGAAACGGCGCCAAATCGTCCTCTCTTAGCGCCGGGAGAAGACGACTGATTGTCCTCAATCGCCTCGGTGAGAATGATCCAAAATAATACACAGGTGACCTTCAGGCAAATCCCTTATCAACCTCCCTCTATCTTTCATTGAGCATGCGCACTCTTATGATCGTGCTCAAACATATTTATCCAGATCAGGTGCCGTAGGCCCTAATGTAATTTCTTTACACAAGCGGCCACTCTCAACAAAATCATTTGCAACATTGCACTGTTGCAATTAAGCTGCTAGGTGACCTACAGTACCAGTCAAAAGTTTGGACACACCTACTCATAGAAGGTTTTTTTCCGTTATTTTTACTGTTTTCCACATTTTGGAATAGTAAAGACATCAAAACTATGAGATAACACAAATTAAATTATGCAAAGACTAAAAAAGTGTTAAACAAATAAAAAAAAGTCATATATTTTAGATTCTTCAAAGTAGCCACGCTTTGCCTTGATAACGGCCTTGCACATTCTTGCCATTCTCTCAAACAACTTCTGTGGTAAACAGGTATTCCACAGGTAAACAGGTGATGCCATCATGACTCTATATAAAAGGATATCATAAGACTCCTATCTTATTTCCAGGTACTCTTAGAAGCAATACTATAACCTCTGCATTTGAATGGATCTCTATGGGAATTGGGGGGTGGGACTAGATTTAGCTTTAAATTACACTGGAACAGTGTGGAACACATGGTTGGCTAAATGGCTCTAAGTCATCAAGGGTCTGACGTATCAAACAAGCCTTAAACCATCACTCTGCTGCCAGAAATACAGTATATATGGATGGATAACTTGAAGGGTTTCTTCTCCTGACTTATTTTTCCATAGAGTTCAATAGGAAATTTTGTTGAGGTTGAGGGCGTGGATTTAGACCACACCCCTACAATCCTGAGTTTATTAGCTGACTTTGAGATGTATATTAATATACCTATTGACATTTTCTTGAAAATATATTTGGTGGGTGTGTAGTAGATACATCCCTCTGTGATATGTTGTGGTTATTTGAAGTTTTTACAATCCCTTGTCCATCATTTTAAGTTGAAAAAAATAGACTAGCCTACTTCTTATGGTCTACAACACAACCAGCCTGATTCTAACCGTTAACGCTACCCGTTGACTAGTACTACTGGCTACATGACAAAGCAAGCTACATCTTATAGATTACAGTTATTCCAGCAAGTCAGCAACACATTAAACGATTAATTGAACACATTCAAAGCTATAGGCCTACCATTATTCTTCTGGTAGAATAATGAGAGTGAATGAGAGTGACCAATGAGAGTGACCGCCACTCCCTTCAAAAACAGGCCTTGCGTGGGTGCAACCAAGTTTTAGAATGTAGGGGGTGATGAAGAGGCAAGTATTTTTGGCTTCCTCACTAATGGGTGTGAAAATGGGAAAACACAGCTTTTTTTTTACAAACTCATAATGTTTCATATTTGGAAATATGTGCACCGCTTTGGGTTTTGATATATTTGTTTTGTGTCGTTGGCAATAGGAAATAAATAGGCTACAGCATCAGTTGTAAGGTTTTTAAAAAATAATAATTTGGCGCCCAACACAGGGCTGTCTATATCCAATTCCCACCCCACTGCACTGGACGCATCAGTTGTAAGGGACCATACTGCCTTGGCTGCGTCCCAATATTCTTCACCTCCTTTCCTCCACTCCCCCACTACCACTCCTCTCCTACCTGGAAGTATGCAAAACTGCCTCAACGTTTTGAGTACAAGTATTTGCATGTACAGTATTAAATGTACCTGGCATTGCGGTTTGCGTCGAGACGTTAATTAATATGTAACAGTTTATAAATAATTAATATGTAATCAGCAACTTTAGATTAAAACACAAAAATCAGTTTCCGGGGCACGGAGTAGAGGAGGTGGTAGTGGAGGAAGGGAGATAACATTTTTCGACTATTGGGACGCACCCCTTGTGTCCTGGTTACATACTCATGTTCCATGATCGTTATCTTCCACATGTACCACAGGAGGGCAGTCTTTTAACAAAATTTGCACTATAATGTTGGCTCCAGTGACTGTTCTTCAAGACCAGTACAGCATCATCACAGACCGTATTCTTCAGTTTTTGCCAAGACCTTTGAACATTGAGAGACTCTAATGGAGACAGTCAGACGGACAGTTCTCCCAACAGCAGTGCCTGAAAATACACATACAATAGGGCTGTCAGGGCTTTGGCTGGGACTACCATTTCTGTCCCAGTGAACATAAATAACCAATTGATCTGTCAATTAAAATTAAACTATATAGGTAGTTTTCACAAAATTCCATCTAGATGTAGTCAAATACAAAGATCATAAAAGGTTCTGTTATTTAACTTTCAACACTTTTCCCAAAACTACCGTGGGACCTACCCTGAAACCATTTAAAAAACCACTAGGTGTACGTTTTTTATCTGTTTTTTTTTATTTGCGTTGTTATACGGTAAAAACTTTTAATTCAATTTCCCATACATGCCCGTTCTATGTGAGGAACTGATTCAAAGCAGTTAATGGTTGAATGCACAATATCATACATGATAAACCATTTTAACTGGACTGCCGTTTCTGGTGGGGCCCTCTAGTGGAAAAAGATATTCTGATTCAGCCTAGAGGGATCTCCTTAGCAAATGAATGGCAATTGCATGTTAATTCACAACAACTAAGAATATCTATATTTTGACATGAAATATGTTGTGGTAGCTTATTATTTTAAATTTATTAGATTATCTCCATAAATATAAAATGGTTTAATGGTTCATGTTGATGTCATAAGTCTTTATAATAAATAAAAAACATTGTCAGTTTAGGATTTATTCATGTCCTTCTGAAGTTAATATATAACAATTTATCTGAAAAAATATACCACCTTGAAAAATATGGTTTATCAAAACTGGACTTATGAGGTTTGGACAAACAATCTTAAATTGCACACAAAGATGTAGCCATGTGGAGCTGTCTGTTAAGATGTACTGAACAGGGCCAGACATTCTCAAGATGTGTGGGCAGGATTGTCTGCTGAGAATAATCTAAAACCTCCCACGGGGCCAGAAAAAATAAGAATACATTTCATTTGAACACTTCCAAAACAAAGAGTAGCATTATAAACTCAGTACAGGAGCGTTTGAAATATCAAGGTTTCAAATTTCAATGTCATTCATGTGCCCCCAGTCATATCATCTTAAGCAGGTTTTAACAAAATCTGAAAGATGCATACATCACTTGGGTAGTGTCCTCTGAATTAATCTTAGAATTTATGAAACCACTGACATCCACTAAAACATTTTTCTGGGAATTAACATTTCTGATGTGACAAGAAACCTAATAGGATTAGGAAGGTTATGTTGATTTTTTTAGTTTGTTATGAGCTAAGAGCGTGTTTGAGGGGAATATATGGTCTGATACAGGGTAATATAAATCTTTCCACATACATGCTAAGGGATAAATTATTTACTGCAGACAAGAGAGAAACTTAGAGTGACTCATCTCAACAGGCTTTTATTTGAGCACACTTAAACACTCGTAGTTTACAGCATAGTCTCGAGTCTTTGAGGCATAGCACACACACACACACACACACACACACGCACACACTCACACCGTACACAAAATACACAAGCACACACACACACACATATTTCTTTCCGTTTCAGTGACTGAGGTCTCCAGGATGAAAGGGACCAGAGGGTGATTTAGGATCATATTAATGTTACTTCCTGGCTGTGCTTCAAAGACCAACTTCAAACTTCTGTTCGTCAGTGGTATCTTCACATTATCAGTGTGTGTGTGTATGTGTGTGATCTCTTCCCTTTACTGGCCTACACGTGTGTGTGTGTGTGTGTGTGTGTGTGTGATCTCTTCCCTTTACTGGCCTACATGTGTGTGTGCGTGTGTGTGTATGTGATCTCTCCCCTTTACCGGATACACGTGTGTGTGTGTGTGTGTGTGTGTGTGTGTGTGATCTCTTCCCTTTACTGGCCTACACGTGTGTGTGTGTGTGTGTGTGTGTGTGTGTGTGTGTGTGTGTGTGTGATCTCTTCCCTTTACTGGCCTACACGTGTGTGTGTGTGTGTGTGTGTGTGTGTGTGTGTGTGATCTCTCCCCTTTACCGGATACACGTGTGTGTGTGTGTGTGTGTGTGTGATCTCCCCTTTACCGGATACACGTGCGTGTGTGTGTGTGTGTGTGTGAGATCTCTCCCCTTTACTGGCCTACACGTGTGTGTGTGTGTGTGTGTGTGTGATCTCTTCCCTTTACCAGATACACGTGTGTGTGTGTGTGTGTGTGTGTGTGTGAGATCTCTCTCCTTTACTGGCCTACACGTGTGTGTGTGTGTGTGTGTGTGTGTGTGTGTGTGTGATCTCTCCCCTTTACCGGATACACGTGTGTGTGTGTGTGTGTGTGTGTGAGATCTCTCCCCTTTACTGGCTTACACGTGTGTGTGTGTGTGTGTGTGTGTGTGATCTCTTCCCTTTACCAGATACACGTGTGTGTGTGTGTGTGTGTGTGTGTGTGTGTGTGAGATCTCTCTCCTTTACTGGCCTACACGTGTGTGTGTGTGTGTGATCTCTCCCCTTTGCCAGCCTGTGTGCGTGTGTGTGTG
Source organism: Synaphobranchus kaupii (assembly GCA_029718625.1). Taxonomy (NCBI): domain Eukaryota; kingdom Metazoa; phylum Chordata; class Actinopteri; order Anguilliformes; family Synaphobranchidae; genus Synaphobranchus; species Synaphobranchus kaupii. Next base: position 34,343,125 of record CM056378.1, on the reverse strand, counting down.
CTGTGCGCATCTGATCAGACGCAGATCTCCTCCATTTATCCTCTCTCGCCATGTTTATTTTCTGCTTTACATTCCACTTTTAAAGCGTCCTTGCTTGAATTCCTGACATTTCCACAAATAGGTCAGTTCCACAGTTCTGTCCAACAGAAACAGGATCTCCGTCGTTGACATGCTTACCACTGCTAACCGACCCCCGTCCCCCTCAGATTCTCCCATCAAATTACAGCTCCTGCCCCTTCCCAAATTACTGAACTCATCTAGATCCTCGTGCTCCAAACGTGTTGGCTGCTTAAATAGCACTGTCCCTCTGAGATGGACTGGGGGCTTTGGGTCAGTTCAGTTTTAAGTTCCTGAGCAGCGCTGGTCTCCATCTCAGCTGTTTTGCATGATCTGTTTTATTGAAGCTCTTTATCATAAAAGCACACTGACCATAGAGAGTAGATTAATAACCCAATTTAATTTCAAACCATATAGATTTATAACCACACTTCATTTATGACCATATTTTAGTGCCTTTGTTGGTTATAGAGGCAACAGTACAAGTGGTTCAAATTTATCTTGAGTAGCAGCCATACAGCTTTGTCTGAAATGGAATCACAGCCCTCTCCATGAGCATCACTTTTTAAGACCGGGAAGAAGGCAAGATCCCATTCTGCTGGAACATCCTCAGGTTTCCACATCTGAGCAACAACAATACGTCCTGACAGGTGCCGAGTACTCTAGGTGTATTAGATTGCACACGTTGCATTTAATTAAATTTAATTAAATTGCACACGTTGCATTCTTTGTCAGTGCAGTCATGCGCCTTCACCGGAGATTAAAAGCTGGAGCGTATCCAGTAAAATCACAGCCACCGCTTTCTCTCCGGCCCCCGTCAGCAGCCTTTTCAGCCTCAGATTTATATCTCTGACAGAGCCCCGGAGAGCAAAGATCTGCCCGATTACACGTGTGCAGGAGGACGCTTGTGCTTAACGTGAGAGAAAGCACATAACGGGCCTTTTGGACGCAGTGCAGCAGCAGTGCGGTGGGACTGGGCTCCTATACATCCAAGGGGGGTTGCTGGTTTCAGTCCCATATGGGGCACTGTCATTTACCAGAAGTGCTTGAGTAAATGCCGCAGCTGTGTGAACAGATCGCACTGTGAGTGCGCTTCGCTCCCAAGCGAATAACGGCGTCTCCCAAGCAAATAACTTTAAAGCTATGAGCGCCTGTACAGCATCACTGCAAGCCAACTCAGAAACCCTTACCTGCTGAACACAGCTCTGCTTACCATTCTTCCATTTATCTGTACGATAAATCCATCCAGCAAAATCCCGTTACTCTGATCCCGTTACGCAGGCCGTAATCGTACAGTAACCATACAGAAGTCTGCCGTTACTGAGGGTTTTCGGAAGCTGTGAAGAACAAAAAATCTAAAAGTTTAGAGTGATTCAATGTTTATTTGAACTCTTTAATATAAAATTATTTTTACAACTACAGGAGTTCTTAGAGCGGCTCAAGTTACAGTATGTTTTTTGTGATGGAAGATAAGCGGTGAAAGACAGGGTGGAAAAAGAGCGCAGGAATGAATGAAGCACAGTTGACCAGGGGGAGCGCAGTGGGGTGTGGTGTGTATAAACTGCAGGGGGAGCACAGTGGGGTGTAGTGTTTAAACTGCAGGGGGAGCGCTGCGTCGGTTTGGGTTTCCACAGGGTATCCCCTAATCTCCCCACATCGCCGGGATTTGGCACCTCTGAAAGGGGTGCTTTGATGTCCACCCCCCCCACCCCCCCCTGCACCAGAGTTTGACTTGGCACCCAGCTGCTCTCTCGTGGGCCTGTTTGGGGGGTGGGGGGGGGGGGGGGGTCTTTGCGGTGGCCTTCACTGGGAGATTAATGGAGCCTGAAGGAACGCCAGATCCCTCTCACCTGTCCCTTCTGCCAGGCCACGAGGGGAGGGGGGGGGGGGGGCAATTAATGCTCCGAGGAAAATCGGCCTTTGTTTCCCGGCCTCCCTGCGCGGCCTTTCTTGCGTGCCTCCGTCAGCACGGTGCACTCGGACGGGACGGCGCACCTCCGCGAGACGAACCCCACTCTTCACAGCACATGTGCGTGAAAAACACCCCCAGCCCAAACCCCACTGCATTTAGCCAGTACTAACCAACAGTGGTTACAATGGATGGATCACTTTAAGGGTTGTTTCTCCTGTCAAATTTTCCTATTGAACTCTATGGAAAAATAAAGTCAGGAGAAGAAACCCTTCAAGTTATCCATCCATATCTACTGCATATCTGGCAGCAGAGTGATGGTTTAAGGCTTGTTTGATACGTCAGACCCTTGATGACTTAGAGCCATTTAGCCAACCATGTGTTGTACTGTTCCAGTGTAATTTCAGCTAAATCTATAGTCCCACCCCCCATTTCCCATAGAGATCCATTCAAATGCAGAGAAGTTATAGTATCGCTTGTAAGAGCACCAGAAAATAAGATATCAAGAGTCTTTTGATGTTGTTGGGTCACAGACATCAGGAAGTCATGGCATGCAAAGGATATGCAAGCAAATATTAAAAATTATTACTTTATTCTACATTATGTTAAACTGTCCAATATTTTTTGATGCCTGAATATGGGGGGGGGTTCTACAAAAGGTTGTACAAAAGGTACAAAAGGTTCTATAATTTCTAAACGGTTCATCCGATATGGATGAAAATACCCTCAAATTAAAGCTGACAGTCTGCACCTCATTGTCATTGTATCCTTTCAAACCCAAAGTGCTAGAGTACAGAAGCAAAATAACAAAATATGTGTCAATGTCCAATGAATTATGGTGCTCTCTGTAATGGCAGTGGCCCATCTGGGTATCAAACTTGCAACCTCTGAGTTACAAGCCCATTTCCCAAATTGTTATTACAAGGCACTGGTGGCCATAAACACTTTAGAGAGAAGCTGTTGTCTAGCTGAGATTTTGGGCTCTCAGTTGAAGGGGTCACATCCTACGCCTTGATGGGCTGAAACTGCAATTCATCTATAAATTATGAAATGAGGTCATAAAGTCAAGGTCATTTCCTCATTGAAACATTCAAGGGCAGGAGGATTTGCTTTTGAGCCTCTCACAAGGCTGTACACTTCACAAAGGGAGTTCTGCTGTTTGTGCATTGACATATTTTACACAGGCCTGCTGACTGAGAGAGAGAGGGGGGGTGATAGAGAGTGTGTGGGGGAGGAGTGTTTCAGAGAGATAGTGTGAGAGAGAAAGTGAGAGAGAGAGTGAGAGAGACTTTGGACGTGTCCGAATCAGCGCACTTGCCTACTATTGAGCATGCTAGTTGACTATACTTTTTTTTAAAACTGTTAAGTACACGCCATTTCTGAAAATTGAGTGTACTTAAAAATACCAGGATGAAATACTTATTTTCACATTTTCACTAGTATATTCAGGAGCATATAGTAAATGAACACTTTGGCAAATTAAATATGACATGCAGCTTGACATTGTATTCCATCACCAAACAAACAAAGATGGCTGCAGAAAATGTCTAAATAGTACAAGTGACGCAGGGACTACGTTCACATGGATGTGGTTTGTTTACTATTTATGGTACATTGTTAAAACTAACCTCACACTGTTAGAATAGCTGTTAGAGAACCTAAAACTAACCTCACACTGTTAGAATAGCTGTTAGAGAACCTAATACTAACCTCACACTGTTAGAATAGCTTATTGTCACCTCGACAGAATCAGAGTGTAATCCACACAGGTGCAGCACAATTTATGACACTTCCATAGTACAGTTAGAATAGTATGGTAGTATTTTTCACATTCTGCCCATCACATATGAAAAGTATGCCCTAAACAGTACGCAGTATGCTTAGTAGACAGTACATACTTTGAGGACACAATAGTTCGGAGGCTGATTTGGACACAGCCTTAGACTTTTAAAGTCCCCTTTATTTACAGAATGAAAAAAGAAAACCAGACCTACATGTTCACATATTACAAGCAAAACAAAATGATCCACTCACACACAACCCAGGAAATAACATAGAAAAAAAACCCCAGCCAGAATCCCAAGGGAAAACAAAAACATTTACCAAACTAAAACACAAACACACATAAAATACAAAAACACTGGAGGGCTGGGGGGGGGGGGGGGTAGAAGCAGAGAGAGAGAGGGGGGGGTGAGAAAGTGAGGGAGAGTGTGAGAGTCAGAGAGAGACAGAGACAGAGACAGTGTGATTCTAACAGATGCTACTGTGCAGAATATGTCCATTGTGTTCACTGAACCCAGGCCAGAGCAGAGGGAGCGCTGTATAAGGAGCCCTTTACGACCGGAGTACAGGGCTCCCAGACGCCAGGAAGGGGCCCACACTCGTCCCTCTTTACTTTCACTGACCTGCCAGGGGCCATTAAAGCTCAGTTAGATCCCTGTTCTCCTCCTTAGGGCTGGAACTTTCAACTCATTCCTGCTTTTGATCGCCAACCAGTAAAACAACCCATGCTGAAACTTTAACTTGTTAGACACCAGTATAATTTGAAAACAATCCTGCAGCTCTCAGTTTTCAACAAAACATGTTAGTGATCAAAACGCCTGTTCACAAATAAATAAACAGTTGCCTCTTTTAAAACTGCCAGTAATGGGTAGGAATTTTACAGTTGCCTAATGGGTTAAACGTATGTAAAATAACGATTAGATCCAGGCTGTATCTCTGATGAAGTGGCATTAGCGTCGGAGACGGGAGTCTGTGTGTCTGAATGGCTGCGGTCCCGGACTAGCACTCTCCCTCACTATGTTATTCATAAACATGGAGGCAATTCACAAAGGAACAGAGTTTCCTGTGTTGTCTGTGATCTCAGTTTGAAAAGGTACTGCATTTACTTAGTCCAAAGGCCCAAATACACATGGGAACTGGGCACATTTAAGGCAATTTTGTAATTTGGTCCCAATTTAATAATTGCACAAAGCGCTCTGGCCTAAACTGAGAGCTTTAAAGGATGCTGTGTCCCTGCTTTGTTGAATGAGAAAGGCTCCCTTTTTAAAACCATGTCTGAGTGCAGCCGAGTCCACAGCATGAAAGGCAGTGTCCCAGACTGGACGACTTCTTTTTCATTTAGGATACAACTTTGTAGTCAGTTTGAGAACCTAAGAGAGCTTTAAGCTGGGCTCTGTTTAAGAACCTAAGAGAGCTTTAAGCTGGGCTCTGTTTGAGAACCTATGAGAGCTTTAAGCTGGGCTCTGTTTGAGAACCTATGAGAGCTTTAAGCTGGGCTCTGTTTGAGAACCTAAGAGAGCTTTAAGCTGGGCTCTGTTTGAGAACCTAAGAGAGCTTTAAGATGGGCTCAGTTTGAGAACCTAAGAGAGCTTTAAGCTGGGCTCTGTTTGAGAACCTATGAGAGCTTTAAGCTGGGCTCTGTTTGAGAACCTAAGAGAGCTTTAAGCTGGGCTCTGTTTGAGAACCTATGAGAGCTTTAAGCTGGGCTCTGTTTGAGAACCTATGAGAGCTTTAAGCTGGGCTCTGTTTGAGAACCTAAGAGAGCTTTAAGATGGGCTCAGTTTGAGAACCTAAGAGAGCTTTCAGTGTGTCTGTTTCTAGCCCCAGTGTGCCAGTGCAAATAAAGTTATAGCTCTGTTTTAGCGTAAACCTGATGCATTGTGACAGATGCAAAGTCCCTTAATGTGGTTTGGCTTCCACAAATTCAGACACAGTAAACATTTATGAGGATCAGAACCTCCCCTGAAGGACCTGGATTTAACCAAGAAATCTGACTGGCTGTTTGTTTTGTGTCTATAGGGGACCGACTTCCTGTGGTAGGAGATGCTGTAAAACAAAGATGCTGTAAATCAGTCCTTCCCTCCAGGTCCCTGCATCTGTCCAGGGGCTGTGAGGGCACTAAATACACACACCAGAACAGAGCTGCACTAGTGCCTCCAGAGGGGGTCAAAGGGGGTCAAAAAATGAAGCTGACACAGTGCAAAAGCTCCTGCCAGTCAGACAGCCAGCCCACCAGCCAGCCAATTATACAGCAGTTAGCCAACCAGCCAGCCAATGAGCTGGTGACTCAGGCTGCAGGTCAGCCAATTAGCTGGTCGGCTTTACCAAGGCAGCCACACAGGGAGTAGCCTCAGAGAGGGAAGCAAACGTGTTTCGAAAACGGTCAACACATTTTTGAGAAGGACCCGCTAATTCAAGCATGAACAATGTGTATAAAAGTACAAAACCACGTAACTGATTACTTATCACCTCATCTTGGAGATCCTGTTGCTGTTCATAATGGGGGGGGGGGGGGGGGGGGTGCATGTAACAGCTGTTAATGCTCGACTCTTGTCTTGTATATAAAGCATTAAACCCTGTTCTTTTGGTTTCTACAAATAAATACCAACAAATCCGACAGCTAAGCCGTTCCAAATGCTATTTTGTAGGAACATTTCATTTGTATGTTCCCAAAGAAAGGCACTTAAAAAATGGTTTAGACTTCATCTGTCAATGGGGTGGTGACAGGTTTTTGGGAGCAGAGGGGTCTGTGGGCATATTTGTGAACAGAGCTCCCTTTCAATGTTTGTATGGTTTGATTTATTGTGATGGTCATATTTGACTATTTTCTGTACTGCTATTAAACCTTTCAGTTCTTCTCTCAAAGGATTAGACATTGCAGGAAAAGAAAACTCAACAAAAGGAGTTAACAGCCAATCAGAAGCAGAGATATGATATACACAAGCAGAGGGAATATATCATGTTAGTATCCTTCATGCATTTATTGGAATACGTCACCAAATAAAATGTATTATTTATTTCTCCATGTAAACATATATAAATAATAGTGCACATTCATCAATCGTAATATTCCACAAATCATCAGATTTTTTTAAACCATGAAATGGGCCAAATTCTCTTGCAGACAAAGTTCTGCTTGGTTGAAAGATGGGACAGTACATCATATGGACCACCGGCTCCTGGATCTAACTTATGATGTCATGTTTCCCACTTTGAAGTCCTACTAATTCACTCTGTTCAAATGAGGGGCAAGCGCAGTATCAATCAATTATAACTGTCATCACGATCTAATTGGTAATATCCTGCCATATCCAAGGAGAAGCAGTCCAACATTTCACATGAATACAGGGTTATATAACTGGCTCCTGCCTGCACTTTCTCCATCTTATGAACCTTGACTTCCCAATGTACAGTGGAACCCTAGATACTTTGGACTGACTCAGCTCTTAAGAGACAAACCATTGTGTGTGCTAGTTAAGGAACCAAATACGTATTAACCTTTATTGAATTATGAAGCCTCCAGCAATTACATTCATCTACAAAGTGACAGACCATCATGGGGATACCGGCTTGTTGACCAAAGTTTTGTCTGTAAATTGTTCCATGACCACAAAGTTAGAGACTCTCACCCTATGGGTTCAGGCCCAAGGTAATGAAGTCATACATTGCATTCCCACTGCATGGCAGTTTGAAACTTTCCAAGTCTTTCTAGAAGCAGGATAGTGTGATGGTACCCCCTGTTGGTTCCTTCCAATCTGTAGTCTAATGTGCTCCTAGTAAACCAAAAATGGCTCATACTGCTGTGCAATGGGAGTGCAATATCTATCCCTGAGTATATTAAAGGAATCAAAAGGCATCTATAAAACAGAACTATTGATGCAATTTAACTGCCCAATGTAAATCAACGAGGGATGAAGGGATGTAAAGGCCGAGGATTAAAAGAGTTTAAACCGAAGTGAACTGTGCTCTCAATCATAGGTCGACTTATTAACATACAGCACAATTGCCTTCCACTGCATATATCCATATAAACAGGATTATATGATTTATGCATAGATTATGCATTTGATCATAAGAAATTTATGTGTGTTTTTTTATCTTGTATTGGTTGAATTGCAGTTATTATTTGTGTAAATATGGATGATGCCAGTCAAGCCATCTGTAGCACGTTAGTCCCCAGTACATATGCATCCTTGTGCTCTCCTCCTGATATTCACACTGTTTTCAACAAACACAGCAGTGCATGATCTTATTTAATATGCCACCATCTACAGCAATGCGAAAATTAACTGTGACAGAACAGATTGCAAAATAATATTATGACAAGAAGAACTGGCAGAAATACATAAATAATGTGTTGATTAAGAAAGTTAAAGTAAGATTAATTGGCAGAAATATATAAATAATGTATTGATTAAGAATGTTAATGTATTAAGCCTTACGTTTGCCAAGAGAGCAGACAGTCCCCTCTCAAATGGACTATCAAATTGGATGAGTCAGTTGTTCTGGAGGGAATATTCCAGAAACATCTTGTTCTTTTTAAAACAGGGAGCAAATTGGGGGGGGGTTTGGGAAAAGCTTAAAGAACACATTGTCCCCCGGGAACTGACAGAAGTTGTGAGCTCAGATTTGAAAAAACAAGACAAGGAAATTAGTTTTTAAAAAGTGACAAGGAAATTGGATGAATCCAGCCGCCAGGACCAGGGACAATTACCGGGCAAAACAGTGATCGCAGTAGATTATATAGCCACATACACCCAGTATCTTTAATGCCCTGTTTCTGTTGGCAACATGTGAATGCATCTTTTGTGCTCATACACCTAAAATAATGAACTGTTTATTAAAATGTGAGAATCATGCCAAACAGATGTCTCCGGGCATTGTAACGAAATGAGTCTGTAATGAACTCAGCGTTGCTCTCTTTAGTGTTATATTTCACTGGCATCCACGTTAATGTAAAAAAACGTGGATTAAAACATGTTACAGAATGCGATTCCATGCCTCTGGGCTGGGATTGTGACAGATTTAATTTGATTACTTGGGCTCGTTATGATAGCCACGATCCCATCTCAGCCATGGTGGTTTGGAGAAAGCCCCAGAACCACTCCTGCTCCCCCACCAACTCTTTCCCCAGGTCATCGCTGCAAAAGAGAACCCAGGTCCCAGGTGTACTGAGAACAAGACAGAGCCTGTCGCATTACCCGACTCGGCGGTAGTGCTGTAAACACCCGGAACACGTCTTAGCGCGATCCTGCTGAACCCTAGCAGTAGTGCCATCCTAACCTGACAATCTTGGAATATTCCATTACAACCTGCCTGGGGGGGGGGGGGGGGATTCCCCTGGTTACTCCTCAGGGGAACTTCTTCCCATCCTTCTTCCATCTAGCTTCATTTATAATAATAATAATAATAATAATAATACATTATATTTCTATAGTGCTTTTCAAGGTACTCAAAGTCGCTTCACATTAAGTACACACAGGATAAAACAAGGTTTATTGGATCAATATAAAATATTTTAAAAATAAAGAAGTAAAAGAAGGGAAATATAATGGAGGGGTAGAAGGATGGCAGGGTGTCTGCCTTTCGTATGTGGCTGGGGAGAGCGTTCCAGAGGGAGGGGGCCACTGCAGCGAAGGCCCTGTCACCCCAGGTCCGGTGCTTTGTCCTGATGGTTTGGAGTAAGTTTGCATCAGCGGACCTATGGTGACAAGTAGGGGGTGGTGGTGGTGGTCAGAGAGGTGGGGGGGGGGGGCGACAGGTTCTTGATGGCTTTGAAGATTTCAAGGAAAGTAACTTGAAATCTATCCTGTATTTGATTGGGAGCCAGTGGAGGTCATGGAGGACAGGGGTGATGTGATCAGTGCGGCAGGTGGAGGTGAGCAGGCAGGCAGCGGAGTTTAATTTTTAATTTATACTTTTTATAGACTTTTTATACTTATTTTCTTAGTTACCAAGACAGTTACTTTGGAGTGCCCAGTGGCTTTTGATATACATTTCAGCACTAATTTCACTGTAACAGAGTTTACTGTATGCAATAGGGATCAAATTTACTCTAGCAGAACTGATTTAACACGCAGTATTTTATTGTGTAGTAGAGTCTCAGTAGCTGTGTTTAGAAAAGCTTTCATGACTTGAAAATTTTAAAACTTTAAAAAGCCTTGATTCTGGGCTGAGCAATCAAAGGACATTGTGACCAGATGGATAAAGGCTAAAATCTCTGTAGCTACTCTCTATTGCCCAGTGCATTTACATTTAGGAGATTTTTTATTGGATTTAGCTGGATATTTACTGAAGCATCTCAGTAATTCAGCAATTCCTCCAGGAATGAAATTGATATTTGTCCAACCCCCCTGAATCTGAAGAACTGCTAAAGCACCTCCTGTCTAGTACAAGCCAGTACATTTAATGAGTTCTGTCTCATGCATTTTAAAATCTTGACAGCCATATTCCTTAACACCAGGTGTTTTCTCTGGTGCAAGACAGGTCCCAGGTACAATATTCTCCCACTTCTGTGCATAGTTGCGGGGGACAATTTGCGCACCCCGTTATAATTACACGTCTCAAGACAGACAGGCCTAAAAGTGTAACAGAACAAGGGCAACATTGTGTGGCTAAGTTCATCACGCTATGCCAAAAATTACCATATGTATGCTATTTCTTTGTATTTTTTTCTTTAATTTTTCATTTTTCTAACACGAAAGAAAATAATTGAGGCATTATTCGTGTGCAAACCCCTGTGTTTATAATAGACTGGCCTGCACAGGATGCAAGGAAAAGGGGGTGAGGCAAAGTGGTGCCGTGTGGGAGGGAGGCCCCCAGTTTGGGTATGGGGGGTGCGTTTGGGCAACAGAAAATTAGTAACCTGGATCTGCTTATAAGCTTCTTCCTCCAAGGAAAACACACTGGGAGCTGGGGGTAGTATTAGTATGGAATCAGCCCAGGCAGGGACTGTGTCTGTGTGTCTGTGTGTGTGTTAGTCAGTGAGTGAGTGAGTGAGGGTATGTTTACTTGAGTGTGTGTCTGTTTTTGTGCGCATGTGTGTGTATATTGAGAACGTGTGTGTGTGTGTGTTTGCATACGTTTGTGTATGTGCTTGTGTGAGAACGTATGTGTGCGTGTGAATGTGTGTCTGTGTGCATGGGGTCAGAGTGTGTGTGTATGTGTTTGTGTATGCATGTGCGTGCATGTGTGTGTGTGTGTGTGTGTGTGTGAGAGTGTGCGATTTAGGGGGGGCCCTTCCGCACCCTACTGTATTTATATCCGGATGATTAAGAACACATAGGCAGATTAAACACACAGATATAGGGGCCGCCGCAGCAGCAAGGTCTGTCCCCCAGAAAATTAATCCCCATTGTCACATTCATGAGGGCGGTTATGATCCATATCCAAACACACTATACACACTATACACTGCCATTCATATGCATCTCTGATACACGGCTCAAAGCAAGATGTTTTGGGAAACCTGAACGCTCGTTGTACATTTCCTGGTCTTGTTGGATCAGTGTCTCATCTCATCTTTCCAGGTTGACACACGCCAAACTAGCGTGTTTAAATACATGAGCAGCCTTCTGTACCGTGAGTCTTAAGTCAGAAATTCCACTCAGGATAATGCTGCAGAACACGGATGTCTTTTATATCTGGATGAAACTGCCTACCATTCATTTGCATGATCCCACAGTCAGCAGTCACCACTGGGAATTTAATACATAAATAGAATCCTCCTACGCCACGGCCCCAAAACAAAATCTCGAAAAAAGTCTTCAAATGGCAGCATTTCCCAGTATTGTATTGCCAACATAACTCATGCAGACCCACTTGTGTTTTCTTGCACTCTACGTCACTCTTGATGTGAGATAATTCGCTAAATGAATGCACTGCAATTGAATGTAATGCTACATATTGTATGAACTTGCCTTGCTATGTGTGTTTTCATTTTGATGTGACCAGATAAATTTTGAACAGCCAGACTGGCAGATTAGCAGTGACTGATCAATTAATATAAAAACAGATTTTGTGACAAAGTGTGTTGTGCTGTTTGCATCAAGGATACCAGAGTTATCATAGAACATCAATGAGCGTCGCAAACAAAGTGCGCAAAGCAAGTTCTGTCGGAGAACCTCTCGCTGTAGCCGACCATGGTCGGCTAGCAATCACGCGTCCCATACTCAACCAATCACATGCACACACCTCTAATGGAGCGCCCTTTTTAAGCCAAGAATTTGTTCTCTCTGTACTTTTTGAATGCTGATGTGCTGCTCTTTGTTGCTTACGGCTTGTGTTAAAAGAAATTTGCTGTTACCCTCCATCACCCCAGCTTCCACCTGTTGTTTGGATCTGCTTTAGTATGGGTGTGAGGGGGGAGTTGGGTTCGGAGGACCAGACGCGACAGAGAAGGAATCTTAAAGTTATCTACACAGTAGATAACTACAAGCGGAAGGTTCCGTGAAAGAAGAGGAAAAAAATAAGGACAAAACTCCCGGCGAAGCACCAAAGAAAATCAACCCAGCAAAATAAGGCAGAGGCTCGGGACTGAGCAGAAAAGAGAGAAGGAAGATCCTCTCACCCTCAATAAGAGAGAACACTAAAGAGAGGTAAAAGAAATTAAAATAAAGCAACCCGGATAACTGGGCGAATTAGACTCGCAGGTTCGAGTAGGACAAAGATAAAGAAACGGAAAAAACCTCTTGCTCTCAATAAAGAAAGTAGACAGGAGATGGGTAAACAGAAAACGGTAAAGACAAGACTGTCTTGGCGGACCGAGAAAAGGAACACCAAAACGAGGGACAGAAAGTGCAGATAGAAAAGGAAGAATACTAAGAATTCTAAATGCACAGAAGGCAAGTCCCGCGTTACTCCAAAACAATTCTTTGGGGCAAAGTGGTCTCCTTAAGTGCCTAAGCCCTATACCACACCGGCTCTGTGTAGTAATGTAATACAATACAGAAGCACTGGAAGAAGGAAGCACGGAGCTTAAATAGCCGGCAAGTAACCTAGAACAGGTGTGAGTACTGCATACCGAGACAGAGCGAAAGCCCGGAGCGGAACAGAAAAGTAAGGCAAGAGCGCCCTCGCGCTGCTCCGAAAGAGAACAACTGCAGAAAGGCTGCCAAAACCATGACAATGGGGGGTTTCTGGTCATCTCCTGTTTAGCGGGGGGAGATGCCCGTGCTCCGGAGCAGTATTAAAGCAGATCCATTCACCGCCAAACTAAAATAATTATGCAGCACATTAATTAATTAAACATGTCATTTAAATACGTGAGTTGTCCTGACAGAAATAACACAACAAAGTCACAAGCTCATGTATGGCAGTGTGCTAAATGAATTATTTGGGAACTGGGCTTGTAACTTGAGGTTTCCCAGTTGTCCAGGGGCACAGCCATTGTACCCTCAAGCTGCTTTAGTAAATATCCAACAGTATAAATGAGCTGTAAGCTGGGTAAATCCCACAGCTAAACGCAGAAATGTGAAGTACAAATAAATCTTCCATTGTGGTCCTTTTTTGAGGAGGGTGGAATGACCCCACAGGGGACTAAGAGGCCCCTGGTTTCCCTCCCCACTGGGTCGGGGGAGCCTATTCTCTGCTTGTCTTGGGGTACCTCTCTGCTTCTGCAAGCCGACTCGCCGTAAGACCGGAGTCACAATGTATTTATAATCCTGTCAAAGCCCTATCCCCATTCCCACATATGATCCTGCTAAAGTCAGCATCTGAAGTCACACTAGCCCCCTTCCTCCTTCATGGGCACAATTTCTGTTTTGTTTTTTTTCAATGTTTTTTTATGAAAGGAGATACAAAGTAAATTCTCCTTGGTCTGAAAAGCAGCCTTGTTCGACTCCCAGAAAATAATAGAGAGAGAAGGTTCCTTTCCATACTTTGATTAATTTCTTCTCAGGCAGAACCCGAGTCATCCAAAGTTTGGCCCAAAGTCCGGTCAGGGAGAAGAAGGTGACAGAAGCAGAAGTAGAGTTACAAGGCTGACAGGCCGATAGAACCCTTCACAAAACCTTACGATGAACACACATCTGTTGGGACATACTGGCAAATATTTTATTTTTTTTAAATTTTATTTTAATTAAAATGAGGCTCCTTGAGGCCTGGGGTCTATGAGAAGTGCTCTGGTGGTGTAATGAAGTTCTGTTTGAGGTAAAATTCTCAGTATTCTGCTGTGGCTCTGTGGTGTCCAAGCAGAGGGCTGGTACAGCAATTACATCTTTTGGAGACACGTCTCCCACACACCTCTTACCTGAAATGAGTGTCCATTTTCAGACCATCTCTACAGCAAAAAGGAATGGCCATTTTTAGCATTTCAAATGTCCTTGGTAAATGTAACTAGCCATCATTTAGGAGGTTGAATTCAACCAAGGAAGAACTAAATATTCACAGTGAAGTTACACGACTCAAAACCAGCATATTCAATGTGCAAATCATAGCCTATATGTGACTGCAAAGCATAAGTACTAGTGGTGTGTCGTTCATAAACAATTCTCTCTTTTTGAACTAATCTTTTTGGTGAAAGGAACTGACTCACCTCCATGTAAGGACTCCACTCTCAGTTGTGAACATGCAATTTGCTGAAGCTGTGGCTACTCCTATTTAGCAATTTTCACCATTGGGTGAAATGACAGCATTGATAATCTTTAGCGGGGTGTGCTCTCCGAGCCCCTCTGGACTGTGTGACCAAATGCAACAGGTCCTGAACTGAAAGTGAGGGAACTGTGAGGGAACTGAACATGCTGCAGTGCAGAGGGATTGTTGGATATGGTTTTGTTGTGTATGGATTATTTATTTTGGGTCATAAAATTATGACCGATGCTTGATCCACTGAATTGTTTAATCTGCACCAATAAGGCTACATTCATTAGAAATTGTCCCTGCTAAATAACGTGCCCTTTTTAATAAAATAAAATAGCCTTTAGATTAGGCTATATAATAAACCCTTTTTTTTTTGCAAGTGAATCAGTAATTAGTATTATATACACTGCCTGGCCAAAAAAAAAGTTGCTGTTGCACCCGTCATGCATAGTGCCCACTGTACAAGTCCCTGGAGGCAGTGTTATGATCTGGGGTTGCTTCAATTGGTCAGGTCTAGGCTCAGCAACGTTATGCAGCAATAAAATTAAGTCAGCTGAGTACCAGAATGTACTGAATGACCAGGTTATCCCATCAATGGGCATATTCCAGGACGACAATGCCAAGATTCATCGTGCTCAAATTGTGAAAGAGTGGTTCAGGGAGCATGAGGAATCAGTTTCACACATGAATTGGCCACCAGAGTCCTGACCTCAACCCCATTGAAAGTCTTTGGGATGTGCTGGAGAAGACTCTACGGAGTGGTTTGACTCTCCCGTCATCAATACAAGATCTCGGCCAAAAATGAATGCAACTCTGGACGGAAATAAATGTAGTGATGTTACATAAGGTTGTCGAAACAATGCCACGACGAATGCGCGCCATAATCAAAGCTAAAGGCAGTCCAACGAAATAATAGAGTGCGACTTTTTTTTTGGCCAGGCAGTGTATTTGCTAACTAACAGTAAATCCTACACGAGGAGGCTAAATTCATAAAAAAATGCCCAGATATATTTATTTTTAAATGTAGGCTAAATGTTTGAAAGGACCTGTGAATAGCATAATAACAGTGTATGCTGTAGGAATACTGTAGGGTACTGTAGGAATTCACCTACAAAGTAGGTGACTCATTTCTGAGCAGTTTTTAAATTTCAAATCACTGGCCCAGTTCAAGAATGGGTCAGTGAACGACCGAGTTAGGTTCTCTTTTCAGCCACCTAGAGTTTTTAGTCACTGCATGACTCTTGTTCTTGTTCGCAAACAACAAGTCAGTGAACCAGAACAAGAGTCTGAACGAGAGCAGTGAATGAGAACTGGAACAAGAGTCGGAATGAAAACAAGAGTCTGAACTAGAGCAGTGAAGAAATTGGTGAACGAATCCGTGAACAAATCTTTTTAGTGAATGGAGTCAAATGGCCCAAACTAACTGGCCTAAAGGTTAAAGCTACGCCCATCGGGAATAAAAAGTCACAACCGTAACCAAGAGATGGAATAGCCCTATTTTACCTTTGAGTTTCAGTGAACGAATTAGTTAGCACAAGCCATAATTACAAATGAAACCGGGTTCTGGCTCTCTACTCTCAAGCAGACCATTTCGTTTCAGACCCTGTTTCTTCCCTTGGTTTGTAAAATTACCAGTTTGGTTTTCTTTGGATCTTTGTATTGAAACTACAAAAGGCATGAAGCACATGGTGTGATGTCACCGTTCATTTCCGCCTCACAAATCAACATACACAGAACAAGCACGTTAGCACGTGATTAGTCTCAGCCTCAGCCGCTTTGACGCACTTCTTACGCAGCGTCTGATGCATAGGCTTGCATAAGCTGGACAGGACTGTGGGAAAACTCACAGTTAGCACTCATTGGCTAGTAGCACTGTCAATCACAGGAGTGTGTGTGTATTTCCAGTACGATGCAGTGCATTGGGTTTTATCAGTCCGCCGGGAAACAAGTTAAGTTCTAAGTTCTTCTAACTAATCGGTAGCTAGTGAATGCTGCGAATCCATCAAGAACAATGAGTGTTTCGGACCAAGAGCTTAACGCTGGATTGAATGGGAAGTTCATGACATTCCATCTCTGAAAGATATTCAAGAGTTTGTTTTGAGGCAGATAATTAATAAACAAGATATACTCGCATGTTTGCCGACAGGATACGTGAAAAGCCTTATATTTCAAGCATGGCCGACCCTCTGCAAACACATACCAGGCTTCCCAACTCAACCTATTTTGTTAGTTGTCTGTCCCCTTACATCGATAATGGAAGATCAGGTTAAGTACCTGACAGGCAAAGGGTTGTCTGTTGCATGTGTTGGGAAGAGTGAGGCCGTCGATGTAG
This sequence comes from Synaphobranchus kaupii, assembly GCA_029718625.1. Lineage (NCBI taxonomy): Eukaryota > Metazoa > Chordata > Actinopteri > Anguilliformes > Synaphobranchidae > Synaphobranchus > Synaphobranchus kaupii. The sequence continues at coordinate 34,326,467 of CM056378.1, read as the reverse complement.
AAATCGCAGCAGGGCGATTCAACATCACCCAAATTACTTGTGGGCACCAAGAAATGGAGAGACATGCTACAAACAGAAGTTTATCTGGAACGCCTCATCGGAATGGCAGTTGATGAAGTGCACACCGTAGTGCAATGGTAAGATATAATTTTCTTATTTCAACTACAGTGGAAACAGTCTTGAATATGTTACAATGTTTTAGTCAGCTAGCCAGCTAACGTTACTCGTTAGCCTAAATTGATAATTACAGGGCAAACGGATAAAACGACCGGTTCTGTGCTCTGCATGTAGGCTAAGCTAGTGTGAACATTTGGTTTTAATATTAGTTTACAGTAATGTTTACAAAGATGTCTAAGAAGGTCTGGTCAGGTCAGGTTATGTGTCTTTCTTCGGTGTGATAGACTGTTTTAATGGAGATCGCCGTGCCATTTTAGTACATCACATTTGTTTCATGCGGGTCTGTTTTTCTTGTAGCGCTGTTTCTGAATCGACCGCCCTCTGTAGCGCCTCAATACGTCTCGGAACATAGACGGTCTGTGGTTGGTTATCTTGCATGTCAATCAAATGCGCCGTCTTGTCAAAGTGGGCGGCTCTTTACCACGTTAAGCAAGTGTGTTCATCACAAAGGGCGTGTTCGAGTAGACCGGTGAGCAGTCGGCTTGCCTGCCTCAGGCGGAAATGACAAACGCCTGAGCAGATCGAACTGGGACTGTTTCGGACGTTTCTGAAACCGGCAGGGAGAAAAACAATATGGAGGAGTTAGCCATGTTGTTTGTTGTTGCGGAGGACTTGGAGGTGACAGAGATGTCCCTTTTACTTCAAAATCTTGAAGAAATGGAGGAGAACGAATTAAGGTTGTTTTAATACTGACTTACATTATTTAATGACTTGTATTGTTAGGGTAGTCAATATTTATCTTTTGCTACGCGACTTTGGCTAAGCAGCCTGAATTGTTCCACAGTGAAACTGCAATTAAAGTTCTTGAATAAATATGTATACTTGCCATTGGAATTAAAGCGCTGGGTGCCGTCTCATTATCGAATAACTAAATTATTTAGCTAAGCTGTCATCTGTTATGGTAACATAGGCCTACCTGTAAACATTAGGCTGCTTATGTTCTATTGCTCATATTCAGTTGTTTCTTGTCTGTCATTTTATGAAATGGTCTAAACTACACCTGTCATCTCTGTTTAGACTAGCAAACATGGTAGACATGTCATTTTAGTTAATCTAAACCCAGAAGACATCGTAGCCATACATTGTAATGTGAGAATCTATGTAGCTATGTTAAGTATCATAACTTAAATGCATGTTTTCATAGACTTTTGAGTGGTGGTTCAAAAGAATATTTTATTGCAGAATATCTCTACCAATATAAATGAGAAATGTCTCTTTCATGGGACTTCTTTAGAGTTGTACAGTTAATGCATTGAAGATATTCCTTGTGACATAAAGGAAAAGTGTATTAATCCTAATCATTAATTATGTTGCTATGAAATAATACTTGGTTGCATATCCTTTGCGTGCAAGGACTGCCTGAAGTCTGCGAGCTGTAGAAATCATCAGATGCTCGGTATCTTCACTGGTGATGCTATGCCAGGCCTGTACTGCAGCCTTCTTCAGTTACAATATGGATGAAAATGCCCTTGGAAAATTTCACATCCAAAGTGCTGGAGTACAGAGCCAAAACACAGGGGAAAGAAATATTCACTGTTCACTGTATATATCCTTTACTTGAACAGTCTGTTGAGATTTCATTATGATTCAGCTACTCATAATGTCAGTGTTCATGATTTATTCAAATTACATGAGAGCAGGTGGTCCATTTGGACCCTGACAAAGAACTTATTGAATTGAATGCCATCCAATGTCTTTAACAAGATAAATTGAGTTTGTATGAATGAATAACTAATATAGTACATATAGGGACATTGGGATACTGGGAGTCATTATGTGTTTTGAGGGAACAATGTCAAGAAAGATGACATTTTCCTTGCCAGTTATGGTAATGTATGGATAAATAGAATTGTATTTGCATAAGATGTATTCCAATATCAACATGTCATCTTCCTTTTACCCGTCACCAATCATTGTTCATATATTTGATTTGACAATAAACATACAAAATGACAGAAAGAACCCGGTGTCATTGTGGCTTGAATGGTGGTGGAGGGGAATAGTTCTACAGTTTATTTACCTTTTGTGAATGTCACCATATTGTGTGAAATAAATATTCTGAAAATGTTCTTTTTGCTTAATTGCTGGTATATTTTATCTGTTTTGTTCTGGAAACCAGACCACCCACATCTAAACAACCCATAGCCATAATAACAATGTTAGATCTTTAATCTCAATCATTAATCTTACAGCAATTTGTAAGATGGATGTACAGCATTGTACCCAGGTTGTGTTGCTTAATATTGTTTCATTGTTAATACCCTTCATGTTATTATGGCATTGGGTTGTTTTTATGTGGTTCTCTCTGCTGGCATGTGACATGCAGAGGTCTGGCTATACACTGTCCCATCTGGATATAGGGAAAACTCCACTTCTCAACACAATGACGGACAGCAGGTCATACCTTCAGATCTTGTCTTACTGATAACAAGGATGGTGAAGAGAAATATTGATTAAAGGGTAAGTTCGCTATTTTGGACCTTGGACCCTATTTGCAGTCCGTCTTCCATGACCCTGACCCATGAAGTCCATTTTTTCGCTGATCGGTCCAGTATTGAGTTCGCTACAGATTTCCTGTAAGCTCTCACTGGGCTACAATAGAAGTCAACGGGGCAATTAGAAATGTTATGGAAAAACAACGATAAATGTGCTTTTATAGCTCAGTGTGTATTCTTACGGTCTCAGTATGCTCTCCTGTGAAATGTAGGCTATCGCAAACGCAAACCGAACGTTGAAACAACAGTTCCATTTGAAAGAGAAATATTTCTCCGACCGCACTACCTCGCACTGACTTCGGATAACATTACCTGCGCAACTTCAGCCTCTCTCTCTTCTCTTGCTCTCTTATCATCCATCTCTTGTAGTTCCGTGTCCGTGTATTCTGGCTCAAATCTGTAGCCAGTAACGTCAAAGTCAAAATCGAATTCTTCGTCTTCGTAATCATTATAGTCATCCATCATCCAAGTTTTTTTTGTGGAAATTGTAGCCTACGTTGCTGCAGGTAAACAAACGCAGACTGCTCAACTAGATAGTTTCGTAAACGGCCGGCACACCTTCCCGCTCCCCTACCCCCGACACATAGTACTCCGCGGGAGCAGCGAAAACAAGCAACAGAGAAATGCTTACTTCCAAGCCATGCCAAGCACGTAAAAATGTTCGGATTGAGATACATTTCACAGGAGTGCATACTGAGACCGGTAACAATACACCCTGAGCTTCCCGTCTCATTTATTGTACATGAAAGTACATTTATCGAACATTTCTAATTGCCCCGTTGACTTCTATTGTAGCCCAGTGAGAGCCTACAGGAAATCTGTAGCGAACTCAATACTGGACCGATCAGCGAAAAAATGGACTTCATGGGTCAGGTTCATGGAAGACGGACCGCAAATAGGGTCCAAGGTCCAAAATAGCGAACTTACCCTTTAAGTAACAGTTTTTCCCCATCAAAAGACATCCAAATACTTTGAAATAAATTAATGAGTTATCATTTGTTGGTGCTACCTTAATGTTCTATATGGTCACACCCAATGTTCTGGAGGACACTTTTTTGGACAACAGTCCAATTAGGATTTTACACTTAAACAAGCTGTTGCAAAAACAAACCATTCCATATAACAAAGTTGAATCTTTACTTTTCTATAAAATATGGTATAATTACAAATATAGTTGAATAAAGTATTGAATAAAACATTGTTACCTATATTTGGACAGGCCTTTTTTTGTTATTATTTCTTCATACACTTTTTTGTTCAGTCAACACATTTTATATAGGCCTACTGTTAGAGGTACATTTTTTCCTAATTTATCTCAAGGCAGATGGATTACAGAAGCAGTGAAGAATGACAATTGGCAACTTCATTTGTTTGTGTAGCATTACCAATATTTTACTTTTCGCATTCATATAGGCTTAACGTTACTTCAATAAAGTACATGCATGGTACAATATATAATAACCAGAGTAGCGACCTTATGTTACTCAATCCCACACTCTCAAAACACATATTTATTTATGTGCCGAACACGCCCAAAGTCTGGCCTTCGCGAGACTAGCACGTGATAAGGTGCAACCATATGAAGTCCCCTTTGAAAGACTAGCCAGAGTGTTAAAGCGAGGGACGCTATAGCAGGCAACAATAGTAAACAACATTCTTGTTCGATCTGTGCTTTCATCTGGTTTGTCTTTCACAAATGTCATGGCAAAAGAAAAACTGTTTGCGTAGCTCGAACTGTCCACGTTCGCATATTTGCGTGAGGTAGCCTGTTTCTGGCCTTAAGGTTAGCTAACATTAGCTAATGTTGGTTTATAACTATCAGCCAACTCAAATATACTGGCCGTATTTAACGTTAACGCTAGCTAGTTAAAAGTAACATAGAAACGCATGCTAAATTTAACGGATAACATTAGCTAGAATGTAGTCAGTTTACCAGATCACTTGCGTTAGCTAACTCGAAATACCAACGCATTTGATCAGTAACTTCAATTTAGCAGATAATCCACGCAATGTACCGTTAAGTAAAGGCCAGTTCAGACTAGGGTTGCCAACCGTCCCTTGAAATAAGGGACGATCCCTTATCTGTTCAATAAGCCTTATTGAACTGATAAGGGATCGTCCCTTATTTCAAGGGACGGTTGGCAACCCTAGTTCAGACCAACGATTCGCGACCCAACAAAACCGTTTTAGAATGTTGCAGAGAGGAATTGCAGTGACCTACCCCGTCTCAGGACGTCCCATGTCGGCGCAGGCGATTCACCTCGTCTAATCGCAGATGGCGAGTTTTAGAACACAACATAGCTACGTCAGTGCTAGGTTAGTTATGTTTTTCTAGCAAATCAGCGTGCAGTCTTTCCCCAGAAGTGATGCTCTCTCTGTAATTCGTATTTTGTCTCCGAATCAACGATGACACCAGCTATTCACAATCGCTACTTTCATATAGGCTATTTGAGGTGAATATGACAACAAGGAAGTATCTAGGCTATGCTAGCTGAAAAACACTAACGCGCTGCACACGTCACTCTGAGTAACCCGGATCAAGCATACTACAAAGCAGCCGGAAAAATTCGGACAGACAGACCGACCGACCACAGTGACTTATAGCTGTTGGTCGCAGCTAAAAACACTGGTAATGTTACTATTCTGATATAGTGTGCACTCTCATGAGGCCTCTAAGTTCTCCAAACTGTAAAAAAAAAAAAAAAAAAAGACAATAATAGTATATTGGAAATATCTGAGTAACAAAAAACTGTAATTAATATTTATATAATCACACCAGTTATATAAATTCAGAGTAGTTTCATGCTAAAAAACAAAGTGCCACTCACTCGTTATCGCTAAACTTTCCCGGTGAAAGTAGCCTATAGTGCACAGTAGTAGACTACTGCTTTTCGTCACTTTGTTCTCACAGGGGACTGAAAAGCGACCGCATGTTTGCCTAGTAGGCTAAGTTCAACTTTCATAAACAAACGAGAGAATGCTAACTCCTTGCAAATTGAGCTGTTCTACATCAGTCGTTCTTCTGAACGAAAAGAGTGGGGGAGAAGGTGGATTTGGGATTTTGGGGGGTGAGGATTAGATGTAGGCTAGGCTACTACTGTTTGTATTAAACTCAGAAACTGCCACCTCGTTCAGATTTCTTATTGTTTATCCGCGAGGCATTTGATACGGTTAAAAAACTACAAGGTGCCATTAATGCGTCCCACATATGGAACCGAAAACCCACTTGCATTTATTTTTATAATGCTAAAAATATTTGCTTAACTTTGCATTGTGCATTCTGCGCATATTTCGGAAGAGACTGACTGCTTCCCCGCCGCCATCATCGTTCTCCTTGAAAAAGTGCTGCGTGAAAGTCAATGTAGTTAATTATGGGCTGGTTTTAACCATGTACTGTATAACCGTTAACAGTGCCATATTCCTTTATTCCCTTTGTGTACTTGCCATTGAAGCTGTCATTTCTATCACCTTCAGATTGAGACAGCAGATGTCATGTTATGACGACGAAAGAATATGTAATTTTTTCTGATCTGTCCTGAGAAAAGTGATAATTTCCTGCACTCTCAATTTAACCAATTGCATAAATTTATAGAAACCTGCAAAGACGCATAATTATCCTTATAAAATTTGATTTGTCTGGAGACACTTCTTGCTGTGAAGGAGGAAAACAATTTTTTTTTTAAAGTAATGAGCAATCATGCAGTCTCTTTCTGTAGTGCACCGTTCTTGTTGAAGGTCGTCTTACAAAGAGGTGAATGTGAATACCTTTATGTAACCGTAATTGATCAAAGCCAAGAGGGAGAGGTGCTTTGAAAAGAAATATTGACAAAGGGCTCACTAACTGTAACAATTGACTTTGGTCAGTTTAATCAAAATGCAACCCCCTATTAAAATGCATAAAACATTTAGGGGTCGATTTACTAAGATTAAGGGAGTATTTGCACGTGTTATCACACGTTCACACTTTCCAGGTGAGCAACTAACCATTATGTAAATTACTCCAGTGGCAAACAGCCATGTTTAAATGAAAGATTTTTTGTGTTTTGGACGGTTACACTGTAAAAAAATATCTTGTAAAAAAATGGTGAAAAGACAGCAATGTTGATAGTGAAAAACCATTTAATGAATGAGAAAAAAATTATAAATCCTGTTAATTTATGGGATGACCATTAAATAATAAACTATTTCCATTTTTCAACATGACTTTGACAGTGTTTTGAAATTTTTTTGAATAAACATTTTACTTTAAAAATACAGTTTTTTCCACAGTACACTGTTACAGGATTTCACTGCTTTTTCCCTTCAAAACACTGTCAAGGCATGTAGAATAACAGCAATAACTACTTATTTAACAGTCATCCCATAAAATAACAGGATTTATACAGTTAAATAACAGGATTCATACAGTTTTCCACCTTCATCATGTTTTTTCACTGGCAACATTGCTGCTCTTATTATGGTATATATATTTTTTTTTTTTTGCAGTGTAGGTATAGGCTACGGTTAAACTGAACAAGCTGGCGGTTTACTACAATCTGTTTCACTGGATGTCTCTTAGTTTTTGCCGGGAGTTACACATGTTTGAAACTATGCTTACTAGCACTACTTGTTAGTGTCACGTAAAATCACATTTTACAGAGGGGGGTGCAGCGATGAACTCAGCTCATAAATACAAAAGATGTTACAGAATAGTTGTGAAATTACAACTAAATGAACAAATAGATAAATATATAAAAGCCAGCCACTAATCTGGTGAAGTCAAACTATCAGTCAGTACAAACCCATCAGTCAAATTGTATTTAATATTGCCTTATTAAACAAAAGACCTGTCAGGGAGTGTTCAGGCCCTCAGGACAGGAAACTTCATCTCACCACCGGAGGGAGAGAGCGTCCCGAGATGTTGCCAGGATGAGCACAGGGTTCGAGAGGAAACTGAGAGTGGAATCGGGCAGGGAACCATGCAGGGTACAGCGTGCCATTGTGTCCCAGAGTGATCAAATCCTGTTCCCTTCACCGCCCGTCTCAAACGCCCAAGCAGTGCCAGACATAATCAAACAAACTACTGTTATATTTATGCTTTTTATTCATACCATATTTCAAACGTAATCATTATTGACAACAACATTATGGTTCTTAAAATTACCAGTGAAATGTACACTTTTGAGTTAAACCCAGGTCAGCTGTCCCAGCAAGTATCAGTGAAGCAACTGAAGACTCGTTTCCAGAGGAATGAATGCAGGCAAATTATTGTGATACTGACAAAGACACACACAAACATGCACACATATACACACACACACACACACACACACACACACACTTAAGGGAGGGATGAGTGACTGTGTCCCCATCCACACAGTGGATCCATAATGTTTAGAGGTGCATGACAATGACATTATTAATATATCATGGCCTTCTCAATCAACAGATCTGAGCCAGATCAATCACACATTTATGGAATATTCTGGAATGATGCCTGAAACTGTCTTCCACTGCCACAGACTGTGCATGAACTGACTGACTTGGAAGTGTGGAAGAGTGGTGTTGTATTCCTCCTACAGAATTCCAGATGCTGATTGACAGATCTTGGCCCATTTTTCTGAGCTAGGATCAGTTCTACCTTTTAGCTCATACGGTTCGCATATGGACACAGGAAAACCTGATCTTAGATCAGCTAGACAATCTGATCTCTTACTCCTAGGTGCTTTATGAATAGGCCTGCCCTGAACAATGTCTAGAACCATTACCAATTTAGCCATGCCTTCACATTCGAAACAATCACAGCAACCTGGTGCACTCAGACCTTAGAAAAGCTTTGTCTGAGTGCAGCAATAGCCTACTTTTACTTTTTTTTCCAGCAAATGTTGATAATTGATCCTTTTATTTCAGGATTTAAAAAATTAGACCTGTGGAAAGAGCTGTTTAAAAGCATCTCTTAGTCAAAACAAAAAGAGCCGCCAGACGGGGTCCAGTTTCAGGTTTATGCGGGCATGCAGATAGACCCTCTGGAAAAAGAGGAACTGATCCCTCGGTGTGTGGGGATGTCACACGCATGCCGGTTTCCTAAAGTGAGTGCCTGTTGTCAGGTTCAGGGTTTGGGGTGTGAGGGAGGGGTCATTACATTTAGCTGACCCTGTTATACAGAGTAACTTACACAACCTTTTTGCATTTTACACAGTATCCATTTATACAGCTGGACATACTGTATACTGAACCTATACTGTCAAAGATAAAACAACAGTGTTCTTCCCAGGAATCAAACCCCCATTATTCTGGGCCATTGCTCAGGCACTCCTCCCTTATGGAAAAAGAATATACTGCAGTATATTGTGAATATATCAAAATTATCATCACAATATATTTAAAATATACTGCAGTATATTACATTTCCGTAAGGGCTAGCCTAGAGGTGGGGGCAGTTAATTGGACACCAAATGGGGTTTTTTTCTTCACCTTTAACAATCCAGGTGTCTGTAAACAGATAATAGGTGTGGGTCCAAAATAAGTTTTGTGCAGAACTTGTGTGTTTTAACAAAAAATGGTGTGTGTGTGTGTGTGTGTGTGTGTGTGTGTGTGTGTGTGTGTGTGTGTGTGTGTGTGTGTGTGTGTGTGTGTGTGTGTGTGTGTGTGTGTGTGTGTGTGTTTTATCACAGGATGAGGTGTACAAGATGGTATGTGTGGGGACACAAACACACCATTTATTTGGCTGTTTCAAACAAAAACATGGTATTGTGGAAAAATGGAATGGAGAGAGTGAAAGAGGAGAAGAGTTTCTTTGGAGTGTGTACCAGCTGTGTGTTTACAGGAAGAACAAAACATAGCATATATCTCCATCTGAGTCTATTTTACATCCCCCTTCCGAAAACAGAAACAGAATTGCAAATGTAATTTGTGTTCTCAAAACAACTGAGTGGGTTGTTTCTATTCTAAGGCTTAAGAAACATCCAGGACTCCTGTCTGTTGATCTGTCTGTCTGTCAGCCCACACAGAATGTGACAGATGTTTTTATTTAGCGCTTAAATTAATCAGGATTGTTAAAACTATTACACACATCAACCAGGGTGAAAGCAAATATGCATACATCATTTGGACAGTGATCATCAAATTTAAAACAATATGAACAATATTACAGAAAGCAGGCCATAGCTAACAGAGGGAATGACATCATTTTGGCATAGATACAGGTCCAAATGTGTTCATAACCTCAAGCAAAACCTTCAGTAACATCCATGCACTAACTGTGTGTGTGTGGCTCACCCTTTTCAACAGCCAACCAAAACCATGTGATCTGTTTCTTGGCTTACTTGAGGGAAAAATATTTTTTCTACATCCTTCAAACTACACTTTGAGAGGTGCTCAGAATGATGCAGGAACATCATATTCACTCAAACAGACAAAAAAGAAAAAATACATTTTTTAATGCTTGTTTTCAGGAAAATGCAAGCAAGCACGTGCTCTAGCTTCTCCAAAGCATGCTTCCTATCACACCAAACTTTGCAAGTTTGGCTCTTACAGAGTCGTCCAAATGTGTTCATAACCTCAAGCAAAACCTTCAGTAACATCCATGCACTAACTGTGTGTGTGTGGCTCACCCTTTTCAACAGCCAACCAAAACCATGTGATCTGTTTCTTGGCTTACTTGAGGGAAAAATATTTTTTCTACATCCTTCAAACTACACTTTGAGAGGTGCTCAGAATGATGCAGGAACATCATATTCACTCAAACAGACAAAAAAGAAAAAAAAATTTTTTTAATGCTTGCTTTCAGGAAAATGCAAGCAAGCACGTGCTCTAGCTTCTCCAAAGCATGCTTCCTATCACACCAAACTTTGCAAGTTTGGCTCTTACAGAGTCGCGGTAAGAACCTTCATATGCAGCCTACCAGGCAGACTTAACTGATTAACCTGCAGGGGGTGATAGTGAGCAATGAGATGCCATCATCCTGGCTGACTGTAACCCTGTCATCCCTGGGAGATGCCCAGTTTCTCACTTGTGCCCTACGGGGCTGCCAGACACAATCAACACCGGCGCATGTTCAGGGAGTCGATACCAGATTGCGGGGCTCATCTATGCATTGGAACAGTGCATTAACAAGGAGCCAGGTGCTACTTAATAGAGCATTTTTAGAAACCATTATGGAAACAAGAAGACCACATGTACAATGACTGCATCTAAGTACCAAAAATGAATGTTATAATTTTCCTGTTACCTAACCCTCATATTATCTTTGGGGTCAACTTGACCTGATTCAGTGTTTGACATCTCTTCAAAAACCAGCTAACCTTATTTTTTCATCTTGACACTATATGACCTTTCCTAATTTGTTGGGATTAAATAGTAAACATGCAATAAGCATAATGCTTTGTTTTCAAAAGTCCTGTACCAACTTTGTATAAAAAGGTATTGTCTGGGGTCATTTGTGGGGTTGCTGTATAAAATATAAGGAAATAAACAACCTTTTATATTTTTTTTAATCTATGTTAGTGGGTGAATCTGGTGGCATTTTCCCATACAGGTTTTAAACTTCACAAACTTTCACTTACCTCAGGCTCTAAAATTAGATGATTCATCACAGATTGTTAGTATTTAGGGACAAAACGCTTGTCAATTGGGAGATATACAATAGGTGAAACAGAAAGTGTCAAAGGTTTTCTATTACAATAGTTACGTACGCTGAAATGCTGCCCTGTTTTGACATGTTTAGACATGTGACATCTAATAGACATGTGATATAATGATTGATTAGGAGTTGTGTTTTCTTTACAATTATGTCATTGACCCTTGGCTGCAGTATGAATACTATTTTTTTTGTTATTACTTATTCTGGAAGAGTACAACTTGGCATGCAGAGATTAATAATATTTTTCTCTGCTCGGTTATTATGCCAATACATTACAGTCATGCTTCTCTAATCCTGGTTCGACCCTCTGGGTTTAGAGCTCTGAGATATCGAGTCATGGTTTATGACATCACAATGTGACACTGTGATGTAGGCTGACAGCCTGTGAGGTGATTTAGTGTCTATCGCTCAGAGACTCTGAAGGGCGTATCACCAGCTACACTGCACCATGGCTTCATCTCTGAGATTTTGATTCCTAATTATTTGCCTCAAAGCTAAACCTCACCAGCAAGCGTGTTCCATGTGCTTAAAAAACATATTAGAACAAGCACTCAAAATATTTTTACGTAGAAAAGCCAGTTAAAAAGGGTAAAGAGTACTGGCAGGTAACATTTATGTAACCGACTAATTTGCTCAGTGGTTTCTCAAATGACTGGTTTTAAAGGACAGAGAAAGCTGAGAAATAATGTAGCAGAGATCTGCAAAACCTAAATGTAATTTCCAAGAAGGCCACTTATGAGCTCGGAGCAGGATAAGATCTCTGTACGGTTCTCTCTGGAATTAATGTCCTTCCCCCTTCTAGATCTGAATCAGAACTTAAAGACAGACTGAAAGTTATTTTTCTATGCCAATCTGATAATAAAAAAAACATATAAATCACAGTCAGAAATTACATCATTTCAATGGCCACATCAACTCAATTTGTAAGAATCAAACTGCAAACTGTTCTTACATCTGGGACAACTTATGGTCAAATAAGCAAATGGGGTCTGGATAAGCCTATGGCAGACGCACAAATTCAGTTTTAATTGGAAATGCATAGACAGATCAAAAGTTTAGTCATTATAAGACATTTCAACAAGATATGCATTCAGTTTGAATAAATTTGAGCATGACAGCGTTCTGATGAAGAAGACAGAGTTGATGATGATGATAAGTTGTTGCAGTAATAGTCGTACTATTGTTAGAAACTACAGTGTCTGAAATTCAATTGCAGTTTTATTGTGTTATCCAGACAATACACCTTGGCATATATTCATAAAACATCTCATAGTAGGAGTGCTAATCTAAGATCAGGTTTCCCCTGTTCATATACAGTACATATTGAGGCTTGTTTGATACCTCAGACCCTTGATGATTTACAGCCATTTCACCAACCATGTATTCCATACTGTTCCAGCATAATTTACAGCTAAATTTAGTCCCACCCCCCCAATTCCCATAGAGATCCATTCAAATACAGAGAATTTGGGTCACAGACATCAGGAAGTCATATCATGCAAAGGCATGGGGGGGACTATGTACAAAGTTCTATAATTTCTAAACGGTTCATCCGATATGGATGAAAATACCTTCAAATTAAAGCTGACAGTCTGCACTTCAACCGCATTTGTCATTGTATACTTTCAAACTCAAAGTGTTAGAGTACAGAACCAAAATAACAAAAAACTTTGTCACTGTCCAATGAATTATGGTGCTCACTGTAATAACTTAAACCATTATCAACTATAACCAAACTGTTCGGACAATTTCTTATCTTGAAATATTGTTCCACAACACTATATTGAAATAATTATTTTCAGTCAAAACCGACGTAATCAGTTAAGTTTATGTTTCATTTAATAGTAGACCACGGCCCTTTTGTAACAATAAATCAGGTCTCAACCATTGACGTGACAATGACACAACCCCTGAAGACGGACGCGGGTTTTCTCTGTACGCTAGAGCTGCAATACTTTATGTTGTCACTAGATGGTATCAATAATCTTTTACGTTCGGCATGTTTAAAGTTAACAAATGTAGTTTTTAAAATGAAAATAATAATTGCAAAAATACTGGCAGCTCATAGTAACTGTAAAACTATTGGATACAAATAGCCTACGTATTAGATGTTTGGTGGGAGTAATGTAAATCGTAAAATAAGGAAGTGTTCATGTTGTGCCAAGCGTATTGGATTCTTTCTCTTGTGTGTGGTCACGCAGAATTGGCTAGTAGTTAATTTATATATCGTGACTTACATGCGTTACATTCGTATAAAATGGAGACCGACTAAAAAGGGTTTAATATTTCAGTACCTTTATCATATTAAATTCTGGCATAAGGATAGTAGGCTATAGACACAATGTAGAGGACTATGCCAAGCATGTTTTGCATGACATTGGTGAATTGGTATTGCGACATGTCGGCAGAAATAGTGGTGTATGCCTACGTTAAAAATGGATTTCAGTATAAAAACATATTTAATTTATTGATTGTAAGCGTCCGTGCGAAAACAAGATGAATATCTCAGATTACTCGCGTGATACAAGTTTACAAAGAGGGGTTTCTGGCACGTAGGATAGCCTATAATTCCCTTTTCCTACTTTTGGAGTGCACTGCTAACTGTTAAATAAGGGTCTTTTCACCAGTTAAAAAACCTAACAAGAGGACTATTAACAGCTTACAACTTCGTATCATTCGAAATAACAGAGAATGTTTCTTTGTAACTCGGTCCATGCCGGAAAAAGAGCTTTGGGCGGATATCTTTATGCAAATGTGAATTGTTTTGGGGGGGGGGGGGGGGGGGAATACCTAATTTGCTGAGCCATGGGCGGAGCAAAGTCAGTTCGTCACGTCTCTCCGGCCCCTGTTGAGAAGAGGCAACGAGAGGAGGATAAAGTTTAGTCTTCACAAGGGATGGATAAAGGGAGCGTGTGGCAACGCTAAACGCATTGACTCATGTAAAGTATCGAGAGCAGTTTTGCGCGTCTTGTACATAGTTATACTAATACGATTAGATCAACCTGCAATGGCGATTCGCTCAAATAAAAGACAACAACAAAATTGAATGAGGTAAATAACAGTTAATATATTGGCTGGTTACCGATATTTGGTTCGCGGGGCATTATCCGTTTTTCAGAACGATTTTATTAATAATGTTTACCATGTGCCGTCGTTTCCACTCCTCGTTATTCTTAATGTTACAGTAAAACCGTAGGCTATAGCCTATATCACGTTTCTGAATTTTTGCGTAGGAGGATTTAACTGGTGTGTGCAGTTTATTAGTAGGATTTGTGCAGAGCCCGAGACATACGGATGTGCAACTTTGGTTTGCGCTTAACGGACTATGATAATGTACCATCGCCGTGCATCACAAATTATTTCCCTTGAAAAGGTTTCTGTTATAGGCCTACCTGGAATGCTTTAATTTCTATTCAAGCGTTTGCGTATGTCCAAAAGCGTATGACTTAAACCCGTGATTTATGGACAGCATGGAAGCCGTTCGTCTGAAGATTGTGATTTCCCTGTGGTGCCAGCTGGTGATCGCCGGCTGCAGTTTTGAGATGGGAGCTTACGATACGGAGCGCCGCGTGCAGGCGCAGTGCGAACCCATTGTGATTCCCATGTGCCAGGGCATCGGATACAACATGACCAGGATGCCCAACTTCATGAGGCACGAGAACCAGAACGAGGCTGGGATTAAACTGAACGAGTTTGCGCCGCTGGTGGAGTACGGCTGCGACGTGCACCTGCGCTTCTTTCTCTGCTCGCTTTACGCGCCCATGTGCACGGACAAGGTGTCCACCTCCATCCCCGCCTGCCGGCCCATGTGCGAGCAGGCTCGGCAGAAGTGCTCGCCCATCATGGAGAAGTTTAGCTTCGGCTGGCCGGACTCGCTGGACTGCTCCAAGCTTCCGACCAAAAACGACCCCCATTCCCTGTGCATGGAGGCGCCTGAGAACGACACAAAGACCGAGGCTAAGAAAGGGGAAGGCATGCTTCCTGTGCCCCCCCGTCCCAGACCCCCGGGCGCTGGGAACAGTCGCTCATCTGGGAGTCTGGGGTCCTGCGAGAACCCAGAGAAGTTCCAGTATGTGGAGAAGAGCCGGTCCTGCGCTCCGCGGTGCTCCTCGGCGGTGGACGTGTTCTGGTCCAGGCAGGACAAGGACTTTGCTTTCATCTGGATGACGGTCTGGTCGACGCTGTGTTTCGTCTCCACGGCCTTCACTGTCCTGACCTTCCTCCTGGACCCCCACCGCTTCCAGTACCCGGAGCGGCCCATCATCTTCCTCTCTATGTGCTACAACGTGTACTCCGTGGCCTTCATCATCCGCTCGGTGGCCGGCGCTGAGAACATCGCCTGCGACCGCGAGAACGGTGAGCTGTACATCATCCAGGAGGGGCTGGAGAGCACTGGCTGCACCATCGTCTTCCTCATCCTCTACTACTTCGGCATGGCCAGTTCCATCTGGTGGGTCGTCCTCACCCTCACCTGGTTCCTGGCGGCTGGGAAAAAATGGGGTCATGAGGCCATCGAGGCGCACAGCAGCTACTTCCACATGGCGGCCTGGGGGATCCCCGCCATGAAGACCATCGTCATCCTCACCATGAGGAAGGTGGCGGGCGACGAGCTGACGGGGCTGTGCTACGTGGGCAGCATGGATGTGGGCGCGCTGACAGGGTTCGTTCTGGTGCCCCTCTCCTGCTACCTGGTTCTGGGAACCTCGTTCACCCTGACGGGCTTTGTGGCCCTCTTCCACATCCGCAGGGTCATGAAAACGGAGGGCACCAACACGGAGAAGCTGGAGAAGCTGATGGTGAAGATCGGCCTCTACTCCATCCTCTACACCGTGCCCGCCACCTGCGTCATCATCTGCTACTTCTACGAGCGCCTCAACATGGACTACTGGAGGTTCCGGGGGTTGGAGGGAAAGTGCGCTGCCCATAAGGGGCGGAGGAACGCGGACTGCTCCATGGAGTCCTCGCTCCCCGCCGTGGCGGTGTTCATGCTGAAAATCTTCATGTCCCTGGTGGTGGGGATCACCAGCGGCGTGTGGGCCTGGAGCTCTAAGACCCTGCAGACTTGGCAGGGCCTGTGCAGCGGGAGGCTGGCGGTCAGGACTATCCGCAAGCCCTGCAGCACGGACAGCTGCACAAGGACTCAGTGCCACTACAAGGCTCCCTCCGTGGTGCTCCACATGACCAAAACTGACCCCTACCTGGACACCCCCACGCACCTCTGAGACCACACCCTGCTGCGGTTCCCAACATGACCAAAACTGACCCCTACTTAGACGGCCTCCACACGCCTCTGTGACAGGATATAATTTTTTAAAGATTTTACCACTGTCATGGACAAAGTTATAAAACAGAGGGGGTTTGTGATACAGTATCTGAATATATGGAAACAGTTTGTGTCTGAAGCCTATAACAGGGTCTTGGCAATGACAGTCCTTATCACCCTTTTTTAATGCTGGCTAGGGACAAGAATATATATATTATCCCAGGTTGCAGGCTGTAGAATAATATCAACTTAACCCCCCTGCCCCCCCCCCCCCCCCCCTCCCCCACCATCCTGGACGTGTTCCACACAGAATTACAGGCAGTATTTGTCAAGGGAAGGGAAGTGGCAGTGAGAAGTGCAGGGTTTCTCACCCTCTGTTTCCAGGCAAACGTATCAGCTTATAAAATAAAATGGATGTACTTTTATAAAATGGGTCTTGTATTCTCTGTTTAAAAATGTTTAAATTAATTTATTATATGTGTATTTAATTTTGGTCCTCCATGGTGTTCCACAGGTTTGAAATGAGTGTTTCTGTATATATTAATGTTAGTAGAAGCTAGGAGGGTGGAAGAAACTAAAGTGCCTTTTATAACGTAATAATGTTGAAAAGATAAGGTATTAAAAACATGTTTCTATATTTTAACTATGGTATTGTTTTGTCAGTTGTTGTATTTGATAAAGTTACAAATCCGGGTTTGAAAAAAAGAAGCTCAGGTGAGTCAATAAAAGGATAACACCTAAACGAAGTACACATGAAGCATAATGTTTAAGGAACAGGGTTTGTAACTCCAAGGTTGTAGGTTAAATTCCCAGTTGCTGTGCCCTTCAGCAAGGTACTGAATCTGAATTGCTAAGAAGAGTCATATTGGGAGTATACCCACCCATGGTGGAGGCAAACATCTTAAGTGAGCTTTGTTTAAAATATGCCAAATATTGTTTGCCGTTAACTTTTACCTTTTTTGCTTGTTATTGGTACGTCCAGGACACCGTGACGGTGCTTGCAAGTTACAGGTTGCTTTGGGAATGGAAAGGTAACGTAGCTTGTACCGTTTCTCCCACGATCGCGTGCAACTTTCCGGCCAGGCCTGTGCATCTCCGCTTTGTCTCAGATGAGTCGATTGGGGTCTATCAAAGGTTGTCATGGTAATGGGTACTACAATGCAGCTATGCGTTTAACCCCTAAAACACTTTGGCTGCCAGATACGATTATTTCAAATGTCTGCTTTTAGAAACTGTGCAGGTATTCAATGTTTATAATCGTAATTATGAATCGGCTAAAAAGCTCCCGTGAAGGACTAGTTGTGATCAGCAACCAAACTGAACTTCAACAATCTCAATTAAATCAAATAAATCATTATATCAATATACTGTAATAGGAATTTATGGACAATTCAGTAAGCCAAAGTCATATAGTTCTGTGAATACTGAATACCCTGTCACTGCTTGTCTGTGATATATTATTCCAAGTCAGTAATAATGTTTTTTATTTTATTCAGTTTTTTTCATGTTGTGCAGTCCTTTCTGGTAAATGTCAAAGCCTGTCCAAAATAGCAGTGATGTTCCACATAATACTTCTGTAACTTAAATTTAGCAATTATGTGGTTGAAATTGCAGTTTTTAATGTTACCTCAGGCAGAAATTCCAAACGAGCACATAAATTAGATGAATGTGGAGTAATGTGATATAATAAGCGAGGTAATTACTCTGCAGGAGCGTGCCCTCTAGGTGACCCCTGCTCTGTCTATAGTTTATTTTAACAGCATGTGTACTTAATTGGGTGCTGGTTTGTGCCACATGCATCTGAGGAGCCTTATTACTGCATGCCTGCTGCACCAGCGTTGGGATGCTCCTTTCTGCATCCCGATTATTTGTATTATAATTTTTTCAATGGCAGCGGCGCAGAATATACTCCATATTAAATATGTGCTACATTTCACCATTTAAAAAAGCAGTTTGTTTAGGAGCCAGCAGCTCAGACCTTGGTGAGTTTAAACCGCATGTATCAGTGACTATAAAGTTAAATTAGTGCATGTTTCCTTTCAGGTTTATGAGCCAGGAACATGCATGTGTGTGCGTGTGTGTGTGCATGTGTGAGCGTGCGTGTGAGCGAGTGTGAATGTGTGTGTGTGTTTGTGCATGTGTTTGTGTGTGTCTGTGCATGTGTGTGTGCATGTGTGTGTGTGTGTGTGTGTGTGTGTGTGTGATATACTACAGCAGCTGTCTCCTCTCTCCTGAAATTCCTTCTTTTCTCTTTTTTTACGCACCTAAAAGAGACAAGCTGCCATGCGCTGAATTGCCAGCTTTATTGAGATGTGACTTGGCCATGGTGCTGAGCGCAGCTGGGAATGAGCCTTTCACCCAGTATAAGGTGCCGAAAACTTTACTGTGTAGGGACTTACTTTTTAGCCACTTTTATAGTACATGTACTTAGGGTCTGATTTACTAAGACCTTTAGCGCAAAACAAATAACACGACAAATGATTGGTCACGGTATTTGTTTTGTACCAATCATTGTTTGTGTTATTAGTTTTGCGTGTGCTAAAAGTTTTTTCACCCGCTACAGGTCTTATTAAACCAGGCCCTTAGTGTCTTTATGGATAATGGCATTATTCAGTCAGCATACTCTTGTATATTTGTATGCAACTTATCTTCCATGTGCTTTTGTTGTGAAATGTTTTTGGTCAGAGTGTGAGGCTGAAAGGGTGGTGGAGAGCTGGAGATATCCAGTGTCTGTGTGTGTGTCTGATGGCTTGAAGAAAGGCCACGGTCTGCTCATGTGTTTGATTAAAGGAATCATTATGGCACTGGCCCACCCCCACTCCCTCTTTAAAAGAGCCAGAAAAGTGGAGGGAAAAAAGAGTCCCTCATTACACCCAACCCCCCCCCCCCCCCCCCCCCGGCACTATCCCTTTCCTGGGATGTTTTGATGTGGAAATGAGTGCATTGAAAAAGCTCATTGAAAAACCTGTAGGTCCAAAAAGAGGCTTTTCCGCCAAAGTACATCGTTTGTGAACTGAAAACCACCCCCCCCTCCTTTTTTTTGTCACACCACCACAAGCACCCCACCCCCCATACTAGGCTCATGTCTGCTCCACACTACTAATACACATACTCACCCAAAGTCACATGCATGCATGTATGTACACACTTTCAGGGCAATGTTGCACTCAAACAGAACTCACACTCAGGGAGGTCTTTGATAGGTGTGTGCATGTGTGTGTGTGTGTGTGTACATGCATGTATGAGTGTATATACCGGGACAAAATATCAGAAACACCCCTGAGAAATGGCTTTAACCTTGAAGCATCTAAACCACAATTAAAAAAGCATCTACACAGGTGATTCCTATTAATTCGAATGTTAATTAGCAACATGTGTCAACTTAAAAGAGGTCTAAGCAGCAGAACTTTGCAAGATACGTCTCCAAAGCAAAATGAGGATACTAACAGAGTTCCAAAGGGGCCAAATAGTTGGTGCCAAAATTGCAGGTGTGTCGGTCACAAAGATTATGACAACATATGCCCAACACCAAAAAACAGCATCAGCAAAAAAGAACTGTGGCCCCAAGTGAAAGCTCTCCGACAGGGACAGACGGTAGGATAGTTGCTAATAATCACAAAACTACAGCTCTAAAAATGACCACAGAACTGAATCAATCCATATCTGAACCAGTCTTAACAAAAACAGTATATTGTGAGCTTCACAAAGCTGATATTTATGGCAGGGCCGCCATTCGGAAACCATTTGTATCCAAGGCTAATGCACAAAAACACATAACATGGTGTAAGGAACACAAAACCTGGACCCCTGAGCAATGGAGAAAAGTGATACGGTCTGATGAGTCATCCTTTACTATTTTTAATACATCTGGATGGGCTTATGCTTGGAGAAAGCCTAAGGAAGCATTCAATCCACAATGTCTGTCGTCAACTGTTAGGTATGGTGGTGGTTCTGTAATGGTATGGGCAGCCATTTCATGGGACTCATTGGGGCCAATGATTGCTCCCCATGCATGTGTAACGGGAAAACAATATGAAAACATTTTACAAGACCAGGTGCACCCTATGGTGCAAACACTGTTCCCTCATGATGTCCCCATATTCCAACAGGAACACCCCCATACACACTACTAAAAACATTAAAGAATGGTTCTAAGAACACAAGGATGACATCAAATGCCTTCCATGGCCTGCACAATCACCAGATCTAAGCATAATTGAACATTTATGGGAAGTTCTGGAGCACAGTGTGAACTAGATTTCCACCTCCTTCATCCCTCAAAGAACTGGAGACTGTCCTTCTTGAACAATGAGCCAATATCCCACTACACACAGTTCAGAAATTGTATGACAGCATTCCTAGAAGGATTGAAACAGTTTTAAAGGTAAAGGGCGGCAGTGTAGTATAATGGTTAAGGAACTGGGCTTGTAACCGAAAGGTTGCAGGTTCGATTCCCAGGTAGGGCACTGCCGTTGTACCCTTGAGCAAGGTACTTCACCTGCATTGCTTCAGTATATATCCAGCTGTAGAAATGGATACTATGTAAAACATGATAAAACGTTGTGTAAGTCGCTCTGGATAAGAGCGTCTGCTAAATGCCTGTAATGTAATGTAATGTAATGTAAAGGGTGGGCCTACTCATTATTAGTTACTAGATATTCAGTTTTTGTAGGTGTTTCTGATATTTTGTCCACCCCCTGTATACCACACCGCACTCCCATAAGAAAGCAAGTAAAGTCATGCTTAGATGATGGGAGTTTAAAATGCTAACTCAGACTTTGTTCCAGAATCATCCATAAAAGATTGATTGGGTTCAAATATGGTGACTGAGAAGACGGTGTGACTACCTGTGCTCTATGGATGGGATGTGTACAGTGCTCTGTGGATCAGTGGATGGGATGAGTACAGTGCTCTGTGGATCAGTGGATGGGGTAAGAACAGTGCTCTGTGGATCAGTGGATGGGGTGAGAACAGTGCTCTGTGGAACAGTGGATGGGGGTAGAGTGCTCTTTGGATCAGTGGATGGGGGTAGAGTGCTCTGGATCAGTGGATGGGGTGAGTAGAGTGCTCTGTGGATCAGTGGATGGGGGTAGAGTGTTATGTTTATATAAAGAACAGATCAAAATGAGTTAACAGCAGGGAGGTGCTGCTGAATTTCACTGCTGTGTGTGAATATCCTCAACCCTCTTCCTGCACTCTCCACACACCCGAACACCTCCACACACACCTCAACACCTCCTCATATACCTAAACACATCCACACACACCTAAACACATCCACACACACCTAAACACCTCCAAACTCACCTGAACACCTCCAAACACACTTAAACACTTACACACTCAGGGCTTTGAAGGCCACGTACCATCATTCACCACATGAACACTATGGATGTGGACACGATTCTCAAACCAGAACCCTCTGTCACCATCACTGACATGAGCTGACCTTGTGGCTTATGCTTTTTGTGTCCCCATGGGGTAGTCCCTAGATCTGATTTTATTTTTAAAATAGATGTAATGCAAGTTCTCAACTGACTCTTTTAGTAAGATTAGAGCATTTGTGGAAAAGTGAGATTTGTGAGAATGTTTGGCATGTTTGACCATGGACAGAGGGGGACCGCAGCACAGGGAAAACATCTCCAGAAAGTGACAAACTTATATCAGCCTTTCATCAATTTCAGAGGCTGGAGGATCACAGGCCTCACATTAGCTATGTAGGTCAGATATCGGCGAGAGCTCCTCCTCTTTTTAAGCTGCCACTCTGGTCCAGTTGCTAGGCAGCCACCTCCTCCTGTCTCAGGATAAAAAGCCGCTCTAGAGAGAGCGCTTCACAGAGGACAAAAAAAAAACGATGCAGTGTTCCTGACCTGCTTTCAAAAGAGTTTCAAAAGAAAGAAGTAACGCAAAGAGGAGAGATGCTGCCGACCGGCTCACCCGTGCTGTCCTAGAAATACCTTGTCCCGCTTCCCAGCATCCTCTTCAAATCTCAGTCCTCGTGGGGTCCAAAAGCACGATGCAACTGTCTGTAGGATCTCACGTCTTAATGTGAAAAGGAGAACTTCAAAGCTTCTTTCTGTGAGAATGATAGCCCCAAGTTCAGTGGTGCACAAGCCCCGCCTGCTGCAAGGAGCTGACAGGAGTTAATTTACATTTGCATCACTTGGCAGACATCCTCATTGTGAGCGACTTACAAGAGTTATCTGAGCTTCAGGAGTGCTCACACACGCACACGCACGCGCACACACACACACACACACACACACACACACACACGTACATGAGCCAGACATGCCCCTCAAACAAACCCGGCTACTTTAATTTAGGTTACTGCATCAACACGTCACTTAATCGATTTATGACATCATATTCAGTCAATTCTGTTTTTGTTTTATTTTTTGTCCATTTGTCCATTTTTTACTTTTGATCTTATTTATGGTGTTTAATATGTCTTTTTCTTCTTCTATTCCTGGACAACCCAGCAAACAGGCATTTCATTACACTGTCTACCTTATGTATTCTGTGTATATGGCAAATAAACCATGTACCTGTACCTATACCTACACCTACTGATACATGTGTACAATTCAATAAAATGTCTTTACCTTACCTGTGACGGCAGACCATTTTCTCTTACAAAGTGGTTTGTCACACAACCTGTTTTCATCAGAAAACAGAGAACATTAACACAGCTTATTTTCCTAAAAAAACCTATTATCATGGAAGTCCTTCACTCATGAGCCTATAAAAATGTTACTGCGTAAAATATTCTTTAAAAAGAACCAGCTGTGTGGTTTCTACACACTGGGTCTTTTGTGGCCTGGAAGAGAAGTAACACCCAGAAAGGGCCTTCCTGCGTGAGAGGTATGTTACTCTAACGTAAAAATACAATCAGCGGTCACTTTAAAAAGTCTGGACCCTTACCCATTAATCCAAAAATATCGCTGAGTAAATATTCAGTATACTCCAACTGCTTAGAAGGCTCAAGGATTTTGGAAATGGATTGTGTTCCTTACACTTTGAAGATCTATATTTGGTCAGTGGAGTTTGTGGCGAGTTTGGGTTGGACGCCTGCGTCATTCGGGCTAGCACAAACAAGGACAGTCTCCCCCCCACCCCGTCTTTATTTGGAGAGTTGCCTCAGAAGCAACAGAATGAAGACCTCTTTTCATTATGTTATTCATGGAATCATTCTGCAGGGCCTGTTATCCAGAGTAACTCACAAAAGTGCAAACACAAAGGGTTAGGGGTAAAGCAGAGACGATGTTAACAATCAAAGTCATTAGGAGTCAGTATGTAAACCTACAATATGTTAAGTGCCATATGTTTGGCCAAGGTCTGGTCAGTGTTTAAGGCCTGCTGAACTGGCAGGCTGGAGTGTTGGCTGATGACTCAGGCTATTCCCCTGACAGTGCCTGTTTGCACCAGTTAATATGTGTCACAAATGTCTTGGTCAATGACGGTCTAGATATTTTGGACAACTATTTACTATCTGGTCACCCTTTGCAACTGCAATATGAAAATGATCAGTGTCTGTCTGATCCTCCCGTGTATCTCCTCCCCTCTCTCTCACTGTGTAATCCATGTGCCAATGAACACCAATGATACATGACAAGCATATGTGAAGGCAGAATGCTGAAAAAATGCAGGGAATGTCATCTATTGTTTTTCCTGTTTCTTGGGAAATTTGTGACTGTGTGTGTTATTGTGTATAATACTGTGTGTGACTGTGTATATTATTGTGTGTGTGACTATGTATATTACTGTGTGTGTGACTGTGTATATTACTGTGTGTGTTATTGTGTATAATACTGTGTGTGACTGTGTATATTATTGAGTGTGTGACTGTGTATATTATTGTGTGTGTGACTGTGTATATTACTGTGTGTGTGAGACTGTGTATATTACTGTGTGTGACTGTATATTACTGTGTGTGTTATTGTGTATATTACTGTGTGTGTGACTGTGTATATTACTGTGTGTGACTGTATATTACTGTGTGTGTTATTGTGTATATTACTGTGTGTGTGACTGTGTATATTACTGTGTGTGACTGTATATTACTGTGTGTGTTATTGTGTATATTACTGTGTGTGTGACTGTGTATATTACTGTGTGTGACTGTGTATATTACTGTGTGTGTGACTGTGTATATTACTGTGTGTGTGACTGTGTATATTACTTTGTGTGTGACTGTGTATATTACTGTGTGTGTGTGTGTGTGTGTGTGTGTGTGTGTGTGTGTGTGTGTGTGTGTGTGTGTGTGTGACTGTGTATATTACTGTGTGTGTGACTGTTTATATTACTGTGTGTGTGACTGTGTATATTACTTTGTGTGTGACTGTGTATATTACTCTGTGTGTGTGTGTGTGTGTGTGTGTGTGTGTGTGTGTGTGTGTGACTGTGTATATTACTGTGTGTGTTATTGTGTATATTACTGTGTGTGTGACTGTGTATATTACTGTATGTGTGACTGTGTATATTACTGTGTGTGTGACTGTATATTACTTTGTGTGTGACTGTATATTACTGTGTGTGTGTGTGACTGTGTATATTACTGTGTGTGTGACTGTTTATATTACTGTGTGTGTGACTGTGTATATTACTGTGTGTGTGTGTGTGTGTGTGTGTGTGTGTGACTGTATATTACTTTGTGTGTGACTGTGTATATTACTGTGTGTGTGACTGTTTATATTACTGTGTGTGTGACTGTGTATATTACTTTGTGTGTGACTGTGTATATTACTGTGTGTGTGTGACTGTGTATATTACTGTGTGTGTTATTGTGTATATTACTGTGTGTGTGACTGTGTATATTACTGTGTGTGTGTGTGTGTGTGTGACTGTATATTACTTTGTGTGTGACTGTGTATATTACTGTGTGTGTGACTGTTTATATTACTGTGTGTGTGACTGTGTATATTACTTTGTGTGTGACTGTGTATATTACTGTGTGTGTGTGTGTGTGTGTGACTGTGTATATTACTGTGTGTGTGACTGTGTATATTACTTTGTGTGTGACTGTGTATATTACTGTGTGTGACTGTATATTACTGTGTGTGTTATTGTGTATATTACTGTGTGTGTGACTGTGTATATTACTGTGTGTGTTATTGTGTATATTACTGTGTGTGTGACTGTGTATATTACTGTGTGTGTGACTGTGTATATTACTGTGTGTGTGACTGTGTATATTACTTTGTGTGTGACTGTGTATATTACTGTGTGTGTGTGTGTGACTGTGTATATTACTGTGTGTGTGACTGTTTATATTACTGTGTGTGTGACTGTGTATATTACTTTGTGTGTGACTGTGTATATTACTGTGTGTGTTATTGTGTATATTACTGTGTGTGTGACTGTGTATATTACTGTATGTGTGACTGTGTATATTACCGTGTGTGTGACTGTATATTACTTTGTGTGTGACTGTATATTACTGTGTGTGTGTGATTGTGTATATTACTGTGTGTGTGACTGTTTATATTACTGTGTGTGTGACTGTGTATATTACTGTGTGTGTGTGTGTGACTGTATATTACTTTGTGTGTGACTGTGTATATTACTGTGTGTGTGACTGTGTATATTACTGTGTGTGTGACTGTTTATATTACTGTGTGTGTGACTGTGTATATTACTGTGTGTGTGTGTGACTGTATATTACTTTGTGTGTGACTGTGTATATTACTGTGTGTGTGACTGTGTATATTACTTTGTGTGTGACTGTGTATATTACTGTGTGTGTGTGTGTGTGTGTGTGTGTGTGTGTGACTGTGTATATTACTGTGTGTGTGACTGTGTATATTACTGTGTGTGTGACTGTAATATTACTTTGTGTGTGACTGTGTATATTACTGTGTGTGTGACTGTGTATATTACTGTGTGTGTGACTGTGTATATTACTGTGTGTGTGACTGTATATTACTGTGTGTGTGACTGTGTATATTACTGTGTGTGACTGTGTATATTACTGTATGTGTGACTGTGTATATTACTGTGTGTGTGACTGTGTATATTACTGTGTGTGTGACTGTGTATATTATTGTGTGTGTGTGTGTGACTGTATATTACTGTGTGTGTGACTGTGTATATTACTGTGTGTGTGACTGTGTATATTACTGTATGTGTGACTGTATATTACTGTGTGTGTTATTGTGTATATTACTGTGTGTGTGACTATATTACTTTGTGTGTGACTGTGTATATTACTGTGTGTGTGACTGTATATTACTTTGTGTGTGACTGTGTATATTACTGTGTGTGTGACTGTGTATATTACTGTGTGTGTGACTGTATATTACTTTGTGTGTGACTGTGTATATTACTGTGTGTGTGACTGTATATTACTTTGTGTGTGACTGTGTATATTACTTTGTGTGTGACTGTGTATATTACTGTGTGTGTGACTGTATATTACTTTGTGTGTGACTGTGTATATTACTGTGTGTGTGACTGTATATTACTTTGTGTGTGACTGTGTATATTACTGTGTGTGTGACTGTATATTACTTTGTGTGTGACTGTGTATATTACTGTGTGTGTGACTGTATATTACTTTGTGTGTGACTGTGTATATTACTGTGTGTGTGACTGTGTATATTACTGTGTGTGTGTGTGTGTGTGTGACTGTGTATATTACTGTGTGTGTGACTGTGTATATTACTGTGTGTGTGACTGTATATTACTTTGTGTGTGACTGTGTATATTACTGTGTGTGTGACTGTGTATATTACTGTGTGTGTGTGTGTGTGTGTGACTGTGTATATTACTGTGTGTGTGACTATGTATATTACTGTGTGTGTGACTGTGTATATTACTGTGTGTGTGTGTGTGTGTGTGTGTGACTGTAATATTACTTTGTGTGTGACTGTGTATATTACTGTGTGTGTGTGACTGTATATTACTTTGTGTGTGACTGTGTATATTACTGTGTGTGTGACTGTATATTACTTTGTGTGTGACTGTGTATATTACTGTGTGTGTGACTGTATATTACTTTGTGTGTGACTGTGTATATTACTGTGTGTGTGACTTAAGCCCTAGACCCTGAGCCGACCAGAGGAGGATGGGTTCCCCCATTGAGTCTGGTTCCTTCCAAGGTTTCTTCCTAGTTACACCAGGGAGTTTTTCCTTGCCACTGTTGCCTTTGGCTTGCTGTTGTGGGGAGTTTAGGCTGGGTTTTGCTGTTTTGCTGTGAAGTGCATTGTGACAACTTGTTGTGAAATGCGCTATATAAATAAATATTGATTGATTGATATTACTTTGTGTGTGACTGTGTATATTACTTTGTGTGTCACTGTGTATATTACTGTGTGTGTGACTGTATATTACTTTGTGTGTGACTGTGTATATTACTGTGTGTGTGACTGTATATTACTTTGTGTGTGACTGTGTATATTACTGTGTGTGTGACTGTATATTACTTTGTGTGTGACTGTGTATATTACTGTGTGTGTGACTGTATATTACTTTGTGTGTGACTGTCTATATTACTGTGTGTGTGTGACTGTATATTACTGTGTGTGTGACTGTATATTACTTTGTGTGTGACTGTGTATATTACTGTGTGTGTGACTGTATATTACTTTGTGTGTGACTGTGTATATTACTGTGTGTGTGTGACTGTATATTACTTTGTGTGTGACTGTGTATATTACTGTGTGTGTGACTGTGTATATTACTGTGTGTGTGTGTGTGTGTGTGTGTGTGTGTGTGTGACTGTGTATATTACTGTGTGTGTGACTGTATATTATTTTTTGTGCTCCAGAAAGACGGACGAGGACGGAAAGCCCCCTCCCACTGCAGAACCCTCCCACACACAGCGCATTAACGCAAACAAAAGCACAAACACTTTGGGATGCTGCGGTCGGTGTATAAAGCTATGGACTGGAGTAGTTCATAAAGGACGTAAGGAGAGGAGGGACAGGTGGGCAACCCCCGCACCTGGAGTTCCAGTCACACATACGCACACAATAACACAGTCACACACAGTAACACACACATGCACACAGTCACACACACACACGCACACGCACACACGCACACAGTAACACGCAGTCACAAACATACACATAGTAACATACACTTGCACACAGTCACACACAGTCACAAACATACAGTAACACACACTTACACAGTAACACATAGTCACACACACGCACACTCACGCACACAGTAACACACAGTCACAAACATACACATAGTAACATACACTTGCAGTCACACACACAGTAACACACAGTCACAAACATACAGTAACACACACGTACACAGTAACACATAGTCACACACATGCACACTCACGCACACAGTAACACTTACAGTCACACACACACACTCAGTAACACACACACACACAGTCTCACACATGCACATGGTAACATATACACACAGTCACACACACGCACACAGCAACATATACAGTCACACACAGTCACACTCACACACACAGTAAAACACAGTCACACATATGCACACAGTAACACACACAGTCACACACGCACACAGTAACACATGCAGTAACATACACAGTTTCACGCACGCAAACGGGTCATTGCTACTAAAAGAAACCCGGTTGGAGGAAAAAAAATCGTGGTAGATGTGAGGGAGTGAGAGAGCTGCAGTGTTTACGCAAAGATGGCGAGAACGGGAAAAAAATCCTCCCTGTTTGCATTACCCCCGCTAATCTGACATACGATGGGGGAAAAGTGGATTCCCTTACAGAAAACAAGCTGCGGTTGAATATTTTGTCATGTATAAAGAAACATCTGGCTCAGGCGTGAGAAGGACGTGCCCGCTGGCGGATTTGTTTTTAAAATTAACATTTAATTAAATGTGAAGTGAGCGCTCTGCAATGGGGCAGGGGCAGGTTTGTTTTATCGCGGTCAGGAGGGCAGGGGCACGGGGAGACCCAGTTGCCCAGATTCCAGCAAGGCCACATGGGTGCCGCTGATGGTGTGAAGTCTCTCTGCTTTTTGTTTTGTTTGTGGTTTTTTTTTAAATCCCCAGCCATCTGGAAACACCTCGGGCCATGGAGAAGTAGCCACCCCACAAGGTCACTCCCCCTGGGCCAGCACAACAATACAGCCCCCCCCCCCCCCCCCCTGTCCAATCAGAATGAGGCACACTATAAACGCCAAACAAATATAGACAGGCCAGTACTCAAGTAATATTAAACCTTAACTGTGACTTGGATGATCACTTTTTTTTTTAACCTACGATGTAGCCCCATTGAGCGCCTTTACATTATGATATTTCTAAATACATACAGTGCACTCCAAAAGTGTTAGGATAGTGAGGCATTTTTTGTTGTTTTGTCTCTGCGCCCCAGCACATTGGATTTGAAATGGAACAGTGACTATGAGGTTAAAGTGCAGACTTTCAGCTTTAATTTGAGGTTTTTTTACATCCATATCAGGTGAACCTTGTAGCAATTGTAGCCCTTTTTATACATAGTCCCCCACAAAGTAATTGGACAAATATTTACAGTTTTTCTCAATAGTTTAGACACATTTTCTGAAATTAAAACCCACTCGGTCAACTCTTTCTGCAAAACTTCATATAGCTCTTGTCAAAATCAAGCACTATTTTCAAAACCATACACTCTCATCCAAAAATGACATTTTTCCTTCAAATAATAAACACTTGTCAAGAAATGAATACAAATTATAAATGCCAATTACACACTGGTGTAAAAAAATTAAAGACACTATTTCCATTGTATTACTTAGGCATCAGTATTGTTTCAGTGTACTGGCCAACTCAAATATTGTTATTTTTTATTTTTCCAAATTACAAAAATGAAGTAGAGAGTAAAATAAAAACAAACAGGAGAAAATTAAAAAAAACAAAAAACTACTGGGAGTAAACATTGTAAAATTAAGACCAAAAATAAATTAGTCTGGTCTCTGCTCTTGATCAGGTCACATATTCTCATCACACATTATATTTATTCTGGCCAAGCAGTGGGAGAAGTGTCTTTTGGAATGACACAGTGCATGTGTGTGTGTCTGTGTGAATGTGTGTGGAGCTCATTTCTGCAGCACTGCGAAAGGCATAGTTCCCCCGTGTTTCAGGTCCTCTTTACAGTAAGGCTGGTAAAATGCTAAGACCGTGCTTAGCCACTCTGAGCTGCAGAGGGGACAGGCTCTCCCATATTTGCTCCATGTAGGGGTGGCTTCGGTACGTACATGAGGGATACTGCCAGATTTGCTTGTGCACACTATGATGTCTGTACTGTGTTCCCCTTGTAGTAGTATAAATTAGGTACTCTGCAGTACAGGAATCACTTACCACAGAAGTTGTTTGAGAGAATGGCAAGAATGTGCAAAGCCGTTATCAAGGCAAAGGGTGGCTACTTTGAAGAATCTAAAATATAAGACTTTTAAAAATTTGTTTAACACTTTTTTGGTTTTTGCATAATTTAATTTGTGTTATCTCATAGTTTTGATGTCTTTACTATTCCAAAATGTGGAAAACGGTAAAAATAACGAAAAAAAAACTTTCTATGAGTAGGTGTGTCCAAACTTTTTACTGGTACTGTATATATATATATATATATATATATGAAAGGAGGGCAGACTGTCTGCTGTCCTTTAAATGAAGTGGGAAAAACATATGAGCCATCAGCCACGGTGAGCCAGGCTGGTAGGCTACATGGTATCCAGGGCCCAGAGATGTCACACCAGGGCGCCAGCCAGCCTTCCCCAGCCCTGCCCGAATCTGGGGGGAGGGGGGTGGAGTCGGGATAGTCTTACCTTCCCATCTGCAACGCATTACCAGCCTCCAATGTGCCGCCTGTCACTCAAATACCTTTTTATGGAGCCGTCAACCGCCCCCCGAATGGTTTCCCATTAAAATATACAGGCTGAGGGGGGCTCTGTTACACACGCCGGCCCCTCCCGGAAAATCTGCCTTTTCTTTGGCGGGAATCTGAGCCCCCGTTCAGAGCGCAGCTGCTGTTCACTCTGCTTTTTTCTTTTCTTTTTTCTTTTTGTGAATCGCTTTGTTGTCTTGGGAAGCTCTGGTGTGGGGGGGGGGGGGGGGGTTGTTTTGTTGTAGACTTTCATGTTTTCATTCATTAATTCTCTTTGCTGTGCACTGCTGTTTTTTCACCCCCTCCATCCCTCCCTCTCTCCATAATCCGCCCTCCGAACTCATTCAGCATTTATTCATATGAGATCAGGTGTTTACTTTTCCTCTTTTCTTTGCCCTTAAAGGTCAGTCGTCGTACAGAAACTGTACCTCCTTTCATTTAGACTTTCCCTTGATCCTTCTTTAAATCAGACCGTACAGTGTGTTCATCGTGGCTCCTTCTAATTCAAAACATAAATTAGCACAGACTCGTTTCTTTGATTCTGCCTTAAAAATCAGGGTCGGTGTCAAATATGTTTCTATTCATTAACTCAAAGAACAGTATGGGCATTTTTGTAAATTGCGGCAAATTGTGACTTGAATCTCAGCTCATTTTCCATGTAGACTGGATTGAAATTGGTGGTTGGTTGATATGCAGTATTTTTTTAAGGCAAAGTTGCAGTAGATATAAATACAGAAATACTCAGAAATAGCTATATATTGTGTTCAGAGAGGCTGAATGAGAGAACAGTGGAAGGAGGTGGTGAGATGGGGTGGGGTGGGGACACTGTAAGAGAACTGGCCACAGCTCATTATGCAAACAAGGCTTTAAAAAACGGTTGACCTGGAGCCTGGGACACTGTAAAAACCATGACTGTGTGCCGAAGGAGTGCCAGGGGTTTCTCAGACAGTTGTCTCTAGGACACACAGGTGTTTGACGGGAGCGCTTATACTGCCAGCATGTACTGATTTCACCAGGTGATAAGTCCACCTTCCCCCGCACCCCCCTCGGTCACATGACCCAGCGACAGAGAGGGGTCTCCGGACCATGTCAGACTGAGGCCAGATGGATGTGGTTTCCTAAGTTAGTTGTTAAGTTTCCCGGGAAATGCAGTACTAGGAAAGGGCACGGACCACTCTGGACGTTTTTGTATTTTGAAAGGAGCTGATGTTTTTGAAATTGCACCGTCATAAATAATGTGCAAGTTTCCTCTCCTCAGCTGCGTCTGGCTTCCATTGTGAATCAACATTGTTCAGTTACACCATAGATATTTATAATAATAATAAATTCGATTTGTAGAGCGCTTTTTATGGAGTATTTCAAAGATGCTTTACATGCATCCATCCATTATCTAACCCGCTTATTCCTGGTCAGGGTCGCGGGGTTAGGGGGGCTGGAGCCTATCCCAGCATGCATTGGGCGAGAGGCAGGAATACATCCCCTGGGGGCCAGGCGTTACAGGCTCCTCCTCAGAGCAGATCCTCCCAGCGCTCAAAACTCACAGCTGCAACCTGAGTATGAAATGTCACAATATGCAATATTGAGCAAATATAGATGCTTTTATAATTTATTTTGGCTGCTTGTGATATCTCAGACCATTTACATTATGAATGAAGGTTAGGTCCATCCTTTGACCTTTCGTGTGAACAAAGAACAAGTAAATTTAATCAAAATTAAATAATTTTAGTAATCTTGCTTGTATGTTATCCATTCTCAAATACCTTTTTTGATAATGATCTCAACACAGAAGGTCTCAATCATTACGAGTAACAAAGGGTCCGGCGCCAGAGCAGCACTGCGGTTTCACCGTATCGCCTCCGTCAGCAGGAAACAGGGCTGGATTAAGTAGGCGGGGGGCCTGGGGAGGGGGGGGGGTTGTATCTTGTTTGTTTCCACGTCCCCTCGGTTGTCAGAGTTACTGGCAGCATTAGAAGACTGGCAGCCCCTCTAGGCCTTGCAGATCTATTTCACGTGTCATTACAGTCCATCATAGATTCCTCCAAATCTTATTTGGAAATACTTATGGAAAACAAAATTGATTGTCTTTCTCAAAAGTCATGGTTTTTCACCCAATATGATGCTGGGATATATCCTGTACTGCTCAGAATGACCTGACAATCCCTTATGACAGTTTGTTTTTCTGAACATGAGCAGAAATCTGAATATCTGTGTCCACAAGGGAAGCGCTTTATAAATTAAAAAAAATATATATATTATTTTGCGATAATTCCTAAAAAACACTAGTTTGTGCAACAACATAGAATAATCATAAGGGAATTAGGCTTGCAACACTCAAAACAAATGTGTTAAAAACAACTCATAACGTGTCATTTTTTAACACGCCTTTGTGCCTAGTTAAGG
Source organism: Synaphobranchus kaupii (assembly GCA_029718625.1). Lineage (NCBI taxonomy): Eukaryota > Metazoa > Chordata > Actinopteri > Anguilliformes > Synaphobranchidae > Synaphobranchus > Synaphobranchus kaupii. Next base: position 34,292,697 of record CM056378.1, on the reverse strand, counting down.
TTTTAAGGACAACACGTTTAACATGTATTAGTTTTCAACAGTCTGTGACTAAAGTCTCACTTTTTAACACATAAATGGTGTAATTTGACATAAAATGTGTTGAAAGTAACAAATTGCTGTTGTATCCTTGAGGGGGGTACTTAAAGGGCAATGTCAAGGCCAGAAAATTTAACTAAAGTCTTATTAAGCGACACCCTCTTTAAAATGCCCATTTTTAACAATCTGGGCCAGACGGCATAGCAACACTTGCATTGTAGCTAATTCACTGTGGATGAGAGCATCTGCTAGCTGGATTCAATGTAATGCAAGTCGGTCTTTCATCTCAATCGATTTGAGTTGAGCATGGCTAATGACAAAGTTTAGTCAAATAAAAAAAAATGCATGAAATCCAATTCCAAAAAATTTTTCTTATACATTATTTCACTGTGGAGGCTAACTTAAAAAGCTGCACTATATAAATGGACAGTATATGTAAAAAATGTATTGTGTGTGTACGTGACTCTGGGTAAGGTTGCCTGCAAAGAATGTGATATCAGTGACATATTTTGTGGATGTTTCTTTACTCAGAGTTACTGTTGATGCTGCTCCAGCTCCAGCCGGGAGAAGCGAGTTGGCACGTAAACGTCCGGTGCGGAACATGACGTCATCCCTGGAGAAGCAAAAGCGGTGATTAGTTTCCTTAGCTGGGGACCATGGCCTTTAGCTCAGCGGGCAAATCGTATAGTTTGTGCACAGCGGCTGCGGCGCGCTGGGACCTCACCCCCATTACGGGAACAGGCCATTCAGTCTTACAGGGCTGTGTGCTGATCTGTGGTTAGCGGCGTGATTATGCGACCGTGTCCGGCCCGAGGTCACCATGGCGAGACTCTGTGTGGGAGGGGCTGAGCCAAGCGCAGCCACAGGCTGTCCGCCCCCGCAAGCGCATTGTACTCAGAACAGCGTGCCAGAGCTGTGATCAGAGGAGAGTCAGATACAAAGTGTATAACACAAGTGAATCCACTGCACTAATGAACCTACCTGTCTGCCCAAGTGTAGTGAAATCTCTTGGTAACTCTGTCATCAAATTGAGTAACGTATAATATATAGCCTGCAGAATTTGCTGAAATATGTGTTTGAAAATAAATATACATTTTAAATTTGTCACTAAGCTGCAGGAACATTACTGGTGTCTAAAGGGTAAAAGTATTTTAACTAAAGTAGTGGACCCATGTCTCACGATTTCCTCTTACAACATAATGCTTTGGACACACATGACAATTACAAGTTGGGGGTTACGTTGAATCATGGAGTGACTGCATGCATTTCACATGACGTGGCGCTCAGCTCACCCAGGACAAATTGGTGTCCCCTTCACTCAATTGCTTTATGCCAGAAATAGCCTGGGAAAATAAATGCAGTCAGTCTGCATGTACAGCAAGAACAATCCTAGTTTCAGACACCTTTACAGTTGGCAGCTTAAGTTCTCTCCCTAGCATCTTCTTATCTATGGCCTTAAACAGGACAAACAAAGGATAATTGCATTAGCTGGTCACTCAGTCATTCTGTTGTGCTCAGGTGTCTCCACTCACACCTTGTCCAGCTCCATTCAGGTAGACACACTAAGTGTTAAGGCTCACTGAGATCCCATATCACTGTCAGACTTCCTCTAATTGGCAGTACTGCTCTCTGTGCTGAAAATAGACACTTCTATAGCTGGGATCATAGGACCAGGCAGGAACTTAAGCGCACATCCAGGAAGAGCCTTGGCATTTTCCCCACTGCCTTTCCCAGGCACCGTCTCTGGCCTGTGATGTCATGATCCTGACCAAGTTAAAAATGTTCTGACAGATTCTACTGACCAACCAGATACTATGTTACTTCTGTTCTCTTTTTTGAACATCCACTGGCACAATATTGTAGCTACTTGGTCATGCCCTTCAGTGAATTGCCAGACAATCCATTGAATTGTAAATCGACAGTTTCTATTGAGAGGAGACAGAGCTATCAATGTTAAGGATATGGAGCTGAGTATCTGGTGAGCCTATTGGATCTGTGGTGTTCTGACTCAGGAAGAATTGGAATATGGAAGTTTGTTGCTATTATTTTGCAATAGAGCCTATTCTTGTTAGAGATACACAAATAAAAATAAATGTAATTTCAACAGCAGTCGCTGAAATATTTTAACTTTCCACCAAGATGCTCATGAATTCAAATGCTGACCTGCCTTTTACTTATGTGGTTGTTTTTCACTTTTTCCACTTTTAGTGGTATGACAACTACTTCACAAGTTAACTCTCAGTTTGATGGAAAGTAAAGTGTTGCCTTGTGGCTTATTTACTTACAGTGGGTTGAAAAGGTATTCAGCCCCCTTAGACATTTTCATATTTTGCTGTGTACGAACATTTGATAAAAATGCAATGGACTTTACATTGCAATACTCAAACAGTTTATCTGATATTGTTCATTCATGGATGGCATTTGAGACCAGTCCGTGGGGGTTCAAAGAAAACATAAATCATCACCTCTCCTCCACTTCATGCAAAAATGTAGAAGGTGCAAATTCAGTAACCTTTTCCTGCCTGGTTTCACTATGGAAGACAATGGAGAAATCTTGGATTTGTTACCAAGACAATATTAACACACATTTTCAAAGAAAATATTGTTCAACGTCCTTAAATACAATCTAAACATGATGTCTGGGCACTTTATGATTTGCAATTTTGAACAATGTTTTGCCTGTATGGCTATTAAAGTGAAGCAAGGGGGCTGAATACTTAAGGAATTGATTGTTTTCTGTTTTATATTTATAAATAATTTGGAACAAATTGTAGATTTTACTTTTCACATTGACATTGTAGATTTGTTTGTGTTGAATACCAGCAAAAAAAGCCTGATTAAATACATTTTTAAATGTTCGTACACAGCAAAATATTAAAGTCTAAGGGGGCTGAATACTTTTTCAACCCACTGTATATAGCATTTTTTACACATTGCATTCAAAGTGCCTTCCAAAAATATGACAAAAAGAAGTATAAATTAAATAATATTAGGATAATCTGGGAAAAGTATCAACACAATGCATAAACACACTAAAACAAAAACAGCAAAAGAGCCACAGATAAATCAAATTTTAAAAAATCTAATAAACCCTGTAGCAGAGTTAAAAGTCGAGTTATCAATATGTAGATAGGCCCATTAGCCTCAGGTCTTTCTTAGACTTTGAATACAGACACTGGATAAGAGGCTAATCTGCTGTGACTTCCTCTCTGATAACACCATCTAATCCATTATCTTCCCTTTGTATCACCACAGTCTCCTGCTAAACAAACCCTTATCCCTGGCCTGTCCAGACAATGGAATTCTCCTACAGTCCTCCCTCTTTCAAATCAGGTCTAACCTCCTGCTTTCCCATTTTCCTGTAAAGCACATTTGTAAGAAGCACTATATGTATAAAATTTAATTGAATTGGATTGAACTGGAAAACACACAAAAGACCAACGGCCTGTGGCAGAACTCCTTCGGCCCAAGCATTTGTGTGCATCAAATTCACAGGCACAGGGTATGACATGTAGATCCATTTTTACAGGAACAGAAAGATATTTATCGTGTGGGGCTGTGAGGATGTGAACAACCTCACAGTGCTGAGATGAACAGACTCCTCACAATTTCGTTTGGCAGATTTACGGTTTTGTTGTAATTATTATAACTCTTTTTTTTTTCTTGGTGCTAAGATTGATCAGAAATGCACATAAAATTCAACCTGATATCCTTCCTGGCCAGATGATTTCCCAGAGGAGATAGATAGCATTGCTGCTTCAAGTTCGTTATTGGTTAAGGGATTGTTTAAAAAGTCTTGATCTTCCTTTTTAAGTCTAATGCCTCATTTATTTACAGGCAGACCTCATTTACACCACTACATAAGGAGTAAACAAACACGCTAAATAATTAGCTTGAAAGGATGGCAATTTACTACATTACACATATGGCTTCCTGTTGCATTTTGCATAGGAAGTCCTTCTATTCTCTCCAGTGGATTTACTGAGGTACATCAGGAAGAGGAAGTTGACCGTTTAATCACTGCTGTTGACCGGAGCCTTTTGTGTAGTGCGTTTTACCTGGCATCACCCCCTCTTCTCCTCCTCCCCCAACCCACCCACACTCTTGTTCTTTGGTTTCACACACCATGAAACTGCCCTGCACATCAAAGGAAAGACTCGATGCTTCTGTGCAACTCCTCGAGCTTGAAAAGAGGAAAACAGTCTATTTTTTAATCAGGCACAACTTTGTTTCATGTGACAATAATGGAGATTCAGCCAAAATGCTAATGAGTTTTTAGCTTCACAGATTGGGATGGCACATCCGCCAAGTTACGACTTGGTGGGGCATGCCCCCATACCTATACAGCAGAGAGTTTGACACTTTTCAGGGTTTCCTACGGAAATAACCACAATGGCCACAGACTCTCAGCCCTTAAAAACATGAACGTCTGTGCTTTCTGACCTCATGTAACCACACAGAATTCAGATACACACATTCACACAATAAAGCCCCAAACATGGGTTATTTTTCTTATTATTATTATTTTTCAAAAAGGCGCAATGCCCTCAAAGAATAATTCTCCCCATTGGATAACACCATCTGATCTGCCAATGACAACGTCTGATCAAAGTAGACATTCACAGGATAGACAGGCTAAATGCTTAAGAGGCGGCATAACTGCCTAATTAAAATTTGAAATTGCGACGCGACGCGACACGACAGCTTTATTATCCCCATGGAGATATTTCACATTTATAAACAAACATTTATACCAAGAAACATACAATAGTCTACACGAGAGAAAGAATGGGGGGGGCCTAAATATTTAGGCCTACTAAATAAATATTGACTCTTACAATCCGAACCAGACATAATTTGCTCCATTAATGTTTACTGTACGTCTGTAGGTCAGATAAAGTTTAGCCAAATAAGTAAGATAGTATATTTTAAAATGTAAAGTAATAAAAAATCACATTTGTGAACACAATTTTCTGAACAAAATAATGTCAATAATAATAATGCATTTCATTCATGATGTGCTTTTCATACACCCAAAGCACAGGATGCAGGACAATTGTTCAAACAAATAGGGCCTGATTTACTAAGAAGAAATATTGGGTAGCATTGCTTTGGAATAGAGCTTGTTTAATTTGTGTGCGCTAAGATAGACAATATTGTTTGTTGTTTTGACTTTTAATGGCAGGCCTAGTTTTATTATAGACAGTAATTTGCATGCGTGAGTAACTTGGCATTTTTGTATGTTGAAAATGTCTTTTAATGCGTGAGTGTGTGAGTATTAAGAGAAGTGAGCATTCTTCACTTGCTTGAGGGGCTTGCTTCCTTGTCATTATGTCATTATTACCCATGATCCCCTGCCTTATCGCTCTCATGCATAGTGCATAGTGTTCCCTCTCCTGCATTCAGTCTTTGCCTTAAATACACTGGATAACTGAGTTTCTTTGACAGGCGAGCTTGTCTTGGCTAATAGCCATAGTTTTATTTGCAGTCAGACTCATGTTTTTACTAGGGTCTGTGACCTTCATACCATTATATATGGAAATCCAATTACTTTCAGTGGCTTTAAGGAAAAAAATGTTTCAATGTCATCTATGAAAGCATTTCTTTGATCCACATTCTAAACATTTGATCCTGTTAACATATTTGCTATAATGATAGATATGGTTAGTAGGTTAGTAGTTTAACAGCACGATGAACAAAAATGTATTGATGTGCAGTGATGCAATAATATATCTTTTTTTATTTATATAATTTTACAAATATGGTTTTCATTACCGGAACACACCATGCAGTATTGGGTGTACCGTGTAACACAAAATTATGAATATTTGACAGGAAACCTCACCACATTTGATCATCAAAATGTAAACAGCAATTATTTATAAGTCTGTGGCACACATGACAAATGGCATCTTAAAATAAAATCTCTCGCACACACACACACCTGTTATCATCCATTACTCAGTACGGCCTGTATTTTGGGTTACTGGGTATACCAGATCAGGCGACTCTCTGAGGAGCACAGCTGACAGGACACATACGTATATGATGTATAATTAAGGAGGCCCTGGGGCAGCTTTGATTCCTGTTGTGGTCGAACTCCAGGCGTTGGCATGCACACAAATCCATCCGCCTGAAAGAGCAGCAGTACCAGGGAAGTGCAGAAAGGACGGGGGGGGGCAGCAGGAAGTAGGATGCTCGCACGCACGCGCACACACTCCCACCCTCCCCCTCTCACATACAATCACACTTTCTCACACGCACACCCACTCACACTTTCAGTGTGTGTGTGTTTTTAAAAATAGGATTAGGCCACCCTTAGGGTCACGCTGTGCAGGAGGAAGCACAAGTGTTTTACAAGGCAGGGATTAGGGAGACTACAGGGTGGCGATAAAGGCCATGTCTCACAGGGGCCAATAGTGCCCCATGCACCAGGCCAACTACAAGTACTAGCAAATGGCCGACGCCCTAGTTAGTCCACTACATGAGGAACTAGTGGCACAGATACACAGCCAATGGCGCAGGCCTGTCTATTGCTGCTGTGGCGCACCCAATGCACAGCCCTTCCCTCGGCTGGGAAAAGCTGAGATGCGGAGAGCTGCCAGTCTTGCACAGATGCCATCACACAGAGCTTTACAGTCGGCCTGGAAACTACGAGACTTCTCAGCCACGACACCTCCAACTTTCCATTTTCAAAAAATGTACTCTCAATAACAAAGGTGCAGTGCTGAATAAGGCTTTTCACCATTTTCTTAGGGTGTCTGTAAAGGATGTCCCACAGCCTCTTTGCTCTATCAGAATAACAGCTCTGAGATAAAACACAGATTCCTCGCTGGGTTTCGTTTAAGACGTCCGGCGGCTGCAGGACCAGCGGTGATAAGGCGGTGAATGTTTAGAATGCAGACGCCTCCTGATTCCACAGAGCAGGAGAGCCCCTGTGAGCCCTCACTCAGACTGTAGATAAAGAGGCGCAGATAACATCCAACCCCAGACAGGCCTGTAGTGTTGGATTTAAAAGCTGCAGCTGAATAGGAAGAAAAAAAATACACGTTTTGTAGCACATGGATAAAAGCTACACAGCAAAACTGGTTTTATCCTTCTGCTTCTGAAAATAACTCCATTAAATCTGTTTTTTGTTATCAATAGGCCTATGTTTCAAGTGAGAAGTTTGGCTTGGTCAAAAGTGAGCACCACTAAGCCAGACTTCAGCTCTCTACTCGATCAAGGATTTCCAATACTCTTTTAAAAAAAAAAAATCTGACTGCTATACAGTCCTGTAGCTGTGTTGGTATACTGTATTTCAAACAACATGTACTCTTCACAGGGCAGATTGGTTCACACTTACTCTCAAAGTGCCTAATTCATGCTTTAAGAGCATGTGCTCACACCCATGATAGTGACCTGTACGAAAAGGCTTGGTATTGTATGCCTGCTGGAGTTTTGTGCAAGATACTTTAATCCTCTTATACCTCATACCAATATTGATAGCTAACCTTTGATAATATTGATACAGACATATAGTTTTATACTGTGATTGCATTTGGCTATGTTGAATGTATACTTTTATCTATTGTTTTTATTTCTACCCTTTGAACTCCACTATGTATGACATATCAGGACAACTAGGCCTACATGTTTTGCTATGAGTGAAATCTTTTAGGCTACTACTCTTTATGCCAACAGTGTATCTTTTCATACATTACATATTATTTAGGTGTACATGAGTGATTTTCATGGGTGGTGGTATACGCCGTAGCCACATGTCCAGGCTACTCCTTGTATGGATGATTTTAATCTGCAAATTAAGAGTAGAATCTATGATGGTATAAGTCACAATAAAAAACCGCTGTATTTATGCACTCAAGCAGCAGGTGATATTTAGTTTCCATGTGTGTACACAGTGTGCTGTGTAAAATAGGCTAGTCATGGGTTGGACTGGAGTAGACTGTAGAAAGGGAGTAATACATCCCTTTGACAATAGCTAGCCAGCTAATGTGGCTGAATTTAGCTGGCTATTCTGCGTCACTAGCCAAGAAGTTAGCTAACATTAGCTACGTAGTTAAGCTAGTCACTCCAGCTACAAGAAGCCACAGTGATAATGACATTAGTAAGGTTACTACCTGATAGCTGACACAGCGTGGCACTTGTAGTTTCATTTACGTTATTGATAATCAGGGCTCGAATTGTCATTGAATGCGGGGGAGCGCCGTCCCCCTTGTTAACTGAAATTGGAAAAGCCGCCCCCCTTGTTAAGATAGGAAATTCTGTAAAACGAAAGACATTGACTCACATAAAAGGGAACGTTCTTGGCTGAACACAGCGCTGCGCTGCATGCACACTACAGGCACGCTACAGGCAGACTACAGGCACGCTACAGGCACGCTACAGGCACGCTACAGGCACGCTACAGGCACACTACAGGCACACTACAGGCACGCTACGCTACAGGCACACTACAGGCACGCTACAGGCACACTACAGGCACGCTACAGGCACACTACAGGCACGCTACAGGCACACTACAGGCACACTACAGGCACGCTACAGGCACACTACAGGCACACTACAGGCACGCCACAGGCACGCTACAGGCACACTACAGGCACGCTACGCTACAGGCACACTACAGGCACACTACAGGCACGCTACAGGCACACTACAGGCACACTACAGGCACGCTACGCTACAGGCACACTACAGGCACGCTACACTACAGGCACACTACAGGCACGCTACGCTACAGGCACGCTACAGGCACGCTACAGGCACGCTACAGGCACCCTACAGGCACCCTACAGGCACACTACAGGCACGCTACAGGCACGCTACAGGCACACTACAGGCACACTACAGGCACACTACAGGCAGGCTACAGGCACGCTACAGGCACGCTACAGGCACGCTACAGGCACACTACAGGCACGCTACAGGCAATAGTGCTTTTGATTGACAAAGACGAGTTAAGCAGGAGGGGCTATGATAAAGCATGGGCAAAGAGCGAGGTAAATTGTTGCAAAGAGTAGCCAAGTTGAGTGCCCTGTTGTAAAGGTAGGGTGAAGACACATAAAAAGCAATGAAATCACTTGCCATCGCTCTCACCTCCCACAATCGGCTACAATTGCTACACGGTTCACCCGATATGGAGGTACAAACCACATTCCAAAAAATTTGTGACAGAAAGCAGTTCAGTTCAATTCAATTCAATTTATATAAAAAGCGCTATACAGAGACACAGAAGGAAAACTGTGCAAAAACCAGGCCTGAACCCCCAACCAGCAGAACGAGGTAAAAACTCCCCGGTGGGAAGAAAAACACTCAACAGTGGCGAGAAAACTCCGCAATGGGAAGAAATCTCAGAAGGAACCTGGCTAGAGGGGGGGGGGCCCATCCTTCGCTGGTCGGCCCGGTTTAAACTTAAGATGGAATGGATGGTAATAGAAATGTAATGAGGGATCTAACACAGAAGAAAAAAAAAGGGCTGACCTTGTTACAGTTTGAGATATTAAACTAGCTGGTAAGTAGAATGTCCAATGAAAGGATGTAAAATGTTCAGTGATTTGCAAATTCTCTTTTACATATACAGATCCTTTCCAAAAAATTTGAATATCATGGAAAAGTTGTTTTTTTTCCATAATTCCATTCAAAAAGTGAAACTTTCATAGATTATAGATTCATTACACACAAAGTGAAATATTTCTAGCCTTTATTTGTTTCATTTTTCATAATTTTGGCTTACAGCTCCAGAAAACCCCCAAAACAGTATTTCAAGAAATTAGAATAGTGTGTCGAAAATCATACTTCAGTTATTTCAGAGAATGAATGTTTTAGACCGAGTGTCACACTATCATCTAATTTACTCAAAACACCTGCAAAGTTTATCTCAGTTTGGTTCAGTATGGGAAAGACTGCAGACTTGACAATTGGCCAGAAGACCATCATTGACACCCTCCAGAAGATGGGTAAGCCACAAAAGGTCATCGCTAAGGAGGCTGGCTGTTCACAGAGTGCAGTGTCCAAGCATATCAATAGAAAGTTTAGTGGAAGGGAAAAATGTGTCAGGAGAACGTGCACAAGCAAAAGAGACGACCGTAGGCTTCAGTGGATTGTCAAGCAAAGACGATTCCAAAATTTGGCGGAGATGCAGAGGGAGTGGACTGAGGCTGGAGTCAGTGCTTCAAAAACCACCACGTACAGACATATCCGGGACATGTCGGATTCCTCGAGTCAAGCCACTCGACTCATTCTCTGAAATAACTGAAGTAAATGCTGATTTTCGACACACTATTCTAATTTCTTGAAATACTGTTTTGGGGGGTTTTCTGGAGCTGTAAGCCAAAATTATGAAAAATGAAACAAATAAAGGCTAGAAATATTTCACTTTGTGTGTAATGAATCTATAATCTATGAAAGTTTCACTTTTTGAATGGAATTATGGGGAAAAAAAACTTTTCCATGATATTCTAATTTTTTGGAAAGGATCTGTATTTAATTGAAAAAGAAAAGTACAAAGAAAAGATATTTAATGTTTTAACTTTAATGTTTTAAATAGATTTTTGTAAATATATACGCTAATTCCGAATTTGACGCCTGCAACACATTCCAAAAAACTTGGGACAGGGCCAACATAAGACTGAGAAGGTTGTGGAATGTTCAATAAACACCCGTTTGGAACATTCCACAGGTGAATAGGTAACAGGTGATGTTATCATGACTGGGTATAAAAGGAGCATCCACGAAGGCTCGGGCATTTACGAGCAAAGATGGGTCAAGGTCGCCACTTTGCGAAAAACTGTGTGAGCGAATAGTCCAACAGTTTAAGAACAACGTTTCTCAACGCACGATTGCAAGGAATTTAGGGATTTCACCATCTACAGTCCATAATATTATTAAAAGATTCAGAGAATCTGGAGAAATCTTTGTGCGTCAAGGGCAAGGCAGTAAACCTCAGATGGCACTGCATCAAAAACTGACACGCTTCTGTAATGAATAACCACATGGGCTCTGGAATACTTTGGAAAACCTTTGTCAGTAAACACAGTTTGTCACTGCATCTACAAATGCAAGTTAAGACTCTACTACGTGTAAGCCATATATCAACAACATCCAGAAACGCCACCGACTTCTCTGGGCTCAAGCTCATCTGAGATGAACTGACGCAAAGTGAAAACGTGTGCTGTGGTCTGACAAGTCAACCTTTCAAATAGTTTTTGGAAATAATGGACGTCGTGTTCTCCGGGCCAAAGAGGAAAAGGACCATCCCGATTGTTACCAACACAAGGTTCAAAAGCCAGCGTCTGTCATGGTATGGGGGTGTGTTAGTACCCATGGCATGGGTAACTTGCACATCTGTGAAGGCGCCATTAACACTGAAGGGTACATACTGTATATGCATTTTGGACCAACATATGCTGCAATCTGGACTTCTTTTTCAGGGATGTCCCTGTTTATTTCAGCAAGACAATGCCAAGTCACATTCTGCACGTGTTACAAATAGCATGGCATCATAGTCAGAGAAGGCGGATGGTAGACTGGCCTGCCTGCAGTCCAGACCTGTCTCCCATTAAAAACGTGTGGCACATTATGAAGCGCAAAATACAACAACGAAGACAGCTGAAGTCTTATATCAAGCAAAAATAGGAAAACATTTCAGAAACTACAATTAGTGTCCTCAGTTCCCAAAAGATTACTGAGTGTTGTTAAAAGGAAAGGCGATGTAACACAGTGGTAAACATGCGCATGTCCCAAAGTTTTTGGGACGTGTTGCAGGCATCAAATTTAGAATGAGCGTATATTTACAAAAAACAATAAAGTTGATTAGTTAAAGCTGCAGTAGGCAAGTTTGAAAATATACAAGGCAAAAAGACTTCCCCCTTTTGCACTCCTCCCTCCTATCGCTCTCCTAAGCCCCTCCCACCAAATTATGCTCCAGTACACGTGCGGAGACAGGTAGACAGGGAGGGGTTTATTCTACCGGGAGGATCTTTTGCTTGTAGATAGTTGCCCTGATTGGTAGCTACATAGCTAGCCCTGATTGATTGGTTTTTGGAAGACTTTTTGACAGCCTAGTACAGAGCCCAGGACACTCACAGAAACCAGATTTCTTTCTCAGAACACTTGATTTATTGATAGATGCTGGAATGTAATGAGCAAATTTTGTAATTTCGCCAAAGTTACAGTATATTGAAAATATATTGCCTACTGCACCTTTAAAACATTAAATATCTTGTCTTTGTACTGTTTTCAATTGAATACAGGTCAAAAAGGATTTGCAAATCATTGCCTTCTGCTTTTATTTATATTTTATACACTCTCAACTTTTTTGGAACTGAGGTTTGTATAAAAAGTATTTCATTTCTACATGGTGAAACCGAAATGTATAAAAATACCCTTTTATAAAAGCTGAGAATTGTCCTACACATTATGAAAGACACTGTAGTTCATAATAAAAAGTGTATGCTGATTTAACCCCGTCAGTTACCAAGACAAACTCAAACTCAAATGAATAGATTCAACAGACTGATGTCTGCAATCTACAATTCACAGCAAAACAACTTTTGACGGGGAGCCCAGCACACGTGAGCTCTTTACAGACCGAAGGACGGACCCACCCTTTTAAAGAAAAATTGAACTTTGGTAGAACTTTGGGTTGTGTAGTTACCTGGCCATGATATGAGTCCAAATGGTGGTGAAAAATACCCTTTTCTGGATTATCACCCCAGGGAAGCACAGAGCAACTCATGAACATTTTTAACCACCATTTGGACTCATATCATGGCCGGGTAACTACACAACCCAAAGTTCTACCAAAGTTCAATTTTGCTTTAATGTTTTATTAATGCACTTGGGGCGTTTAGGGAGCAGATGGGACTGCGCACTTCTCCAGCACAGGTGCTCCTGCAGGATTAAAGGGTGGTGGTTACAGCGATTCCCCCCAGAACCGCAGATAAAATGCTAATGCCGGCAATAATAGGGCCGGTTTCTGAAAGGTGGTTTTACCCAACGAAGATGTTTATAAAAACAAGGGGGGGGGGGAGGCGGTGTCAGAGTCAGCGGTAATAAAGATCAGATCCCAGGTGAGCCCCCCACCCCACCCCACAGACACTCTCCCCCCTAGCAGACAGGTGTCCCAAGTGCAGAGAGAGAAGTGCGAATCCCATCTGGAGCCTTACAAAGATTTCTACACCCACCCGAAAAGCACACCATAGCTTTCCTGACAATGGCAGCATGATTTGCGGAAGAACCTAATCAGGCCCGTTATTCATAAAGCACCTCAGATTAGGAGCGCCGGATCAGGTTTGCCCTGTCTGTATCCTATAGCCTTACCCTTTATGAGCCAAAAGGTTAACTGATCCCATATCAGCAGCTGTGTGCTCAACGGCAGGATTACATCATCCATAGACCTTCATACAGGCATGCTGCTCAGTTCATTTCACATTTTTAACGAAGCCACAAATTCTGCATTACAGTGAACTACAAGTTTATTCAGGTCGACATTAACTACAGGTATAGAGCGTGCCAGTGTAGCCTAGAGGTGAAGGAACTGAGCTTGTAACCTTGTAAGGCTGCAAGTTCAATTCCCGGGGTAGAACATAGTTATTGTAACCTTGAGCAAGGTACTTATCCTCAATTGTTTCAGTATGTATCCAGCTGTACAAAATGTTTTTTTTTAAATGCAAAAGCTGTACAAGTGGCTCTGGACAAGAGCACCTGGTAAATATAATGTAAAAGCAAACACCACACTATCAGCATATTTTTTTGAATGGCTGGTGTATGGAACGGGTTGCCAGGTCATGTCGTAGAGCATTGGTCCCCAACCCTGTTCCTGGAGATCTACCATCCTCTAGGTTTTCACTCCAATCCAAACAAAGTGTGCCAAATTGGGGTTGAAATGAAAACATACAGGATGTCGGATCTCCAGGAACAGGGTTGGGGGACCACTGTCATAGAGGGTTGTTGCCAGGTCATGTACAGGTTTGATGCATTAATGGAATCCTGGTTCTAGGGAGCTGCAGGGTTTGTTTTGGTTTTCACCTCAAAATCAGCAACTAGTTCAGACCCAGGAGGAAGCCAGGGGGGTATTTCACAAGGCGCGATTAAGATGTAAACATTTACAATTCAAGTTTTTGATTTTATTTTTAGTTGCAAGTTATGTTAAAAAGGCATACATTTCAACGATCCCTGGAGAGTAAATAGTTTGGTGTGAAAAAATTTCAGTATTTAAAAAGAACTGTCCAAAATAGTATAATTTGGCCTGGGTAATTTTGTAGTTTTTAAATGGACTTCAATGGGGAAATTTGCTTTTTGGCACCAGAGGCTGCAATATCTCCGGTGATCACTGGAGTTTGCGAGCTTCAAGGAGAATTTCAATCCCTGGTCCCCATGGGATTCGGGGGCACTTTTGAAGAAGTACAAACATTTTGGTCATATAAATATGACACACAGCTTCATTTTTAAAAAATGACGTGCAGCTTCGCTGATGTTTTCCGTCAAATACAACAAAAACAACACGTGACATGGCAGCGCGAAGGCGGGACGTCTTACACTTCCACAGCATGGTTGGAAAATAGTATGGCAGATATTTTTTGCGCACTGCACGTCGCGTGCTAAACAGTGCACATTAAACAGCACACTCCTGCCTGTGCACTGTACGCAGGAGACAGGGCGCAGTAGATAGGGCTCTGATTCAGACACAGCCGAGGCCTAGATGAGCTGGACGGTCTGTTAGACAAATAAAACGTATTATAACGCTTTTCAGGGTAATCAAAGTATTCATTCTTATGCTCTTGCCTCTTGTGTAGTGTGTAGGGGGGGGGGGGGGGGGGGGTGACCTGCTTCAGGATTTCATTTTCTCCTAAAAAATTAACAAGGCATATCATCTAATCGGAAATGTTTGATGAAGTTGTGAGCTCCGGCTTCTAGCTGCATACGGTAAACCTTTTTGGGGGTCTGATACAGACGTGATCTGGTATAGAAATTTGTGCAAAGTGAGTGACGATTTATTTGATGCTTCCACACCACCCTGCAGGAATGGATTTGTGCACCCCATTTCATAGGAGCCCCAGCATTTTCTTTTAATGTTGTGAAAACAGGCGAGCAGTCTTATCATCACGGCCCAGCTTACCAAAGGGCACCAGAGTAACTCACCATAACGCTCCCTTCTCGCGCCCCAATGCAGACGAGCCGCAGGGATGGAGGGGGGGGGAGATCGGGAAAGCACCACACGGCGGATCCGATTACCCATCAGGCACCAGGCACCCAAGGGGCCCCAAGAAAAACAAGCGTGTGCAATTACGGCACGAGGAACAGGATTCCAAAGCTGGGAGAAGCAGATGGGGGCTTTGAGCACTCCTGTTAACTGATCACACCCCCCCAAACCCTAACCACCCCACAAGTTCCACTGGTCTTACAAACGCCACTTTCAGGACGCTGAAAGGGAAGAGGGGAAGACCGTCAGCTCGGAATAACCGATAACCGACACAGCAGATGTTCCAACGCCTGTGTAAGAGGCATCACTGCCAGGCTCATATCGGTCCTGTTCATATTCATGACACAATACAGACAAACGCCTGTTCACAAGTGACGGAAATGAAACGCAAAAGCATCTTACATACACAGGGTGTTTTATTAAGACAAAAAAAAATTATAAATCGGACCAATACCAAAGACCACAACTCTCCCCTCCACTCCCAGGATGATATAAAAGGTAATTATCGGCAGTGATTTACAGATCGTTACAGCTTAGAAAAAGACGCAAGTAAAATTTAAATGCATAATCTTTATTTTTAATTCAGTACAAGGGAGTCCCCACCAGTAACCAATCCCCGCCCCTGTTTTGAGTCTATATAAAAGAACAGAGCTGGCAGAGACCTTCAATTTTTATTAACAAAGAAAGCATTTACAATAGAGATCTGGAGTATAAACGGGGTTGGGGGGTCATCAGGAGCTATTCAACTTTCAGTCATTAGCCAGTTTGGATAAGTTTCCAGTCGCTTGAATGAATATATTCTCAAATCGAATTCAGGGAAGAAAAACAATTT
Source organism: Synaphobranchus kaupii (assembly GCA_029718625.1). Classification (NCBI taxonomy): domain Eukaryota; kingdom Metazoa; phylum Chordata; class Actinopteri; order Anguilliformes; family Synaphobranchidae; genus Synaphobranchus; species Synaphobranchus kaupii. The sequence goes on along the minus strand of CM056378.1, from coordinate 34,276,624 downwards.
AATAATAAATTTTAAAAAACTCACTTATTAAAGGTTGCTATGGACAGGCCAGAGACGCAGGCCCAGGGCAGGGTCTCTTCAGACAAACCGCTATAGAGGAGCAGAGGCCCTATACTGCGCAGCACATCACCAGAGAAACGCACAGGCAAGGCTGCGCAGACCAAACCTATGTGCCCTCTGTACAAGCCGCTGTGCGTTCCAGGTGTTTATGGTAAACGCCGGGCCCAGGTGAACGTGAAATAGAGAAATGGGGGATTGTTACTTAACTGCTACCCAAATTCACGCCCCAACCCCCCCCCCCCCCCCCCACTGACAGTAGAAGGTAGATTTGGGTGCCTCTCAGTAACATGGGACCGGTCGGTTTTGGGAGACACCATCAGTCTCAGTTTGTGGCTTCCGCCTCCTAGCTCGAACATAGCAGAGCTACAGCGCCACCTGCTGGCTTCACAGAAAAATGTGCCATGGGAATCAACAGGAGAGGAGAGTAGACAAGGCTGTCAAACCTGCACAGGTTAAGTGAAGAGAATATGGTGGCAATGGCAGAGTTGTGTATTATCTGCCTGCATGAATTAAGTGCAGCAATCACAGTTTTCAACAGTCTTACATGCTGCAACAGGCATATGTGCCGCCTTATAATAAATCATAAAATAAAACCATTTTTAATCATTTCTGTGCACTTTAAGAGAAGCTGGTCAGCAATATTGGCTTTACCAACCATGACCACACAACAAAAATTTAAAGCTCTGCGTTATCACCCTCTGTCCAGGGTTGGGTTGGGGGGGGGGTTAGGTAAGGTTGCTAAGGCAACGCGCTATCCACCCTGCCCACCGTAACGGCAATGGACAGAAACACCCAACATTTCCCGCCATTTCCGTTTCAGCACAAAGTGCAGTTAAGTCTCAGGCGCCGCCAAAAAAACAAACCTAAATCAAAATGTGTAGAAGTCTGAGAGAGAGATGGGAGCTGTGTATGCCCACACCGCATCCTACCACTGCAGGGCTCCAGTCTGTTATCCTGGAACATAAATAAGATCTAAAGAAAAGGACAAAATAAAAGATTCTTTCGGAGAGGTTTATAAAGAGGCCAGCAGACTGCTTTCACCCTCTAATACTCATCCTGTTCACTCGAGGGAAGAAAAGGTGCTTTAATAAACCGCCGACCCTCCGTGAATCGACAAACCTGCACGCTAAAAACACATGCACACCAAAAACACACACACACCGCACAGGTACAGTCAAGTCCTGCAAAGCCACAAATCCGATCTGAACTTTCAATGATGCCGGGACGACCTCCGTCTGGAATTCACGGCCAAAACAAACGTTAAAAAAAGAAAAGGAAATATGTTTAAATATGACTCAGAAGCCTAAATCCAGATAAACATACTGGTTCAGGAGTACGTTTCTGTTTATTGTGGCAAACGTAACTACAGCAGTGGCAGGTTAAGACACATATTTTATTATTGTTTTTTAAAACACAAGAGGGCCTTGTTTTGTTTTTTTTGGCTCTTTTTTTCCCCAGTTTGTTTTTATTTTACTCTGAAAACCTTGCAGACTCCACAGCCATGTTGTGTGTGTAACTGAAACTCCTGATCACAGTAAGCTCTGCTTTTGGAGAGACTGGCTACTGTGGGGGGCGTCTATGGGAGGGGGCAGGGCACAAGATTGGAACAGACCGTCCCACATTTTAGCCGCCCCCCACCTCTCCCCCAACCCCAAACAGGCAAGCACAAACCCCCCACCCCCCACACACACACACACACACACACACACACACTCTCTCATCAACTCATTCACACCCACACACAAACCCCCCACCCCCACAAGTCACCCACACACACGCACCCACACTTCTGCACAGCTAGGGCCAGGAGACACTGATTTCAGTTTCAAATAAGAGCCATAGTTCTCCTGACAGCTGCCAAATCCGTCCCCAACCAGCTGTCAGTCCCCACTCCTCTGCACCCTGCCCCAGCATTCCCCGCCCCTCCCACACTCTCAAACAAAGTCATCAAACTCAAAACGCTGCTGGGGGTGACTGCGGGTTTCTTTTTAAAGTCCGTCTCTCTGGGCAAGAAAATATATTTCAAAAAATACTATATGAGCTCAAAAAAAATGTTCCTTAAACCCAGACTGCAAATTTCTGGAAAAAAAAAAAAACTTCTGATAACACGTTACAAATATATACCAGCCCCCCCACACTAAATATGAACGTAAAAACAAATAAACACTTCAAAGACGCCAGGCCGTTCCAGTCCGGAAGTCAGAGGGAGGGGGGTTAAATGTGGAAAAAGGGAAAATCCCGTTCTGAGGTGGGATGGGGGGGTTCTCATACGGAGCGTTTTTGCCGTTTGGAATGTCTTTGGCCAAGCCTGTCCTCGTCCCTGGCCTTGCCCCTCCCCCTCCCCCTCGTCCTGCGGGGCCGGGTTCTCCTGCTGTACCCCTCGCCCCCCTCCTCTCCATTGTCTCCCTCATCATCCTCCTCCTCCTCTTCCTCTTCTTCGCTCTCCTGCTCACGGTAATCCTTCCGGACGGACCTGGCGACCACCGCCCGCTTGCTGCGTCTCTGCATGATGTCTGCCTCATCCTCATCCTCTTCCTCCTGCTCCTCATACTTCCTCCTTGTGAAACCATTGCGCCTGCTTTGCCTCTTCCTCCCACTGTTTTCCTCTTCCTCCCCCACCTCCTCTTCCCCCCGTTTCTCATACCGCCGCTTTGCGGAACCATTGCGCCCACTCTGCTTGGTCTTCCTCTCACTCTTTTCCTCTTCCTCTACCAGTTTCACTAACTTCCTCGGCCTACCCTTCCGCGGCCGGTGCGTCTGCTGCTGCTCCTCCACCTCCTCCTCTTCCTCACTCTGTTCCTCCTCCTCTTGCTGGTGGTTCTGGGCCCGTTTGCGATGTTTGCGTCGGATGTAGGAGAGGCCCGGCAGGAGTTTGTGGAACAGGTCCACAAAGCTCTGCTCGGTCTTGGCCAGGCAGGAGAGCACGGCGCTGCCAGGCTGGTTGTACTCCTCGGCATTGGAGAAGACCAGCTTCATGTCCTCCACAAAGTCGCTGGTGTGGCGGGTACTGGCTGCTGGAGAACTTGGCCAGCATGGTTTTGAAGTCAATGGGTTTGGAGATGACGTCCAGGTAATCCTCGGCTTCATCAGGGGAAACGGGCTCTCTGCAGGAGGAAATCAGCGTCACACCAGGGCCATCAAAACAGCGCAGCTTTTATAAAACGCAAATCACAGTGTTACACTTTTACTAAACAAGAACTCATTTGAGAAGATAAAGATGCACTCCAAAGGTTATACAACAAAAACAAAATGTTTCCCATTAAAATTTTTGCTGCCTTTCTTAGGTTGGTAATTTTGTGTTGTAGATTGAAAATAAGACCATTATCTAGACTTTATTTTTTTTTATATTAAAGAATCATCAAAAAAAAGTAAATGGTGAAAAAGAAAATTTGTATTTTATTTACCTTAAAGGTGGTCTTTTAAAAAAAATTCTGCAGGCCTTAAACCATTTGCAACCAAAAGAAGTTTGGTTATGGGAACAGGAGGCAGGTAGCCCGAGCATGTGGGCGGGACTCACCTGAAGGGCCAGCTGGAGCGGAATTTGAGCAGTTTGTGCAGGATATCCTCACACTTGGCCAACTCCACCATCAACCTGCGGGGGGCGGGACCCGAACTCTGACGCACCTGCAGGGGGCGGAGAAATGAAGGTGGACTGAGAAAGGAGCACACACACACACACACACACACGGATATATATATATAGACACGCACGCACAGGCGCACTGAGACAGGTACATGCACTCACACAGATTCGCCAGGATTTGTAGTACACATAAACATTTTTAATAACCATGGAAAATTAGGAGTATCCATACTCTAACTCATTCAATAAGTGTTCTGGAATACTAAGCCTCAGCAGTGCAAAGCCAATATGGCTGCAGACAGTCTAAATTCTTTGATTGATACTGTCAATGTGCAAACTTCTAATTAAATGCATTATTTTACCTATTGAACAGAATTTTTTGTTAATGAGGATAGATGGCACACCTTCTGGTTCAGTTCACATCAGAACAACGTCAAACAATATTGATGAAATTATTATTTCCAGTGCTTCTTAGTTTGGTTGACTTACTTTGGTGATGTGTAATAGTGAAACCAGTTTTCCATAAAAATCAGCTCTTGCACAACTATAGATATGTAAAAATGAACAATAAACATAATCACTGGTCATTTGTATAGATGTGTACAAATGAGCTGTTCACGTGGGTTACTTTGCATCAACAGTTACAAACAGAAAGTTACCCTGAGGCAAAAATAACATAGCTAAAATCTGTGGTGTGAGGGACTCATTTAAAAACAGAACCAACAAAACGATGGTCACTGGAGGAGATATGGGAAATAACTGAACAGAAGTGGAAATCAGAGAATTATTAAATATATGTCGGGAAAGGGATATGATAAAACTCACTGATGGACGATCGTGGAACAACTGAAAGCTAGAGGAGTAAGGCAAACAAAACAGCAAGTTTTGCAACGCCAATTGCGTTACAGTGGAGCCTTCGCTTATGCCTTTTGCTTTGTATACTGTGTAATTTACTCCCGCTGCAGAGAGATACAGTGATGATCAAGTGTGTTTGTTAATTTTCTCCCATTACTGAAACAGTAGCATAGCAGTAGTTTGTTATATTGACCACTTGATTGTGTTCAATTTCTTTATATTCACGGTCACTGGCGCAGAAACGTGTAGGTACAAATGTTTTATTTTTTTGGGATAAATATAACTTAAAATATTGCCATCTAGAAAAATATTTAAAAAATAAAATAAAATAAAATAAAAAAAGAACAGATCCGGATAAAATAACATTAAAGTAAATTGTTTGTTTCATTTCCCCCCCACCCCGACTCAAATCCAGAATTCTTTACCGGTGTAGCAGAGTAAAGACGGCTGTGGTCGACTTTAGTCGCCCTCGGCACTTTAGACCGTTCGTATTTTGGTCGACTTATGTCACCCGCGGCACTGAATGAGTTAAGGGGAACTGTCAAGATTTGTGCAGCTTTTATATTTATGCATTTTATTAATAAAATCAGGTTTCTAGGGTTCAGTGTGAATGTCCACACAACAGCTTCAGAGTCTGGGAGCAGGAGCAGGAGCAGGTGTGGGAGGTCCTGGTCTGTGTGCGCGAGCGTGTGTCTGTTCGCGTGTGTAGAGGGGCTCTGTAGCGTGATCCAGCCCGCACCCGTCCTGCTGAGCCACACATCACACGCCTGTAGTATTTCTATCAGCGCAGGAACCTTGGCGACTGTTTCCACAGCAGCAAGCACAACATGGCGGGCCAAACATTGCCATGGTAACCAAAGTAGAAATAGTAATTACACATTGTGAGTAGGGCTTTGTATCAAAATTCTACACTTTTATGGTACCGACCGAATTGCTTCGATACCAAGTATCCAAAAGTGCCATGTCATTTGGTAGCAAGTTTCGATAGATCACCGTGGCACATCCGGGTACTTGACGGTTCACGCCCCTCTGTGGGGGAATACAAAGGAAAATACTGTATGTCCATTCAACCCAACGGGATTGGCCTGAGACACAACAAAAAAAACTCCCTGTATACATAAAAAAACCTCATTTTTAAAAATATTTAAAAAACTCATTTTTAACCACACCACAGATTTCATGTTAGCAAACTATAGTGTTGGCAAGTCAGTTAGGACATCTACTTTGTGCATGACAAGTCATTTTTCCAACAATTGTTTACAGATTATTTAACCTTTAATTCACTATATCACAATTCCAGTGGGCCAGAAGTTTACATACACTAAGTTGACTGTGCCTTTAAATTTCTTATATTTGGTCGCATATCCTTTGCATGCCATGACTTCCTGATGTCTGTGACCCAACAACATCAAAAGACTCTTGATATCTTATTTTCTGGTACTCTTACAAGCGATACTATAACGTCTCTGCATTGGAATGGGAATTGGAGGGTGGGACTAGATTTAGCTGTAAATTATGCTGGAACAGTATGGAATACAAGATTGGTAAAATGGCTGTACGTCATCAAGGGTCGGAGGTATCAAACAAGCCTCAAACCATCACTCCTGACAATCCTGACAAATTTTCCTATTGAACTCTATTGAACAATAAGTCCGGAGAAGAAACCCCTCAAGTTATCCACCCATATCTACTGTATTTCTGGCAGCAGAGTGATGACCCTTGATGACTTGAACGGCTGAAGGTACCACATTCGTCTGTAAAAACAATAGTACGCAAGTATAAACACCATGGGACCACGCAGCCGTCATACCGCTCAGGAAGGAGACGCGTTCTATCTCATAGAGATGAACGTGCTTTGGTGCGAAAAGTGCAAATTAATCCCAGAACAGCAAAGGACCTTATGAAGATGCTGGAGGGAACAGGTATCTATATCCACAGTAAAACGAGTCTATATCGACATAACCTGAAAGGCTGCTCAGCAAGGAAGAAGCCACTACTCCAAAACCGCCATAAAAAAGCCAGACTACAGTTTGCAACTGTACATGGGGACAAAGATCTTACTTTTTGGAGAAATGTCCTCTGGTCTGATGAAACAAAAATGTACCTGTTTGGCCATAATGACCATCATTATGTTTGGAGGAAAAAGGGTGAGGCTTGCAAGCCGAAGAACACCATCCCAACTGTGAAGAACGGGGGTGGCAGCATCATGTTGTGGGGGTGCTTTGCTGCAGGAGGAACTGGTGCACTTAGTTAAAGCTTGGTCGCAAATGGCTCTTCCAAATGGACAATGACCCAAAGCATACTTCCAAAGTTGTGGCAAAGGACAACAAAGTCAAGGTATTGGAGTGGCCATCACAAAGACCTGACCTGTCCTTTAGCGCACAGTAAATTGGAATGAGCATTTGCCATGCCATAAGTCATGATTATATACGCCATAGCCTATATTATGTATGATAACATGAAAATAAAATAGTATTCCACCATCTGCAAAATGCTGCCAAATGTTCTATCTTCAATGAAAATTGGTAGCCTACATCAGAAATAAAATTAACGATTGCACTACAGTATGTGAAATGCACCCAAAATGCGAAAATAATAGGCCTATCAATCATATTGGAAAATACTGAAAAAACAGACGTACATATGTAGCCAGCGAGACCAACCGCATTTTAAAGCAAAAATACTTGCGTATCGGGAAGGGAAAACGCGTTCCACGACTGGAGTTTTCTCTACAGCTTGCGTAATAAAAAGAGCCGACAATTCAACCAGAATGAACGAGACAGGCTTGCAGGGCATGGGGGGCATTACGAGTCGACGTTTCAGACAATGTAATAGCAGTATAAAGTATTGTACATTTCTCAAACGGATTGTACCAGACAAATGACCACTGAATTTTGAAAGGAACATCTCTATGTGTAGAACCAATTGTAGGATTGTATATTCATTTCATATTTAGTAGCATATATTGCAAGTAGAATACGTGGTATAATGAGACAATAATTTCACGTTTATTTACGCATTTGAGTGAGCGGGGCATTTCTGGCATACGATTAGGCTATTGTTGGGTTTATCTTGTTGCTATATATACAGTATATATATATAAATATATTTAGAAACTGAAACATAGACGCTATTGTCCACTATGTCACGCATGGGTAGGTATAGACTGGGTGGGGGGTTGCTAAATGGACTTGTTACAGAAAAATAGTGACACTTAGAAACTCCGTATTCGGCAGAAATCCCCACGAATCGTCTACCAATAAAGTTAAAACACAGAGTTTGTGATTTCGCTGCAGGAGCAACGAATGTCTCAGTTGAGCAAAATGTTGGTGCCGGCGGCATGGTCACTAGGCATCTCCGCAAAGGGGTTAATCGGGAGTTGAACAGCAGTTAAGCAAACTGTATTTCTGTGTTGTTTGATTCCGGAGAGGAATAGCTGGTATTATGTTGTAGCCTATGCCAGTGATCATCAGTAAACATGTAAAATATACTGTCGGCCTCTGGATGCTTCTTAGTTAGCCATCTGCCTAGCTAACTCCAGGTAGGCTACATTTAGTCTAATGAGGGCAGATTAAGTGCGGCTGGCCCGATCGGAACAGTGAGCTCTCAAGTTTGGGGCCACCGTTATTGTTGAACCCTGTAGTTCTAACTATCCATATTGTGTTTGAAAGTGCTTTCCACAGACATACATGGAGATGCAGGATCGCAGTTTCCTTCTACCTGCTCTCTCCCAATAATGTGCGTTGCAATACATGCCCAAAAGGAATCACCAGACAGGCAGCACCTCAAATGTATTGAAGCATTTGACTATCCACACTATCCACGGCATAAAGAGAGCTGCACACCTTTTTGATTGCAAGAAGACCTCCGGACCACAGCCAGCCGAGTCCTCTCAGCTTTCAAGTCTGCCTACAGTCTTCAAAATTTGATGCGGACAACGCTGTGACTGGGACTTCAGCAGGTAGCTAACATAAGAAGTTGGCTAGCTTGTAACGGTAGTTGCCTTTCATGGTTGTATACATTGATCCTGTAACAGGTGCGGTGACTTAAACTGGGACTTATGCATGTACCGTTTGATATTGTTTCTATGTAGCTATAGCTTATAGACCGCTAAAGCAAAAGTGTGCTGCAGTTAGCATTAGACATTTGAAACTGTGTTTTTCACTGAAAAATATTTACTCTGTAGCTTTTATACTCCTTTTACTCAAATTTTTGTTAGTTTTTATAAATTGTCATTTATTGGTATTATATATATATATATATATAAAAAAAAATTTTAAATCATTATTCTGTAACACCGATTTGAGCATGTAAAAATGCCAAGGAGCTAAAAAATTAAGCATTTGTACAAAAAGAGTAAATGTCATACATTTGTTTTGTTAATTTTATTTTTTTTTTAAATTTTTTTTTTTAAAAGCCAGGGAGAATTATTTTTTATTTTAAGGCAGTACATGACTTAACTCAATGCTATTTTTAAAAAGGTATCGAAAAAAGTACTGTTCAGGAACCAGTATCAAAAATATTTGAATAATACCCAGCCCTAATTGTGAGCCAAATATGGCATCTGCTGATGCATTAAAAAATTCATAACATCAATGTCATGAGCAACATTTTCTTTCAGCATCTTCCGTTTTGGAAATGATATAAACTCTATTAAGTATACATCATAACTGTGATGAATAAGCACCATTCTCCATCTCTGGTCTCAAAGCCCAGGGCATGAAATTCATCCACTGGCCTGAGTGGCTTGTGGCTTGATTCTAAAAATCACCAGCCATTTTCAACATTTTACCAGCCACATTAACTTTTACAATATAACACAACCTGGTTGGTTACCTGCCAAAGTGGCTGCTAGAGTAGAAATTCATCCCAGCCACAATCAATTTGACCAGAAATCTGATGGTGGTGCGTGTTAATTTCAAACCCTGCAAAGCCTTAGTATACATACAGCCAATTTAGAGTATGCAGTCACAAGAGAGTAACTTTTAAGTACAAGGACAGATATTCTGCACAGTACCTTTACAGTCTTTGAACTGTGCAATTTTGCTTGTCTCCAGTATTTACCATGAGTGTGTGCGTGTGCCTGTGCATCAGCGCATGTGTGCGTCCGTGTGAGCATGTGCGCGTGTGTGTACAGAGTACGTGTGGAATGTTATTTATTTGATCTGACTGACAGCTGGAATCCTGTGTGGGTGGTACTGTGACTGAGGTGATGTGACCACAGGCCTGGGAGGGTCAGGGCGGAGCCTAAATGGGCGTGTCTGTGCAGGGTCGGGTGAAGCTTGGTACGTTTGGGTGTGGTGCGGCAGGGGCTGGGCGTGACGGGCTGGGCCAGGCCGGGCCGGGCCAGGCAGGGCAAGACGTGGCAAGGGCTGGGTTCTTACCAGCTCATCGATGTCGGCGGGGTTGCTGGGGGGGCCCTTCGTCCTGGCGCTCTTGGAGTTGGGTGGGGGCTGCTTTTTGGACGCCGTTTTGCCGCTCGTTTTTGGGTGAGAGGACAGCTGCTTCACCTTGTGTTTCTTCCTGGGTCTCACTGAGGAACGAAACCCCACCACCCCCCGCTCAGTTTACCACAGCTTGCTCTTCAACTGTGATTTACAAATGGGGCCTTAATGCAACCGATTATATCCATTATCAATGGGCCAGGGCACACAGAGCGGCTGTTAAAGACCCTTTGGCACTTTTAAAAATGGAAGGTGTGCTAACCTCAAAACCCCTGGCCGAATTCCCTCAAACTTCACTGCTGCCACTACATTCACAATCAATGACAAACCAGTCTTTAGTTGACCCTGCTAACCAGCTCCAACCTAAAGGTGCAGCCATGAAAGAACTCCAGAATAATCTTGGCTAAACGGGCAAGTATCCACCAATGAAAAGATAGTGAAGGCAAATGTGGAACTGGGACACTCACAGTTTCCGTACGGGCGGTAATCCTCATCCACTTCATCCTCCTCCTCCTCTTCCTCCCCAGAGTGCTTTTCCTCCTCCTCCCCGGAGTCTTCCTCTTCATCTACTTCTTCATTGTAGTCCCTGGAGCAGAGGCACTGTTAGCCCACAGACTATAATATTTGCAAAAACTGTAATATTTGCTAATCTGGGTGACCCTCTGGCCGCCAAAACATGGCACCCACCGCTGTTTCTTCCTTTTCCTCTTCATTAATTATGAAACTGGGTTATTATATTTTTAATAGGGGTCGACCGATATGGTTTTTCCAGGGCCGATACCGATAGTTAGTAATGAAGGAGCCCGATAACTGATATTTGGGGCCGATATACATTTGCAGTCAATATAAATATTTTCGTGTCAAAATTTACAGTAACACAAACTCCAACACAAAACTTCCTTTAAACATATGTTTAATTGAATACTAGAAAACAGAACATTTTCAACAAATTTAAAACAAAGTGCATGGAGCTCCCAGTAGTATTTATTTTAAACTGAACTGGAATTTTAAATAAATAAACATTAATAACTAAATAGCTCCCCAATACAAACAATAACTATGTGGTGAGTAAGAGCCCCTTGCAGGCGAGTTATCAGATGGCTAACATCATTGGAATACGTTAAGTAGCCTACTTTATGCAGTTTGCCTATATTTAACCAGCGGTCTTGCCCACAGCCTACAGTTCGCTAGGGGAACCTGTAATTCAAACAAGACTAGGTCAACCTAGTGCATGCCGGGCGCTGGAGATGGTCCTGGAGAGGTCTTCCCCCGGAGATGACTCTCTTCATTACCAAGCAAGCAATTAACTGAATAACAAATATCAATGAATGTTTTTCTGTGCTAGCATTTTTATTTGTGTCATAAAATGTGTAGCACTGACTTAGGTTGTATATTGATAGCTGGTGCGCTGGAAAAAGCAGGGTAGGCTATATGCTACAGCATTAGACTTGTTTCCGTTTATTTGGCTTGGGTAGCCTAGCTCATCAAACAATCTGCTGAAGAATCAAGACCAATATATTATGTAGCCTATAATGATTAAGAAATGACAACGACAACGATAACCAACTTGATTGTTTAACAAGAATCAGGCAATAATCTGAATGTGTTAAAGAATCTAGCCTAATTAATTTTAAGACGGCACTCAAATTAGTCAAAGTGAGTTAAACATTAGAAAGCATATTTAAAGAGGCCAGCCTCTTAAGTGTCTCGAACCGCTGAACGCAACACATAATAATTTAAGGCTTGAAAAACAAATTTACAATCTATGAAACATTAAATATTGAGCATTTATAAGTCTAAATCTTCGCATGATAACGTCATCATAAATGTGGATATAGAAAAATGCAACAAGTTTATGATGCACAGAACAATAATACCATCTCAAAATAAACTGGTAGCTACTTATTGGTCTTGGTTATTACGCAAATCAATTGTTTGATTGACACTCAGGCAAAGTAGCCCAGACGGAAACAGATTGAGAGTGATCATCCGTTAAAGGTAAGATTACAGAAGGCCTATTTTAAAGCCGACGGACTAATTTTAGCTTGGCATTAAAGAAAGGTGCAAATCTGGGTTGCAATGTTTTTAATATATTACTAGATCTTGTCTTAACCCCTTTGTGCAGTGACCCCAGTGGCGTAGACCCAGGGGTTTACATCACAAACATCCTACAGTACCACATCAGATATACAGGGTAGAGTGTTGATTGGCTATTTACTCGTGACCTAGGCTATAACCAATCCGATATCCGATAATGCTGCGGGACGAGCCAGCCTAAGTAGTAACCTTTCAGAGACAGGCGACTGAATCAGAGCCAGAGGAGCGCATTTTTAATTCATTTATTTTATCGGCAATCACATCAGAAAAAATAACGACGCCGATAATTAGAAAAATGACTGATATCGGCCCCGATTATTGACCAGGCCGATAATTGGTCGACCCCTAATTTTTAAACCAGCCTCTGAACACTACGTCCTTAATAAATTCAAATGTACAGCACAGCATGGGGTAAGCGTTTGCATGCGTGCATGTATGCATGTCTCCGTGTGGGTATATATGTATGTGTGTGTACCTCGCTCGGAAGCCGTGGCGGTCAGCGTGTGCATGTGCGTGTGTGTGTGTGTGTGTGTGTGTGTGTGTGTGTGTGTGTGTGTATGTATGTGTGTGTGTGCATGCACGCGCGTGCGTTCACCTTCCTCTGGAGCCACGGCGGGCGGTAGCGGGCTGACAGGCAGGGCATCGCCATTCTCCCTGAGGAATGGAGTAGAGCGCCGGCCGGAGGCAGATCAGGTGGAATGCCTTATTACATTCATCACACAGGATGAGCTTATCATCCTCACCTGAGAGAGATAGAGATGGAGATGAGTCGATTGCATAGACAGTAGATGCTGTTCTGGGATCAATCTGCCACACGGACTCGCAGATAAGCACTCACGCACACACTCACGCTGACTCCCACGCACGCACTCACGCAGACTCCCACGCACGCACTCACGCAGACTCCCACGCACGCACTCACGCAGACTCCCTTGCACGTACGCACTCACGCAGACTCCCTCGCACGTACGCACTCACGCAGACTCCCACGCACGCAGACTCACGCAGACTCCCACGCATGCACGCAGACTCCCTCCCACGCACGCACTCACGCAGACTCCCACGCACGCACAGACTCACGCAGACTCCCTCCCACGCACGCACTCACGCAGACTCCCACGCATGCACAGACTCACGCAGACTCCCTCCCACGCATGCACTCACGCAGACTCCCACGCACGCACAGACTCACGCAGACTCCCTCCCACACACTCACTCACGCAGACTCCCACGCACGCACAGACTCACGCAGACTCCCTCCCACGCATGCACTCACGCACTCCCACACACGCACTCACGCAGACTCCCACGCACGCACTCACGCAGACTCCCACGTACACACTCACGCAGACTCCCACGCACGCACTCACGCAGACTCCCACGCACGCACTCACGCAGACTCCCACGCACGCACTCACGCAGACTCCCACGCACGCACTCACGCAGACTCCCACGCACGCACTCACGCAGACTCCCACGTACACACTCACGCAGACTCCCACGCACGCACAGACTCACGCAGACTCCCACGCATGCACAGACTCACGCAGACTCCCTCCCACGCACGCACTCACGCAGACTCCCACGCACGCACTCACGCAGACTCCCACGCACGCACTCACGCAGACTCCCACGCACGCACTCACGCAGACTCCCACGCACGCACTCACGCAGACACGCACTCCCTCGCACGTACGCACTCACGCAGACTCGCACGCACTCACGCAGACTCCCACGCACGCACGCACTCACGCAGACCCCCACGCACGCACTCACGCAGACACGCAGACTGCCATACGTTTTTTTGCCCTTTATAGGGTCCACTAAAATACTAATAATTTATTCAGGGTGCTCGCATGAGGATATGGGAATTATAAGTTGACAATATTTCAGTTATTATACTGTACCATTTTGGTTAACAGCAGTTCCTTTCAGGCCAGGTCAGCCAATCAGACACGGGGTACAGTGACAAACTTTATCCCAAGCAGCCAGCCCTGACTGTCCGTCCCCTGCTCTACCTGAGGTACCTGCGCTCTGTCGGGGCCGGGCGTGGCTCGTCCTCACCTCCACCTGCCTGACACTAACTCCCTGCGCCCGCCGAGACTCCTGCAGCTGCAGCACCTCTGACCGCCAGGGCCCTGCATAGCCACCGAAACAACCTGCAGGAGCCCGCCAGCATCTCACTCATCTCAAATACTTTAAATCTCAAACCACAGTCCTAGAGTCATAATGTCTGCTAGTTTTACAGTGTGTTTCTGTCTTTAAGTGCTTGATTTAATTCACTGATTGGCTAAAGAGTCTACACACACCTGGTTACCAGAGTTTAAATTGGCTGCCGATTAAAAGGAAATCGTAAAAACCTGCTGACACTGCGGCCCTCCAGGACTGGAGGACAGGACTGCAGCATTGCGGACCTCTAGAACTGTTGTTTGAGCCAACCACTTTAAATACGAGTCAAAATCCTGAATTACTCCCAATTTTAGAAATACATGTATTTCCCCACTAGCTCAGAACAGAATTCTTGCACGCCAGTTAACATCATGGTTAGTAACACATTTTGTTGAAGGTTTTTTGGGATCGGAAACATTTTACCATTATCTTTAGTTGTTTCAAGTCTTTTAAGCACATATTTGATCCAGTTCTGCACTAAATCAAGGTAATGCCCTAAAACGGAACTGGATGTATTAATTTTTATTTCAAATCATCCAATACCATCTTTAGGTATTTTTTTGCCGTTTGAACAACCATTTCAGAATAGCAGCAAAACAATTCCTTTATAAAGACTGAAAGCCTTCTTGAACATTTTATGTGCGTTTGAGTACATCAAGGCCCTTTCCCGAACCAAAGCTGTCCTCTGTGCCCCCCTAGTGGTGGAGCAGAGGAACTACATATTTAACTTGGACCAGGTTGGGTTTGCTCTCTGCCCGAGTCAACAGAGCCCTGGAACTGGAGTGATTCACTGTATCAACAGCTCCGGAGCCATCAGGGAAATGTTCTGCATTCTGTGGCATTTTTCAGGACCGAAGCACCCAAATCCATTGGGCCTCTTTCAGCCAGCACATCACGGCTGGCCGCTGAGAACGCCACAATAATTAAACCCCAATTTATCTACTGCAATTACATCACACATGATCATTCTCTATTCAGATTTAACCGTCGCTCATTTCGATACCACAGCGCAATTCCACCCAGAGAAAGTAGTAGGGAGATGTTTTTTGTGCTGCCATAATTTGAGGTTTGAGGTGAAAAGGATAGCATTTCCCCGCAGAGGAGAAACATGTTTTCCTTTTGAAACAAATGGACTAATATTCAGGAACACTTCGGTCCAATTCAAGCACAATGTCCAAGGCTGACAAAAACCACAGGGACAAATCCTACTTTGTGAACTGTGGTTAAAATGTGTTTGTGAAAAGTGGAGCCCTTTTAGACAAAATGATGAACCTTTCTGGCCTCCCTTACAGCCGGGATATTCTTCAGCAGACACTGAATGTGGTGGCACTAGCTTGTCGAACTGATTTTAAATTTCCATGTATTATTGGTAAACACCTGTAGTGGAGGTGAAGAAAAATAAGCAAGGCTGAAAAATGTGACTGACAGCTGATAATCAGGAGAGAAGCTCAAAATCAATAGAACCAAATCACGGCTGGAAAATTCAGGGTTTCCCCGATTCATTGGTAAGAATCACATTCCTGCTGGAGGTTTAATAAATGAAAGTTAAACTCCTTTACAAAGAGCGCTGAATGGACAAGGCAGAAGATGAAAACAGAGAAGGATGGGTGTGCGTGTGCGCACGTTCTGGATCATTCCAGAAGCCCTGCGAGACGTCTGTGGGCGCTCACCTTTCTTGCGGCACACCTTGCAGCGCGCGTTCGCAGCGGACATGTCCCATTTGATGCAGGCGTCCAGCATGCCCAGCAGCACGTGCATGCGTGAGAACGTCTGCACCTCGAGGATCGCGCTCTTCCACCTCTCCACCGCCGTCGCCACCTGCAGAACCAACCGGAACGATGAGACGCACCGCTCGGCGTTCGGCAGACGCTCTTAATCCAGAAGCATTTACTCCAGACTGAGCGCCTAGCTCAAGTGTACAACAGCAGTGCCCCACCTGAGATTAGGATTGACCCTGCAAACTCTTATCTCAACTCCCTCCCCATTACACTACATCTCCCCCATATTGTGTCAGGTAAATGCGCGAGTGCGTTTCTGTTTGGACTACAGAGGAGGGAAAGGGGTGGACCAGGACGTTCACCTTGGCCTCCTCGGTCAGCCTCTTCTCCTCATCCACCTCCTCCGCTTTCATGCTCTCCTCTCCTCCATGTTTCCGTCTCTTCTTCTGTTTGGGGGCCATGAAGCCCTGCAGGAATTTCTTTATGACGCTGGCCTGGAGGGCGATCACACACTCCCCGAAATCCTTCAGCTTCTCCAGCGAACGCACCTGTGGGAGGAACCAACAGCGAGACGTCCGTCATTATCGCAGCAACAGTGAGACGCCCGTCACTATCGCAGCAACAGCGAGACGTCCGTCACTATCGCAGCAACAGCGAGACGTCCGTCACTATCGCAGCAACAGCGAGACGTCCGTCACTATCGCAGCAACAGCGAGACGTCCGTCACTATCGCAGCAACAGCGAGACGTCCGTCACTATCGCAGCAACAGCGAGACGTCCGTCATTATCGCAGCAACAGCGAGACGTCCGTCACTATCGCAGCAACAGCGAGACGTCCGTCACTATCGCAGCAACAGCGAGACGTCCGTCACTATCGCAGCAACAGCGAGACGTCCGTCACTATCGCAGCAACAGCGAGACGTCCGTCACTATCGCAGCAACAGCGAGACGTCCGTCACTATCGCAGCAACAGCGAGACGCCGTCACTATCGCAGCAACAGCGAGACGTCCGTCACTATCACAGCAACAGCGAGACGCCCGTCACTATCGCAGCAACAGCGAGACGTCCGTCACTATCGCAGCAACAGCGAGACGTCCGTCACTATCGCAGCAACAGCGAGACGCCGTTACTATCCCAGCAGCAGCAGCTAGACGCCCGTCACTATCCCAGCAGCAGCTAGACGCCCGTCACTATCCCAGCAGCAGCGAGACGCCGTTACTATCCCACATCAGAGCAACGCCGTCCCAGCAATCAGGAAAAAAGGCTGATAAAACAGTTTCTGAAAACAAAGAGGAAAAGCAACTAACACTACATTAGGTTTAGCAGCAGCTTTAGCAGAACTAGTAGCAGAGACGTAGCGTAGGTACGGCTAGTAAAGCCAAGAGAAGCATTAGGCGAGATGCAGTTTAAACGTGTTGGTTTTCAGTTTTTGGCAGAAGATTGACAGCGACTCCTGATTGGAGCGGGGAGCTCATTCCACCACTGGGTGGCCACATCTAACAAAAGCCAAACCTGAGCCAATTCCCCACCACCCTGCAGAAAACATCAAACAAGAAACATGCTTCTTTGCCCAGCCAGCCATCACTATATGAAGTGACTTCAAAAGATGGCTTGTTGACAATCCCCAGTCACTTCAGTTCATTTAAACCACTAAGGACCTGCAGACAGAGCTGCGAGTGGACTGACATCACACAGAACTGAGGACGGACAGAAGACAGAGGGATACAGACCCTTTCCTCAAACACGGTGATGTCATCCATGTAGCCCAGCCCCCCCTTCTGCAGGCGGGATGCCACCTCCGTGATGTCACTGCGCAGGAAGCTCAGCAGCTCCTGATGCCCGTCGCAGCTCTTCAGCTGCAGAGTGGGCTTCCGAGCCAGATGGATGGAGTGGAGAATATCCTGGTACCTGCAGGTCACACACACACACACACACACACCTTTACATCTCACAGAATCGGATATTCCCACTTTGCAGTATTCAGATATTTGCATCCAGAGGTTAGCACGGTCCAAACTGAAGGATTGTTTTGTTTTTTTCGGTCATCTATAACGACTCCAGGTGCCTGTTCCAGAAAGCGGGTCTGGCTAATTATCCGTTATCTATTAAGTCGAAATTGAGGAAAATTATCAATTCCAAATACAAGGATCAGAGAAAGCCTGTGTCAGTTGCTACGGTAACTTATGCTCCAAAATGAACCTGCCAACTTCAACTAAACCTGACCTACCTAATAGCGTTTGGCGAGATAAATTTGGCGAGTTAAATCGCTGGTGAGCTTGATCCGATTATGCACTGTAAAAATATCCCCTAAGAAAATGGGGAAAAGACTGCCAGCAATAGGTTGCCAGTGGGGGAAAAAACTGTCTAAATCCTGTTTTATGGGAAGGCCTTTACATTATGAATTATTGCCGTCATTCTACATTAGTGTATTGAAGAAAAAAGAAAAACAAAAACCTTAACTGCAATTATTTACAACCATTTTATAGTAAAAAAATAGTGGATATGGGAATCATTCACACAGCTTTACATCACAACAGAACAATTAGACTGCAATTAGATATTCTAGCTCATTCAGAAGAGAATCTTCATGAACGTTATTGTTTTTCAATCATTATCGTAACAATGTTTAACAGTCTGTGCCTGATCCCAAAAACGTTTAAAAGACGTTTAGATTATGAAACACCTTGGAAGGTTTATAAAGTGTTACAGAGAAGTGTTCAAGCATGTGTTCAAATCCTAAACATTTGGTTTTAGTGGGGCAGAATATTATTAGCCAACATTTCACACCTTTGTAAATCTATCCTTCATTTCTGTTTATCATTACTCTTCTTTATTGTATGAAGATAATATGCAATTCCAGCCACCTAATGGGGAAGCCAAATGGCCACGGTCCGTCTACAACTTTTTATAGTTGTTTATGGGAGTTCACCTTGTTGCACAGACATGAGAAAGCATGCCACCTTTCATAGTCAGATTTTTAAAATCCTACTTGTGTTACAGTGCACAGTCTAAAAGTATATGGACAGTGACACATTTTTTGTCGTTTTCGCTTGTACTCCAGCACGTTTGATTTGAAAAGGAACAGTGACTATGAGGTTAAAGTGCAGAATATTAGCTTTAATTTGAGAGCGTTACATCCTTATCGGGTGAACCGTGTAGCAATCGTAGCCCTTTTCATACATAAGCCCCATTTTAGGGGAGCAAAAGTAATTGGATGATTGGCTGCTCAGCTGTTTCTTGGGCAGGTGTTTTTCGTTTCATCGTTACTTCATGCACAAGAGAGCTAACAAAAGGTTTTGAGTCGATTCTAGGTGTGACATTTGCATTTGGAGTCTGTTGTTGCCGGTTCCATTCCCAGGTAGGACACTTCCGTTGAGCAAGGTACTTCACATGAATTGCTTCAGTATACAGTGCCCTCCACTATTATTAGCACTCCTGATAAAGATGAGTTAAAAGGGTAATAAAAAAGTCACCATTCTCTATGGGAATTGGGGGGTGGGACTAGATTTAGCTGTAAATTACACTGGAACAGTATGAAACACAGTTGGCTAAATGGCTAAGTCATCAAGGGTCTGACGTATCAAACAAGCCTTAAACCATCACTCTGCTGCCAGAAATACAGTAGATATAGATGGATAACTTGAAGGGTTTCTTCTCCTGACAAATATTTCCATTGAGTTCAATAGGAAAATTTGTCAGGAGAAACAACACTCAAAGCGATCCATCCATATCTGGCAGCAGAGTGATGGTTTGAGGCTCGTTTGATACTTCAGACCCTTGATGACTTACAGCCATTTTACCAACAACCATGTATTGCATACTGTTCCAGCATAATTTACAGCTAAATCTAGTCCCACTATAGTCCCAGTGAATGCATCAAAACTCATTGGACGGCGCTTCACCATGCAGCAGGACAATGATTCCAAACATACGACCAAAGCAACAGAGTTTTTTAGGGCCTAAAAGTGGAATGTTCTTGACAAGTCAATCACCTGACCTCAATCCAAATGAGCATGCGTTTCACTTGCAGAAGACCAGACTGAATGCAAAAAGCCCCCAAAACAAGCAAGAACTGAAGATGGCTGCAGTACAGGCCTGGCAGAGCATCACCAGGGAATATACGAAGCGTCTGGTGATGTCTATGGGTCACAGACTTCAGGCAGTCATTGATTGCAAAGCAAATATTAAATATGATGAAGCTTATGCTATTTGTCAAATAACTTTCGGTCCCTTAAATGTATAAAAAGAGCTATAATTGCTAGACAGTTCACAGTTCTCTGGATATCAACAGAGCAGGCATATGACAAAATTGTGGTATGTGCTGTGTGGGGAGAGAGATGCCCCACACCATCAATTGAAGAAGAGGATGATGATCTATCCACCACATTCTCAACCAAACAAGGGACAGCACTTGTAAGGGCAAATAATCACTTTATCTAACAGCTCCACATCATCACCACCGTGTCTGATTGGAGATGGCTTTTTAAGTTCACTGTGAACGTGCATGGTTTGGGCTTTACCTATCCGAGCTTGATCGATCTTGATCACCAAATTATAATCCACTTTGGTGGAACCGAGAAACCCGGATATGCCACATCTGGCTCACTCAAGTTAGACTTTAAGTTTAAGATTTCTTGAGCCTGCTTTCTGGAACAGACCCCAAGGGTGCGTCCCAGTACTCGAAAAATGCACCCTCCTTTCCTCCACTACCACCTCCTCTCCTCCGTGTCCCGGAAACTAATCTTTGTGTTCTAATCTAATGTTACAGATTACATGTGAGTTACATATTAATGGTTACAAATGAATGTCTCGACGCAAACCGCAATGTCAGGCACATTGTACGCTGCATGTGCAAATACTTTTATTTGAAACGTACAGGCAGTTTTGCACACTTCCGGGTAGGAGACGAGTGGTAGTGGGGGAGTGGAGGAAAGGAGGTGAGGAGTGAAGAATATTAGGACTGCATTTGAGTGGGAACGGCCACACCCACTCACCTGTATTACACCTGGACGGAGCTGCGGAAGGGGCCACACCCATTCAACTGGGGAGCTACAAAAATGGCCATGCCCACTCACCCACTATACCTGGGCGGATCTACAGAAACGGCTACGCCCGCTCACCTGAACTGTAGCCGACTCTTCAGTTCACCTTCTCGAACGCCCTGAGGGTGTAGGCTCTCCATCAGCTCCTCCAACTCCCGCGTTGTGTCACACACACACCTGTAACACACCAGTAACAGACACACACTTAACACACACCTGTAACACACCCGCATTCGGGTGACTGAATGCGAGCCACTCCCCATAATCTTCCCTCCATCACACTCTCGTGTCCAGTGTCTGCTAGTTTCTGCATTTCCATAAATCAGGCTAAATTGGCTAAAGAGTTCACACACCTCGTTCACCAATGTCTTAAATATGCTGCAGATAGAAACTTCTGTTCAATTTAATTTTATTTATACAAACAGAAACATTCTTCTTGAATTTTATTTGTATCACGCTTTTCAAAGACACAAAGATGCTTTAGAGAGGAAAATGGACAGAGAAACAAAACCACATAAACCTGCAAGACTGGAGTTAAACCTGTAGACACTGCGGCCCTCCAGGACTGGAGATAAACCTGCAGCCCCTGTGGCCCTCCAGGACTGGAGATAAACCTGCAGCCACTGCCGCCCTCCAGGACTGGAGATAAACCTGCAGCCACTGCGGGCCTCCAGGACTGGAGATAAACCTGCAGCCCCTGTGGCCCTCCAGGACTGGAGATAAACCTGCAGCCACTGCCGCCCTCCAGGACTGGAGATAAACCTGCAGCCACTGCGGGCCTCCAGGACTAGAGATAAACCTGCAGCCACTGTGGCCCTCAAGTACTTTCCATCACTGGTCTGATCAAATGTCTTCAGTGCTGGGACTGAAAAACACAGCTGCATCCAACAGCAGGACGAGGCGATAAAGCATAATCATAATCACTTATAATTATCAGCACTGTGGTGGATTGGCTTTCTTAAAAAAAATGTTCCCCGTTAATTACACCTGGTGCCAAATTGAACCTACAGACTTCTGAGGCCACATGGAATGCTTCTGAGGGGGCAACATCACCACTACTATCTATTGGGTGTCAATATGGCAGAAAATGAGCAGCAAGGTCATACAATGATCGCTTTTGTGGATATATTATATTTAATAATGCCGGTCAGCTCAGCACCCATCCCATACCAGAGGTTCTGTCCCACTTTCGGGATGGTGGTGTCGATGGTTTCTGGTGCTGGCAGAGCCCACTGGTGGCCACCTTCAGCCATCGCGCCCTCCGAGCCGCACTCTTCCTTCTCCAGTTCTGCAGGGAAGGAAGGAGATAAGAGGCGTCAGACACACTGCAAAACTAATATCAAGAAATCACAGTCATGAACATGCATGCCAGCACGCACACATGCACAGCTGATAGGAGAGAATGATCAATAAAAAAAATTTATTTTTTTAAAATCTATATTTCCCCAACTAAATCAGGATAAATGGCATGCCTTATTCAGCACTTCTTGCACCAGGTGTGACCTACCGTCATCATCCTCAGTCTGCACCTTCACCTCCTCTTCATCCTCCGCTTCTTCAGGAGGAAGAGTGAAGTGGTAGTCCACGCACTCTTGCACCCAGCCCTTCTCTATGTATAGACCGGGCACTAAATCTGAGAACAGCCAATACCTGCCAATCACAGAACGCAAGGGGCATCACAAACCAAACGAATCAGGAAATGAGCATCTGAAATACTGGAACCCCAAACACACCAGTAAAACTCCTGCAGCTTTCGGATCATTTTAAAAGTATCAATCTGTACCAATATTCGCAGGGATCTTACAGGGATGCACGATATATCAGCAACTATATCAGCATTGGGCCGATGCTAGTTAAGATTTTCATTATCGGTATCGGTCAGATGAAGCCGAAAGGATAATTACTTCTCAATTCAAATGTCTAGTGCATCATCCTTGCATAGGGATGTGGCCGAAAACTATGGAAGAGCAAATGTGACAAAATTAAAATAAATAAATAAGCAATTAAATAAATATCTATTCATTATTTTACATCATTTAGTTCATGGTGTATTTATTTCCAATCGTATTTCAAGGCGTAAGGCCTATTTATTTCACGGTGTATTTAGACATAAAAGCCTAGATACTAGGCTTTAGATACCTAGATACTACAGATTTCTGCCCGGCCGTCATATTAGATCAGCTCATTTGGTAGTGTATTGACAGATGCGGACTTCCCCTTATAAAATCTACTATAACTCGCTTAATTCTGAACAAATTTTCGTAAAATCTGACTTGCTATAAATGTGAGAAATGGCTGCATAACACAGGTTACCTTATTTCCAAATTTCCCAGAACAGCAAGCCTATCTGTAAAACGCCCCTTTCAACTAGGCTATTACAGACTACAGGAGTTGTCAGAATGTCAACTGTTTTTTTTGTTGTTTTTTTTAAAGTTGTAAATTCATTTATAATTTCAGAGAAATATGAATAGGCTACTCTAATTGGGACGTCAACAACTACCCACAGTTCTCTTATTCCAGGATATTCCAGCCCAGCTATAATTACAAAATCAGCTGGAATTCTTAGAGAAAGTTGCAAGTATTCCATGTGGCTCTTTACACGTTTAGATACCTTTGTTTACTATAAGGGTAGTTAAGATAGTACTGATCAAATATTTTAGTGTAGCAGGTGAGGGCTGATCATCGGGGGGCCGGGTTGTAAAATGGGTTGTATGATCGGAAGGCAAAGGCCAAGATTGACTCCCTGAATGGACATCAAGGCGCCATAACGTATTGGGTGAGAATGCGTTGTTCATGAACAAAGCACATGTCATTCTTAAACAAAGAGACATGCCCTTACAGATAATATGGACATGTGCGCCAAGCCAAGGCCTCCGAGGGCATTTAAGCCTGGTTAGACGACCAGTGTGTTGAAGGTTGTTGTACTGAAAAATTGTGCTGGGTTTCAGTGATCTTCCCGCTGCCCAGTGCAATACATTTTTACTTTCTCTAGTGAAGTATTTATTGTCTTCGAGAGTTCCTGTATTGTCCTGACTTGGATTCCAGAGAAAGAAGCTGGGTCCTAACGAAAGTAAAATGAACTTTACAAATTAATTACATGTATATTATAAGATAAGCTAACGTTAACATAACATACACTACTCACAAAAAGTTAGGGATATTCGGCTTTCGGGTGAAATTTCAGGATGAACCTAAAATGCACTATAACCTTTACAGGTGAAATTAATTTGACCTTCTCTAAACTTTTGAATGCACATGTCCAACTATTCAATGTTTCAGTACTTTTTGCACAACTTGCTGTTCTCTAACAAGGAGCTGAACGGCAAAATTCACAACAGGTGTTTGATCCATGAATCGACCAATACATTTCCTGGTTCAATTAGAATTGGTATTTAAACAGTCCTCTTCATCATGCTGTTCACATTTTGACATCATGAGACCAAGACGACACCTAACAATTGATCAACAGTACCTCGCCATTGCGAGGCTTCAAACAGGATGTTCTCAGAGGGAAGTGGCCACTGAGCTTAGAGTGTCACAGAGTGTCATCAGCAGGTTGCAACAGAGATACAGAGAGACTGGAAGAGTCACAGAAAGGCATAGAAGTGGACGTCCTTTGGCCACATCCCACACTGATGACCGCTTCATTGTGAACAGTGCCCTGCGGAACCAGATGATGAATGCCACTCAACTCCAGGCACATTTAAGGGAGGTGAGAGGCACCCAAGTGTCACGTCAGACCATTCGAAACCGTTTACATCAGCGTGGTCTGCGTGCTAGACGACCTGCAAGGGTACCTGACCACACCACCAGGCACAGGCGTCATCGTCTTGCATGGGCCAGGGAGCATTTACGCTGGACGAGGGACCAGTGGGCCTCAGTGCTGTTCTCTGATGAAAGTCCATTCACGTTGAGCAGAAATGATGGCCGCCAACGATGTTGGTGACGTCAAGGAGAGCGCTATGCATCAGCCACTGTTGTCACCAGACGACCCTTTGGTGGTGGCGGTGTTACAGTGTGGGCAGGTGTGTCTAGTCAATACAGAACTGCCCTACACTTTGTGAATGGTACAGTGACAAGCCCATACTACCTGAATAACATCATTAATCCAGTCATTGTGCCCCTGCATGAACAACACAGGCCTAATTTCATCTTCATGGACGACAATGCTCCAGCTCATCGAGGTCGCATCATTAGGGAAAGGCTGCTGGAGACTGGGGTACCTCAAATGGAGTGGCCTGCACTTTCTCCAGACCTGAATCCCATAGAAAACCTATGGGATCAGCTGACTCACCGTGTAGAGGCTCGTAACTCTGTACCCCAGAACCTCAATGACCTGAGGGCCGCCCTTCAAGAAGAGTGGGATGCCATGCCTCAGCAGACAATAAGTCGACTTGTGAACAGCATGAGACGTCGTTGTCAAGCTGTAATTGATGCTCAAGGGCACATGACAAGTTATTGAGACATTGACATTTTTGTTGTGGTATACCCACCACTGTTGTTGGCTTTTGTTTCAATAAATTGTTTGAGATGAGGAAATCACCATTGCATGCTTCTACTTAAATGCCCTACTTTCATGATACGTATAATATCACTGTAGCGTGAACTTACATTTTCCATAAATTTCACCCGAAAGCCAAATATCCCTAACTTTTTGTGAGTAGTGTATTTAGATTAAACATTGTGTGACCGAATTATACGATTAAACCATTTAAATTAAACATCTTTCATAATTGGTGAATAGAAGACTATTAGACAACATGAATTCAATATTCTTAATCATTATGTAATGCGTTACATCAGCCCAACATACTGTACCAGTGTAATTTACAGCTGAATCTAGTCTCACCCCCCAATTCCCATAGAGATCCATTCAAACGCAGAGAGGTTATAGTATCACTTGTAACAGTACCTGAAAATAAGATAGTTTTTTGATGTTGATGGGTCACAGAATTCAGGAAGTAACAGCATACAAAGGAAATGCGACCAAATATGAAATATGATACTTTAAAAATACATTAAAGCAAAGGGTATGAATACTTATGCATATGAGATTTCAGTTTTTGATTTTTAATACATTTGCAAAAATTTCTAAAAACATGTTTTCACTTAGTCATTATGGGTTATTGAGTGTAGATTGGTGGGAAAAAATGGCAATTTTATCAATTTAAAACACAATAAAGTGTGCAAAAAGTGAAGGGGGTTGATTAATTTTGAGTGCAACTGTATGTGACCGGATCCATGCTTCAGTTACACGTTTTGTTTAGACTTGATTTTCTTATGTCACATTAAAGTACAGAATCGGAGCTACAAAATGAGGTATCACTTGATGAGATTGAGTAAATAGTTCTAGAGACATGACTGTTTGAATATTGTGTCTCTCCTGTGAATTTGTCGTTTGCCAAGGATACAACGCATATTTGTGTAAGCCAGACAGAAACACAGCTTTACGGTAAACAATGTACAAAAGATTCACTGCTGATTGCCACAGTACCCGGTTCTCTGACCTGTTGTGGTTGCGGTCGGTCCCCAGTGGAACGCGTCTCATGACCAGTTTGGCCTTGGCTATTCCCTCCTGGAACGCTCTCTCGGCCGAAGCCTTCTGCTTCCGGGCCCGCTCCTCCTCCGCCTCCTTCTCCATGCGCTCTGCGGGGAACACAGCTCTGTTTCACTGATCCCCACTGCTATGTTTCACTGACCACTGCACAAGGGCACGGCACACCTGATCCCAGAACAGCACTCCTCTTCAGATACTTTACAAACAGCCTCTCACCCCTGCTAAGGATAGCATTTAACTCAAGTGCCGCGGGGGACATAAGTTGACAAATATACCAATGTTCTAAAGTGCCTAGGGCGACTTATGTCGACCAAAACGTGTAAACAGTGAAAACTCAAAAAAACCCAATCA
Source organism: Synaphobranchus kaupii (assembly GCA_029718625.1). Classification (NCBI taxonomy): domain Eukaryota; kingdom Metazoa; phylum Chordata; class Actinopteri; order Anguilliformes; family Synaphobranchidae; genus Synaphobranchus; species Synaphobranchus kaupii. The sequence continues at coordinate 34,249,747 of CM056378.1, read as the reverse complement.
AAATGCTGTTACTAGCTAAATGAACCATGACACGATGGCGAAACGTTATCTGTATGACTGAGAGCGACAAATAAATAAACAATCAGCCATCCAACTCAAAGCATTTAGTATCGTTCGTCAAACGGAACGTTGACAAGTTTAAAACACAAGTTACCAACACAATGACACGCCTAAATTCTGACCATTGTCCAAGATAGTGTGGGCTGACTATTATTGTTGAGTTATGTCTGAATTAACGTTCTGTAACAAACTCGATGTCTCGCTACAGCTCAGATTTAATTGAATAAAGAAAAAACTGTTTTGTGACAGTCAATATCTAAATTACCATATATCGCTTAATATTTGGAGTAAAAATATAATATTAAGAGACTGTTTTAAAGTCTTAAACTCAACATGTGTTTCCGGGTCAAAGCGACTCAAATGATGGAGCACGTCAGATACGCATTTGTTCACTTTATTTATCCATCTACTCAAATACAAAGCACTTGTGGTGTGTCAAAACAGACACTGTCAAACTGTCCATCTGTGTCCAACTTGAAATCTCTCAAGCAAGATTTTGATGGAAAACCATTTTCACTATTAATACACATCACCAATGATTAAAGTAATTCTGTTCATTAGAAAAATACTGTGCTTTATTAGAGGTTTTAACACTGACAAGCTCTGAATGGCGTCTTACCTTTGGTCTGTCTCTCCTGCTCCTCCTTCTCCTTCTTGACCTGAATGGTCATCAGCCTCCTGCTCTTCACCGTGCTGATCATATCCTCCATCTCAGGTTCGACCGGGACGGGCTCCGCCTTGGCTTTACCCGCATCCTTCTTGCCACCGCCACCCTCCTTCTTTTTCCCAGCAGACAGGGTGACCTCAGCCCCGCCCCCAGCCCCTCCCTCCACCTTGAACCAGCCCCCGGGCCCGCCCTTGGCCTCCAGCAGCTCTTTCTCCCCACCCTTGGCCTCCAGCAGCTCTTTCTGCCGTCGTTTCTCTGCCCTCTTGCGGTCGTTGACCTCCTTGAGGGTGGCGAGCCGGTCCTTCCAGAGCCGAGCAGTGCGCTGGTGCACGGCGTCCACGTGATCCTCCACCGAGTACGTCATCAGGATGCGGTGGCACAGCGCCACCAGCAGGCTCACCTTCTCCTGCGGCGTCAGCTCGAACACCTCTGCCGTCTCCAGCTTCTCCAGGAACTCCGCGCTCACCACGTCGTCGTAGCCACCCGCAGCCCAGTCCTCAGAGCCCCGCCCGCTCTCATCGCCCTGGGCGTCGCAAGGCCTCAGGCAGAGGCGCACCAGCTCGGACACAGAGTGCATGGTGAGCGGGATTTCGGACAGCGCCATGTCCAGTTCGCTGTACCCCTCGGCCAGCTCGTCCTGCAGCAGCGTCTGCAGCAAGATGACCAGCACACGGTTCAGGTAGAGAAACCCCGCCCCCTCGCCGGCCAGCGCATCTATCAGGGCCGTCGCCACGATGGGGTACTGGTCTTCAGGCATCAACAGGCCCGAGTAGCAGTTGAGGAAGTCGGTCACCATGGCGATGTCGCCGAACAGGACATTCGGCAGCCCCTCGGGCGTGTCCACCAGCCTGAAGTTGGGCAGGCTCTGCCCCTCCAGCGCCTGGTCCTCGAACCTGCGCTCAAGCTCTCGCCGCGCCTGCAGCTCCTTCTCCCGCCGCTCCTTGGCCTTCTCCCGCAGCTTCTCCTTGATCTCCTCCCTCTTCCTGCGCATCACTTCCTGCTTCTCCTCCTCGCTCATGGCCGCCCACCGCTTCTTCTGCTCCAGTAGCTCCCAGCGCTTCTGCACCACCATCCGCAGCTCCTCAGGCAGTCGGCCCCGGTCCTCCGCCGTCAGCGCCTTGGCGGCTTTGGAGACCAGCATGGAGAGCGCGTTCTTCTTGTCCTCTTTCCCCTTGTTCTCCTTGTAGTAGCGCAGTAGGTGTAGTGCCATGCGGGGCAACGGCTTGCCCAATTTGGGGGTCCCGGGCCCAGAGCTCCTCACCCGCTTCTTGGGGCTGGCGGTAGAGGAGGCGCCGCCCCCCTTGGCCATGTCCAGTAGGGTCATCTGCTTCATTTTGGCACCTTTGGCCCTCTTCTCGTCCTTCTTGGGGGTCTTGCGACTCTTCTTAGCCGCCTTGGTCTCGAGGACGCCATCTCCCCCGTCTGCCTGCGCTGCGTTCTTCACCTTCAGGGGGAGAGCCATTCACTTTCTTTGAGTAAGAAAACAAAATAAATAAAAAATAAATCCTCCACTGTAATTTCTTTAAAAAATAGATATATATACACATTTAATATACTCACTGTAACCATCTGCTTCAGGTAAAAACCTGCACAATGAACCAACATCAGAAGAGGAAACGGTAGGGGGGGGGGGGGTTACCTGCATGCTGCCCAACACTGATGGACTGAGGGGCATATTGCCGCTGCTCTTCTTCCTTTTCTTCCTTTTCTTCTTTTTCTTCTCCTCCTCTCCCTTCTTCAGCGCATCCCCCTCTCCCCCAGTCTCCGCAGCCTTCAGCTTCTTGACCGGTTTCCCCTCCGGAGAACTCAGGCTCTTGCGTTTGGCGGAGGGGTTATCTGCCATGTTCTGTACAGGTAATAAAGCATAAAGGGGTCGTCTCCCATGTTCTGTACAGGTAATAAAGCATAAAGGGGTCGTCTCCCATGTTCTGTACAGGTAATAAAGCATAAAGGGGTCGTCTCCTATGTTCTGTACAGGTAATAAAGCATAAAGGGGTCGTCTCCCATGTTCTGTACAGGTAATAAAGCATAAAGGGGTCGTCTCCTATGTTCTGTACAGGTAATAAAGCATAAAGGGGTCGTCTCCCATGTTCTGTACAGGTAATAAAGCATAAAGGGGTCGTCTCCTATGTTCTGTACAGGTAATAAAGCATAAAGGGGTCGTCTCCCATGTTCTGTACAGGTAATAAAGCATAAAAGGGTCGTCTCCCATGTTCTGTACAGGTAATAAAGCATAAAGGGGTCGTCTCCCATGTTCTGTACAGGTAATAAAGCATAAAGGGGTCGTCTCCTATGTTCTGTACAGGTAATAAAGCATAAAGGGGTCGTCTCCCATGTTCTGTACAGGTAATAAAGCATAAAGGGGTCGTCTCCCATGTTCTGTACAGGTAATAAAGCATAAAGGGGTCGTCTCCTATGTTCTGTACAGGTAATAAAGCATAAAGGGGTCGTCTCCTATGTTCTGTACAGGTAATAAAGCATAAAGGGGTCGTCTCCTATGTTCTGTACAGGTAATAAAGCATAAAGGGGTCGTCTCCCATGTTCTGTACAGGTAATAAAGCATAAAGGGGTCGTCTCCCATGTTCTGTACAGGTAATAAAGCATAAAGGGGTCGTCTCCCATGTTCTGTACAGGTAATAAAGCATAAAAGGGTCGTCTCCCATGTTCTGTACAGGTAATAAAGCATAAAGGGGTCGTCTCCCATGTTCTGTACAGGTAATAAAGCATAAAGGGGTTGTCTCCTATGTTCTGTACAGGTAATAAAGCATAAAGGGGTCGTCTCCTATGTTCTGTACAGGTAATAAAGCATAAAGGGGTCGTCTCCCATGTTCTGTACAGGTAATAAAGCATAAAGGGGTCGTCTCCCATGTTCTGTACAGGTAATAAAGCATAAAGGGGTCGTCTCCCATGTTCTGTACAGGTAATAAAGCATAAAGGGGTTGTCTCCTATGTTCTGTACAGGTAATAAAGCATAAAGGGGTCGTCTCCTATGTTCTGTACAGGTAATAAAGCATAAAGGGGTCGTCTCCCATGTTCTGTACAGGTAATAAAGCATAAAGGGGTCGTCTCCTATGTTCTGTACAGGTAATAAAGCATAAAGGGGTCGTCTCCCATGTACGTTACAGGAAGTAAAGCGTATAGGGGAAATACCTTGTATGGTTCCAGTAGGAATTCATTTAATTTGCTTGGCAGGCTGTACTTCTTGAGAAGTTCATCCTCCACCACCCAGGGTGCGCTGTCCGCAGTGCCCAGCCTCAGAGCGCTGTGCCTGATGAAGTATCGCATGATCTCCTTGTTGGGAGGGCGCTCTGTGCGGAACAGGCTGTCAGTGGGGACATTGTTGATGACCTGAAATGGGGGGTGGAGTTCAGGGTCAAGGTTGTGGGGTGGATTACAGAATAGTGATAATGCCCCCGATAACACCGAAGTCTACCATACCACTGTACACAAGCGTGTTTTGCAATTGTGACAAAAGCAAGCTTGAAAACATTTTTAAAACCCATCTTTGAAAACTTATGCTGCCATTATACAAGGTGATTAACATAAATTATGTTAAGAGAACACAACTGTAGCCAAGACAATTTATAAACACGGGGGGGGGGGGGGGGGGGGGGGGGGTTGATTTACTAAAGGTCTGCGTGTACAAAAACATGTGTAAAACCATTACCACCCGTAAAAAGACGTCCGAGGTGATCAACTAATGAGGTGTAAAGAGGATTGTGTGTGCTAAAATTGAAAGATACATTGATTTCTCATTTTTGCGGGTTAGCCTCAATGAATATGCAATATTGGGCGTCCCTGCGTTATTAAACAAAATAGTGGGAGGTGGTCATGCAAATAGATTACTTTAGTACGTGTAAAGTGATTTACTAAGCCCGAAAAGAAGTTTGTGAAAGGCATTTGCGGGTGCATTTTAGTACAAATGGAAAGCAGGTATTAAAAGACACGGAATCGATAAAATGACAGCTGTCAAATGGAAATGTGATTTTATGTTACACTTATGCTGTAGGCTTAGTGATAGTAAGCATAGTTATGATCATTTCAGTCCTGACAAAAATCTGTAACTCTCGGCAGAAACTAAGAGACATCCAGTGAAACAGTTTTTAATAAACTGCCAGCTCATTCAGTGTTACAGTAGCCTATACCCTCCACTAAAAAAATACCATAGAAAGGCCCAACATTGCTGCCAGTCATTTCACCGTTTTCTTACAGTGTAACCATTCCAAACACGCAAAATCTCATTTAAATATGGCTGTTTGCGGCTGGAGTAATTTACATAATGACTCTTAGTTGAACATTTTGCACTTTGCGGGTGTCGGATGATCATGCTTGCAAATACTTTGGCTGCACCCGCAAAATAACACCCCTTATTTGGGATCTTAGTAAATTGACACCAAGGTGTAATATTTGACACCGGTACTACACCAACTGGATGTGGTTGGTCTCAAGCTGATAGCACGGCTGCAACACTGCTTGTCACTCAGTCAGTCGAGTGTTTATATCTCGCATGAATTTTGCATCGTTCCAGTGCTGTTGGAGTATGTTAGCCAAGTGTCCCAAAGTTTACATTTGACTTTGATGCCTACATTACCATTACTGCACGGTTATGAAAAAAATTATAATTGTGATTATTAGGGGACCGAGCAGCGTAGCTGCTGGTACCCTATTATATCTGTTCAGATTCTTTTTTTTCTTTTCTCAGCTTTCACCTAAAGTTCCCGTGAGCTGGTTTGGCCTAGAATCACCAAACTTGGCAAGCTTGTTGGGATTGCCAAACTCTTGGATCCTCTATATTATGACGCAGATTGAACACCTGGTGGCGCTGTAGTGCACGTGACAATTTTGACATTGACACGCCCACTGCCGACGCCCCGTTTCACCTAGAGTCACAAGATTTGGTATACAGGTCCCTTTGCTCATTCTGAACAAATTTGCCTCAAGGACCCATAAAGTCCACCATATTGGATTTTTTGCTAATTAGCATTTTTTGTAAAACGCTTAAAATACTCCTCCTACAAAATTTGACCAATTGAGATGAAACTTGGTGTAAACACTCCTTAGACCATGTCTCATAAAAGTTATATTCAGAATTTTGATATTTTCAAAGATGGCCGAATGACAAGCCAATGAATTTTCACTGGGCGTGGCTTATCACAAAAATGCTAATAATTCCAAAACGATTTGACAGAAAGCTATAAACCTTGGTAGGTCTGTTAAGAGTACAATTAGGACTTGACCTCTACAGTTTTATCCCAATCAAGCCATGTGGTGGCGCTATAGACTTCCAAATATAAATAAATATTTAAAAATTCACTAAAAATCACTACAAATCACAGTTCCTTTGCAGAGATGTATAACTTGCTACAGTGACAAAGAGCCGGATTTGGATCATAGGTCTTTACTAATTTGGTGGGCGCCATCTTGAATTTGCCGACATTTTGGCTTAAATGTACTCATTTATTACTCCTTTGAGTTTTTCCTTAACCGCTTGACTGATTCTCATGAAACTTGGCAAATAGTTAGAAGTTGTCATCGCATAAGCTCACACCAAATCTTGTGGCGATAGGCCAGTTGGTGGCGCTGTAGTGTAGTGCACGTGTAAATATTGTGACGTTGACACGCCCACTGCCGATGCCCCATTTGACCTAGAGTCACAAAATGTGGTATACAGGTCCCTCTGCTCATGTTGAACAAATTTACCTCAAGGATCCTTGGAGTCAGCCATATTGGATTTTCTGCTAATTAGCATTTTTTGTAAAACACTTAAAATGCTACTCCTCCTACTAAATTTGGCCAATTTACATGAAACCAGGTACACAAACTCCTTAGACCAGGGGTAGGGAACCCTGGTCCTGGAGAGCCGCAGGGTCTGCTGGTTTTAGTTGTCACTCCCCACTTAATTGATCAATTAAAGCAGTTGATTACACAGTTCACTCACCTCACCTGGTTTCTTTGGTTTAAGTAGTTGCTGTATTTAAGGTGAAAACAAAAACCAGCAGACCCTGCGGCTCTCCAGGACCAGGGTTCCCTACCCCTGCCTTAGACCATGCTTCATAAAAGTTATATACAGAATTATGATATTTTAAAAGATGGCCGAATGACGAGCCAATGAATTTTCAATGGGCGTGACTTATCACAAAAATGCTGATAATTCCAAAATCATTTCACAGAAAGTTATGAAACCTGGTAGGTCTATTAAGAGTAACATGAGGAATATTCAAAAAAAAAACCTGGTAAACACACTCCGTACACCATGCTTCATAAAACATATATACAGAATTTTGATATTTTAAAAGATGACCGAATGACGAGCCAATAAATATCTAGTGGGCGTGGCTTATCACAAAAATGCTAATAATTCCGAAACCATTTCACAGAAAGTTATAAAACTTGGAAGGTCTTTTACGAGTAACATCTGGACCTGACCTCTCCAGTTTCACCTCAATCGAGCCACGTGGTGGCGCTATATAGATCGAAATATAAGAAAATATTTAAAAATTCACTGAAAATCATTGACACGCCCACAGCCGACGCCCCGTTTGATCTACAGTCACAAAATTTGGTGTATACGTCCCACTACTCCTGCCCAACAAATTTGCCTCAAGAAACCCAGAAGTCTGCCATCTTCGATTTTCCGCTAATTAGCATTTTTTGTAAAACACTTAGGGCTCTATTTTCAAACCAGCGCAAGGGGACGGTATAGTCAAACGCAAGCTTGTTGACAGCATCAACGTCTTAAAACTGGCGCTATGGCGTTTCTCAGCAATACCGCTAGGATCAACAAATTCTCAACATAACATCCTTTCGCTTGCGCTGCAGTGGGATGGGTGGCGCTGTCTGGGGCGTGTTCTAAAATACTTTCGGCTCAGTGACAATTTGAACCAACGAAAACCCATTGCGTTATGATCAGCTGGAACCACCTCTTAGCGGAAACGCAATAGACTCTGGCAATTTGGCAACTTCTTAGTCATGTAGTTCTATGTAGTGTCTATAGGTGATGCCAACATTACACTTCCATTTAATGAACAAATAGCCTATAATTATTATTAATTAATTAATTTTAATTTAAACTACTAGAATAAAACAGGACAGCTTACAAGAAACTTGCGATCATGTAGGCCAATAGCCTATAATATATAAATTACACATTGACACAGTTGAATCATAAGCCTACCATTTGAATCATAATTATGCCTACATCACCAAATGTAGGCTAATTAATGCATTCGCCACCTCCTCCCGTGCCTTCCGAACTTCTGGGAGACGAGGTGGTGTGGATTGTGATCCATAAATTACTACAGTCCTAGCCTGTACTTCTGTTGCAAGTATGTCTGATTCTTGTGCGGAAAATCGCTCTTGTCGTTGACGGTCCAGTGCGTTTGGGTTGCTCATTATGAAATTGCATGGAGCGATTGCGTTCCAACTGGATTTTTTTAAAGCATGAGAACAACAATTTGATTGGCTACCATAGAGACACACCTTGGACATTTAAACCCAGCCTTTTAGCAATACCGCCATAAGGTGCGCCAAGATTGCCGTCATGAAATTACCAAATTTCTCGCCGACACGCCCTCAGAGCGATACCGCCAAGCGATTACTCTTGCGTTCACCATTGCGTTTGGTTTATTAAAATAGAGCCCTTAAAATGCTACTCCTCCTACAGAATTAGACCAATTTGCACCAAACCTGACATGGCCGAATAAGAAGCCAATGAATTTCGCATTGGGTGTGGCTTATCGCATAAATGCTAGTACTTCTAAAACCGTTTGACATAAAGTTCTGAAACTTGGTGGGTTGATTGAGAGTTAGATCAAGACTTGAGCCCTGCAGTTTTAACCCAATCAATCTGCGTGGTGGCACTAAAGAAATACAAATGTTGGGATGGCAGGTATGCCATCCGCCAAGTACACTATCTCTGCTTAACAGGTCGTCTACCTACTATACCAACTGTGAACGTTCCTGTAGCTTAGTGGTTAAGGCATTTGACTGCCGTGTAGTAGGTTGTTGGTTCGATCCCCACCTGTTCCAAAGTTTTTTTTTGAGGCACACAATGTGCACGTCATTGCAAGAATGTTCTTTTTATTGCAAAGGCTAAGAAATTTCACAATATTACCTGTTATCTGTTTGAATTATGAAGTCAGTAAGCCAAAACAATCTGATACCGCAACACACAAGTCTTATTTGGCCTCATCATTTCTGTTAACCTGCTTTGGCCTAGTGGATACAATCTTAGCTTTCCTTGTATGTGGTCAGCGGTTCAATTCCAGCTTGGTACCAATGGCTAAGTTAATGTTTGGCAAAACTATTGTGCAAATGCTATGCTTCTTTTAATGTTGTTTTCACATTAAGAAACACCTTTTTATTGCAAAAGTTAAGAAATTTAACAGTATTAACTGTTCACTGTTTCACTTGTACTTGTACTTAAGACTTAATACGCAAGCCCTTACTGGATCAGGTTAAGATACCATCAACAATGGCAAAAGCCCTGATTAGAAACAAATATTAGTATTTTGGGTAAACGCTGTGTCGAGTTGTCTACCATTTTGCGGTTTCTGTGTTTGACAAATGCTGCTAATGCCGCTCGGTCCCCGGGAATCGCTGCTTGCAGCTATATTTTTCTTTGATATTGTGATTGCGATTGCGATTAACCCCTTCGCACAGATCCCCTAGTGGCCATGGCGCCTACTCCAAGATTTTGCTCAACTTAGATATTAATTTCTCCTGCAATCAAACTATGAGTGGAAACTACAAATTCAAGGTTTTATCTTCATAAGTACACGATTCGTGACAACTCTGCCGAATGCAGAGTTTCTAAGTGTCACTACTGTCACATAGCAGGTCCACTTAACAAGCAACCGCCCCAATCCAGTCTCGTCTGCAACTATAGCTACCCATGCATGACACAGTGGACAATAGCGTCTGTGTGTGAAAAGCTCTGCTCACTCAAATGCAAAATAAACGTGAAATTCTTGTGTAATTATACCACGTCATTCTACTATCAATATCTGCTACTAAATATGAAACTATAACTATAAATATAACTTGTCAGCATGGCAAGAGAAAATCCTTGCCTGCTTACAATGGGGTGCAAAAATGTGGGCACCCCTGGTCAAAATGCCTTTTGCCTTTTACAATTAATATCGAAGTAAAAATTTCCGGAAATTTACCATGGGAAATTAAGCTCTGGAATTTTTGGAAAATTTGACCAATTTTAATTGCAAAAGTTAACCTGTAACATGAAACTTAAACTTAGTTTGAAAATACACAAACAATTCTGAAAAGTAACAAAGAATAATCAAAAAGGGTTCCCAAACGTTTGCACACAGCCTTTTTCCTTTTTTTTATTATTTTGAAATTGTAAAATATCTAAATAAAATGTAATCTTGCTTTAAAATTTGAAGAAATGTGTCATGTTTAACTTTGTACCATTTAGAGGACAGGTTAGCTTCTGTTCACTTCGATATTAATTGTAAAAGGCATTTTGACCAGGGGTGCCCAAATCTTTGCACCCCACTGTACATAGATTTTGGGAGTGGGTCAGAAGATACCATAGCATTGATTCTGTCTGAGAATATGCCTGAGGGATATGCATGAGGGACATTTTCCTCCTCATATGCAAGCATTACTGCTTGTGATATTTCAAATATGTAGGTTCGTTTTTCCACTCCGCCACTGTGTTGTGCCACATGTTCGATATTGTAATTTTCATATTTTGAGTGCATTTCACGGACTGTAAGCACTCATAGGTGGCTCAGTCATTTTTTATGTTGGATTTGCACTTAAGCTAGAACATTTGCCAGTATTTTCCTGATGGTGGAATATTATTGTAAGTTTATTGTACATAATATACACTATGGCGCATTAATGTCTCCCTGTTTAATACTTGTCACTTTTGACATGGAAAACACTCTTTCAAATTTACTGTACATATGTGCTAGATTAATGTCAAATTTTCCTTGGAGTGAGTATGAATGTGTATGTGCTTTATAATGGACAAAAATAATTTATTAATTTTATGACAGGCTTTGGATAGGTTTTTGGACCCATAGATATCTATCCCCCTATACTGATGAAAAGATAGTAATTCCCACTTGAAAATTATGCAAAAGTGGGTTTTATGAGCCAAAACTGCCTATATTTTGCATCATAGATCTTTAGTAGTTCTGTATATCACCCTCAGGTTCTGCATACTTGTGGACACGGAGTTTATGATCTAGGAAATGTATAGTTTTACCTGTTTCAGATATGTAGAGTACAGTTTGTAACTGGGAAAGCTTGATTTTAACACAGCAGGAAGGCTAAATTGAATGCAGTTATCGTGACCTTTTGCGATCATCATATCCAAAATCGTAATTGTGATTAATATACAATTTGTGCAGCCTTATCACAACCTCACTCAATTGTCAAAACCGACACCAGATCAGCACTAATACTTTTAAACATGAACCTACGACAATCACAGATTGAATAGTCCACTGTAAAAGTAAATGGTTAAACTAATGTTGGCACTTAAAAAGCATTTTTGTTAACGTTTGGTGATTAAACATTCAGAAATCAGGCCCCCATTTTAAACACTGCAACAATTAGGTAAATGTCCCCACTGAATGAATTCATATAATTACTATAATAATTAATGTCTTCATTTATTAATGAGAGGGTTGCACTTTTACGAGGCCCACACACTCCCCCTCACCTTATCCTCACCAATCAGCTGGATGTCGTACGTGTGCGGCAGAAACTTGGGCATCACCCATTTCTTCTTCGCCTTCAGGCTGGTGGGGAGCTTCCGCGGGGAGCGCCGGGCCCGGTCACCTGGGGGCAGAAGGGACACATGGCACGTCTTAACCGCCCCCCCACAACTTTACACTATGGATTTACCAGCTCTCAACCTGCACCAAGCACTTGGGAAACTGCAGTGTTTTTTTCAACATCTTGTGCAAGTCATTTATCAGACATTCCTGAAGACATTTGTACAGTATGGTAAAGAAAGAAAAGCTGACCTGGGTCAAATATATATTTGAAAAACGAACTCCTTAGATACTGGCAAAAAGATATAACACTTCAACAAAACCAAGGGTTCAACAAAACCTGTTGCCAACAAGAAAATGTGTCAGTTAAAGCTGGAGTAGGCAACAGACTACATAGTTCAATTAAGCTACACTAACAGTATTGAATACACGGTTGGCTAAATGACTGCAAGTCATCAAGGGTCTGAGGTATCAAACAAGCCTCAAACCTTCACTCTGCTGCCAGATATGTAAGAGATGTGGATGGATCACTAAGGGTTTCTTCTCCAGATTAATTTTTCTCAACAGTTCAATAGGAAAATAAGCCTGGAGACACAAAGTGATCCATTATGCTAATCGGGAATTCACGTGGTCACACATTCATTTAAGAACAGGTGAATTTACACTGGCCTGTAAAAACATTTCTGGAGGTTAAGAGTGTTTGGTGAATGTGACATGAAGTCCTCGGACGAATATCTCACAAGAACAAATAAGAGAAAGTTAAGTGAAAAATATTAGTGTTCTTGGATGAGGCCCATTGCATTGTGGATAAAGCATGGGGGCCAGGCGTGTTTATAAATGTACAGTTCAACCCCCTTCACTTTTTGCACACTTTATAGTGTTGTCGATTTAATTTTAAATTGATAAAATTGCCATTTTTGCCCATCAATCTACACTCAATAAAAATCAAAAATCAAAAACTGAAATCTCGTATGTGCATAAGTATTCAAACCCTTTGCTTTAATGTATTTTTGAAGCATCATATTTGGTCACATATCCTTTGCATGCTGTTACTTCCTGAAGTCTGTGACCCATCAACATCAAAAGACTCTCGATATCTTATTTTCAGGTACTGTTACAAGCGACACTATAACCTCTCTGCATTTAAATGGATCTCTATGGGAATTGTGGGGTGAGACTAAATTCAGCTGTAAATTACACTGGTACAGTATGGAACACATGACTGGCGAAATGGCTGTAAGTTAGCAAGGGTCTAAGGCATCAAACGAGCCCCAAATCATCACTCTACGGCCAGAAATGGAGTAGATATGGATGGATTACTTTAAAGGTTGTATCAGCGATTTTGGGTGGAAACATAAATGATCACATTCATCTGATTTTTCCTCACGATCCGCTAGCTGCCCGCCCCATAAGCAGGCCGTCAAAAAACCGCGTCTCTGTAGGCAGCCTATGCTCCGAGATCGTACACAAAAACAATGGTACTACCAACTACTCAAAACCAAAATAAACAGTATTCCAACCAATCACAATAATCTGCACAAACGTGACGTCACTTCTGAAGCGAAATCCCAAACAAACATACTTATGAATAATTATGTTATGTTTTAAAAAATAGTGTTCAAGCATCCAGAATTATAACCACGTTAATAACGTTTGTAAGAAACCAAACCGTTTGTAAATCCGTCAAGATTTCAGCGAGATAAGAGTATTAGCGTTTGTGCAGATCATTGTGATTGGTTGGAATACTGTTTATTTTGGTTTTGAGTAGTTGGTAGTACCATTTGTTTTTGTGTACGATCTCGGAGCATAGGCTGCCTACAGAGACGCGGTTTTTTGACGGCATGCTTATGGGGCGGGCAGCTAGCGGATCGTGAGGAAAAATCAGATGAATGTGATCATTTATGTTTCCACCCAAAATCGCTGATACAACCTTTAAGGGTTTCTTCTCCTGACTTTTTCCCCCATAGAGTTCTATAGGAAAATGAGTCAGGAGAAGAAACCCTTAAAGTGATCCATCCATTTGGTTTGGGGCTTGTTTGATACCTTAGACCCTTGATAACTTACAGCCATTTTGCCAGTCATGTGTTCCATACTGTACCAGTGTAATTTACAGCTGAATTTAGTCCCACCCCACAATTCCCATAGAGATCCATTTAAATGCAGAGAGGTTATAGTGTCACTTGTAACAGTACCTGAAAATAAGATCGAGTGTCTTTTGATGTTGATGGGTCACAGACTTCAGGAAGTAACAGCATGCAAAGGATATGCGACCAAATATGAAATATGATACTTCAAAAATACATTAAAGCAAAGGGTTTGAATACTTATGCACATGAGATTTCAGTTTTTGATTTTTAATATATTTGCAAAAATTTCTAAAAACATTTTTTCACTGTCATTATGGGTTACTGAGTGTAGATTTATGGGCAATTTTATCCATTTAAAATTAAATCTACAACACAAAAGTGTGCAAAAAGTGAAGGGGGTTGATTAATTTTGAGTGCAACTGTAGATAAACAGTAAAGTGAGTAGCTAATTTCCTGTACCACTCACAGAGGCTTTCTCTCCGGCTCTCCTCTTCCTTAGGCTGTGGCTCCTTCTTCTGGTTCTCCTGCGTGGCATTCTCCTTATCGCTGGAGGGAGAGTCGCACGCCCCCTCTAGCTTCTTCTCCACTGCCTCCTCCTTAGGAGCCTCCAGGGGGTGCACATTCACCACCTTCACCCTCAGGCTCTTCTCCTTCCCCACCTGAGACACACAGGTAGGACAAGTAAGGCCACGCCTACCAACTGCTACATCACACCGCACGACAGACGCTCAACCTCAACAGAGACAGCGCACGCACGCACGAGGCAGGTAAGGACCATGCCTTTGACTGGATAATTATATTATGAGCAGACAGTGCATTAATTACACACACGTTCAAATATGCATGCACACATACATGACGTATAATATACAATGTAATGTATAATATATAAACACACACATGCATACACACTGAAAAGGGGCAAGGTTTGGATAAACTCTTCAGTTTAGTCATTTGAGAAAATGAACAAACCAAACTGAAGTTCAATTTGACAATGTAAAAATCTGCATCAGGACTTTTTGCAATGAATGAATTTAACGTCAATTTTCCGAATTAACCGAATTGACCCGCCGAAACCATAGTCACTAACAACACCTGATTAATCCCCTTGCTCACCAGGAAGTCACACTCCTCACCCACGGCATACTTGGTGAGGATCTCCAACCAGGCCTGGTCCACCAGCTTGTCCAGAGAGATTGTGTTGTGGTGTACAATCTCCAAAACCGGCTTCTCAAACCACAAGGGGTACTCCTCCTGGAGTCTGCACACACACACACACACACACACACACTATAATCCCCATCCTTAAATATTCACCATAAAGATACCCAAGAACCCCCTGACCTGCAACACACATGTAAATACAACATATCAGAGGTTCTCAAACTACAAACTATGGGTTAGGAGCGGGGGGGGGTCGGGGGGTGAAAGTGATTGAAGTGAGTCACTAGGCACAAATGAAAAAAATAACTTACTATATCTATGCATGTTGTGTGTGTGTGTCCATGTATACGTATATGCTAACATGCATGTATGCATCCGTATATGGATATATGTGCATGTGTACGGGTGTGTTTGTGTACTCTAATTAAATGCCACCTGTACTACATACACAGTGCAAGTTAGTGTACACACAGTTGTGCTCACATAGGTCACATTTCTTTTCCAAGTGTGAACATGTTTGGCTACATTTTAATAAGGGGAGTCAATCAAATGTATTTTCTAAGTCGGTTGAACACTCAAAATTTAGAAAGTTTGGGAATTACATCATATACACCAACTTCTGAATGTGTAAAAAAAAAAATTTAAAAAGTCACCACCAGGTGGAGCAATCAGACATGAGCTCAGTTTACGCACAGGCAGGTTTAGATAACATTCAATCCGGCCTGAGGCTTCAGTAAGCCAGGCATAACCCCTGTGTCACACTGCCAGAGAGAGCAGAAAACTGATCAGCACAGAGAGAGATTTACACAAACCCTACCGCTTCTGTGGACCCTCCCACAGCCACCAATACAGGGAAATCTGCGCTGAATTACTAGGGTTCCCCACAGACCCCAGAGGCACCAAATACTCGTCTGTATAACGCCCAACGTCCGGCCTCCCTGCCACTGAAGCTGAAACAAGCCAAGAATCTTGGATTTCCCCGGGTTATAAACCATGCAGATCTGAGGCTTGGATGATGGCGCCCTCGCTGCATTCCTGGATGACTAAAACCATACATCCTATAATTACAATCGTTGGACTGGAACTCTGGGATGTCCAACGAACACCCAGAATGAAGTCATGTGATGTGATGTGGAAGAGAGGGGAAAGACTGTGGCTCCTATATAACAGTCAGGGTGAAGGATACTTTTCTGCTCACATTGCTGACCAGCATTTATGTAAAGCTCTGGAACCAGTTTTAAAAGCATCCCCGGATTTAGTTTCCAGTGTGTGTGCAACATCTTGGAAGAGGTTCAAAACTAAAGAGGGGAGAAGCGGAGTGATTGGCGGCGGACAGGAGCAAATCGGCAACGGCGCAGCAGGCAGGTGGGCGGGCCGGGTGTTACTCACAGCTCGGTGACTTCCTGCTCCTCCTCCCAGGCTTCCTTGTGAGTGAGCTGGTTGCTGCCTGTGCTTTTGCATGTCCAGATCCGCTCGCTGTACCTCTGCAGTCGCGCTTCATAATCTCTGCACAAGCTCGCTCAGGAACAAAATCAGGCTAAACACTCCTCTCCTTTTAAGGCTACTACTCTCAGTTTAGAAACTAACTACAACGTCACAGCACCTACAGAGCAATTTACTTACACCATGACAGGAGCAGGCCCCTCTGCTTCCCTTTGCCTGTAGACCTGTGACAGGCACTGGTTCATTACTGATTCAAAGGCAAGGCTCAATAATTAAAGGGATGTGGGTAGTAATGATGCGTCAAATCAAGCGTATATTCCCACTAACATAGCCGGTTACTTTCCCGAACCACAGAAGCGGACAAGTCCACCTATTCCTGAAATAGGTGACCCAACTCCTCCCACGATTCGGGATGCGCTGCGCCTAGATATGACTGTGTACGGGATTACGCACGTGAGCAAGCAGACAGGGTAACGAGCGCACGCTCAATGATCCAAGAAAACTCATATTGTCTGGATAGACAATAACTAATTATTTTTACCCCTGGGTGATATTTTCTCACAGAATCCAGTGTGGCTTTCAGCAGCAGCAAATGCATTTAAAGGTATGCCCGATACACGTAGGCCTACAGTGTACTTAAAATGACTGGATTATATTTCAGAACGGAAAATGCACTCTGGTACAGACAACAGCAAATTTGTCATTCACACTCACTGAAGTACAAAAGACTAAGTGAAGGACACGTCCTGTCAAGTTCAAATTAGCCACTAGTCTGGGGAAAAACCCCGAAGGAGAGGGTTTGTAGAAGTGAAGCCGGCTACGTGAAATCGAAAGTGCAACAAAACAAAAAAAAAATCCTCAACCGCCCACTAGCATAACGTTAGAGTTAGGAGAGAATGTGTCGCCACTTGTGGCACCCCAGTTCCAACATCAGGGTATGAAATTAACTCTCTCCCACTGGCCAGAGTGGCTTGTGGATACTAAAAATCACCAGCCATTTTCGACATTTTACCAGCCACATTACCTTTTACAATATAACACAACCTGGTTGGTTACCGGTCAAAGTGGCTGCTAGAGTAAAAATCCTGCCAGCCACAATCAAAATGTCGCATTTTTATAGCAATTTATGACAGAACCTCAAGTAACATCTGCACGATTAAATACGCACCACCACCAGTAGCCAGGACACACTGCATCTGTAGCATAAATGCAGTCATTAAATAAATATACTAATTCACATTAATGCTAAAAAAAAAAAAAAAAAGTATAATCCCCACACACCATTAATGCATTCAGTTTCAAACCTATATTATTAAGAGGATCGGTATATCCCGTATGAACAGCTATAATGCATGCAGTTAACAGGTAGCTATTGACAACTCCAGCGTAAAGAGACGAGGGATTATTATACAACAGCAAACTCGTGTGACAGCATTTCGTTTCACAAAGGCTCGGCTGCAAACTTAGCTGAGAGGAACTCATTACATGCACTTTAATTAACGTTAAATTAAGGCACAGTGCAAACAGTTCGCACGCTGCATTGGAGTATTGCTAACTAACGTTAGCTAACGTTTAAGTTAGCTGCCCAACTTGCAATAACTGCTGACGAGCTAAACACAAGCTAGGAAGATAAGCGGAGTTAGCTAACGTTAGATACTTGCGAGTAACCCATATGGCTATACAGTTGCTAACCAGCTAACATGCAAGATAATTCAAATTAATTTACCATCATATCTGCCACTTACCAATATGTCCTAAAATCAGTCGCTCAATGATAGGCCTTGACAGTAAGGTGAACTAGTCAAAAACCGTAGTTAACGTTAAATCCTAGTAGCGTAAATTCACTGTTATAAACAAGCTGGAGCTAAATGTCATCAGCCACGTTGAGACCCTGTCATTCGGTTAGCAAGCCAACCTTAGCCAAACTAGCTAACGTTACCTACCTCTAGGATTTAAAAAAATGCATCGATTAAACCTTTATTTGCCAATTAACTGTTAGCCAATTATATACATGCATAGTACGCCAATACTGACTATTATAATTATGGCTTCAATAGCTACGTTAGCTAGCATGTCCATGATATGCAAGTTACAAAATAACGTACTTCCGCACAGTAACGTTAATGTACGTTACAAAACAAAGATTAGCAAGCTAGATAGGACGTCAGAGCGGCAGAAAAAAACAAAATTAAGGTAACATCTAACGTTAGACACGTTAGAAAAAATAGTTTAACGTTAGTTAATCCAACATTTTAATCAAATAACGTTAGCCAGTGTGCGCGCAAGGGATGCTGCCCATACGTAAAACGAGGTGGGTTTGCTTTTAACCGTGTCCTTGCGCTCGGCTTGCCAAATGAACATCTATCCTCCCAACGAGGTTGGGCATTTATCCAACGAGAGAAAGGATACTCTTTGTTCCTGAAGGCCTCTTCGGTGTGTTCGACGGTGTAGACATCTTCTCCTGGGCCTGGTGGCTCGGCCAGCGGCTTAACCAGTGGGTAGGGTTTCCGGCCCAGCAGCGGTGCCATCGTGAGAGCGGGACGCGGGCGGTAACTACTTGAATAAATAATTCCTACTTACTCAAAGCTGCACAAATATCCTGGAATAGCCTTAATCTATACACCAGGGGTTCATATCACAGAGCACTCTGCGCCTATCCAGAGCATTCAGCGTGCAGACACAAGCTCGTTTGCCTGATCCTCGGTACAAACACAACGCAGCACGGTTAGTCACATCGCCTCCCTGCTCCCTGATTGAGGAGCCGGAGGTGGTGTCATAGTCCTCCGTAGCGCTAGTTAGATTCCTCCCAAATGGCGGTTTAACCAAAGTAACGTTGACTAAGGTAACTCTCTTCTTGCGGTGAAAACTTCTCCGTTGCCGGGGATGTTGTCTTGCAGATCGTCAGCTGGCTAAATTCTGGAAGTAACGTTAGCACTTACTGGGGACAGCGGAGGCGCTCGACAAGGGGTCTGGTGCGCGCTTTCTCTACCAGTCCGACCCTTGTTGACTTGGTTTTCTTGCAAGGCAAGTGTTCAGTCTCGGCACCTCGTCCTTGGCGATGCGTACACGGACAGATATAGGTGATTTTGCACTCGTTATGAAAACAAACAAGGTGAAAGGCTGGTTGAAAAATGGCGGGAGTTACTCCTCCGCCGGCAACATTCCGTACAACCCCAAAACTCCGTTACCCCGGCAGCGAGTAGCGTCACTCGGACTTATCCCGCCCCACCCTCCTTCCTATAGGCTGCCCTGCTGTTGCGCACCTCACGACAGTCTGTGATTAATGCTCAGACCTTTCCATCATATGCTCTGTCGGCCCCGCCCATGTGGTTTTAAGTCCGCCCCCGCTGAAGGATTTTGCTCGGTTTATATGAAGGGTTAAAGGTCAATAGGTGTCAAGTCAGACCGACTCATGATTATGTCATCAATTTAATAGATACATTTCTTTGCGTGAATTGAAAGGTTTAGTAGGCTATGTTTTGTAAATGTATTGTATGTCATGTGTAACAAATTAAACAGGGGTCTGTTTCACAAAGCAGATTTACTGAGCAAACTGGATAACTACAACCCTCCCTCATCTGCAACATGGACTGAAGTAAAAAGAGCTATTCCAGACAAGTTAAACTTGTTTTCCTTATTCACTCTTTTTTTACATTATGTTTACATTTATATTTATTTGGGGGAGATTAAAGATCCCAAGGCACTACAAGAACAAAAAATAGGGATTACCCTGATCTTCTAGCCAAATGTCCAACCTGGCTCCCCCAATCTTGCCACATATTCACCACCTTTTCTGTACATTATCCGTACCAACATCAGGGTGTTTTAAATGCAGTTTTTCTTCCTTTCAAGAGCAAATAGTTGAGTTAGCGATATATCTTAAAGCCTCCAGCATGTAAAATACAGGAAGGATCCAGGGGTCATTGGAAATTCCAGACAACAGCAGTCTTCAGTCCTGTAAGACTGCCAGATGTACACGGAAAGAACCTGGGACAACAGTTCTGGCTAATGAGGAATGCTTCCTGGGTAACCTGATACTGGAAGCAACATAAAATAATCTGTAGAAGGATTTCAGAGGTTCTCGCTGAGCAAAGATTTGAGATCCAGAGGAGAATAGCACTGACTGAATTTGTACTGTTGAACTGATTCTGATAATTGTTTAATTCAATTAGTGTGCATGTTGCTATCTTCTCATTCTACAATTACTGCTGGAGGACACAAATCCAAGACGCCCGTCCTGTTACGACAAAAGCTTGTGAAAGCTAATTGAAGCAGAACCCCAGGTTGAGAAAATTTACACGAAGCCCGGTTATGTAATATGCTGATTAAATCCTCGAACGTTCTCATAATGCAAGTTGCTGCTGGCTATGGCAACCAAAACAGTAATTTGAGACGTGTAACATCGTAAGCTTCTCCTTTCACTGGAAATTACAGAAAGGCTGAACAGGTAAGAGAAGGAAGCTGCATTGTCCTGCAGACATTATAAAAGTGTCACCCTGCTTTTATGACATAAAGCGTCATTTAATATTTTAAACAATGAAACAGGTCTTTCTGTTCCCAGCATGCCTATATAGCAGGCACGTGGGACTACATTGAGAGACTAAATGAGAATCCATGACCACCAGTCTGGGCACACATGTGGGATAGTCTCAAGGTAAGAGTGTAAAAATGCAGTGAGCTTTAATGGAGTCACATTCCAATAAAATAAATAATCTAGAATCATAATTTCTTATGAAATTGAGATTGATACACACAGAGGCAGCCCTAACCTAAAAGGAAATTGCAGACAGTATATTGGGATAGCTGGTATACCATCCACCAAGGTATGTGTTGGTAGGGCACACCTCACTGAGAGTTTGACACTTTTTCAGGACTTCGATTGCCACAGAAATAACAATGACCACATATGCTCAGTTCTAACAAACATGAACCTCTACACCCACTGACCTCATGTGAGCACAGAATTTGGATCCAACTTTATATCCCACTCTAAACAAAGCTTTAGAGATGTTTTTGCCTGAACGCAGAGCGTGTGGGCCTAAAAGAGTGAATGTGGGTAACTGACTGACTGGCTGGTTGGCTGACTGATCCCTCGATGTTGACAAGCGTATGCGTAAATTTCGAGTAATTAAGGTAAAAAGTTTGCTGTCTAACTCCCCGTCCCCTTTTACTAGTGTAATATGGGATTTATTTTGATTGAATTTGTTTTCTTTGAAATGTATTTTGTGTGAAGGTGTAAAATCCGGGTTCAGAAAGTAAAAAGTCCTCCCCAGTATTTAGTTCCAATCACCTGGATTTGCTAATTTGCACAATTCTTCAGCCAGGAGGTAGAACTAATTAGTGAAATCAGCTGGCTGAGTTCATGGGTGGAAGAAACACATGGTAGGACCTTTCCTTTCTGATCCCTGGATTTTACATCTCTGTACTTCTGTCTGTGGTGCTGCTGATATGGGAGGAGGAGGAGGGGTGATAGATTGGGAGAAGTGAACCCCACTGTATGAATTTCTTTATTTTTACTTCATTTTATTTTACTATGTTTTTATTTTCATTTTGTGTTAAACAAGTACTAGGATAAACTGTAAATCCTAGAGGGGAGGTTTCATTATAAGCCCTTTGGGGTTTCTTACCTCTCCTGCACAATCGCTATTATATATATGCTTATTCTGTATACTGTCATTTTATTATTTCCTTGTGCTAATAAACTAAAAAACTGTATTGCCCAAATAAATACATGGTCGGTTAGGCACGTCAAAGTTTCTTTTGAAATAAAATCTTTCTCCCACTGATTTTACTGGTCTCAAACTTATTTATTTATAGGGCTATTTAAGGAATGGCTTTTATGGGTAATTTCCAAATACATAAAAATAAGTAAATTAAAAATAAATAAATAAACGTAAATATTGCTGTATCTAACATCACTATATTTAAAAAAAACAGTCAGTGGTTATGGTAACCGTAAAATGAAATGAACACTAACACAAAAAATCAAATATTGTATGTGATTTATGGGCTTCTAAAATGCACTTAACTGTCTATGACTGGTCTGGAGTAATCGTTAATCTACGAGCATTTCAAAGAGCGTCTTAAGTTAAGATGCTTTTGGGAAACACACCCAAAGTTCAAGAAGCTTTTTTTTGGGGGTTTTACGACATCTTAGCCTTACAATGCTTTTGGGAAACGCACCCCTGGTCAAACATTACCATTAAGTTATTAACGCCATTAACAGAAGTTACACTCTATCAATTTCAAACAGACTGTTAATATGGTGTATCCTGTCCAACTTATTGAGTTAGTCTACGTTAATGTTAAAAATTCAGTTATCAACTTTCCGCAGATCAAACATTTACAGTTTATGATGGTTAGTTTGCTCTATTGGAGTCATGTTTGCACTTTAGAAGGCAGTGACCCTTGTGACGATATTCTCAATTGAATGTTTTAATGAAACGTTCTAATCACATACAGTGAGCACCATAATTCATTGGACAGTGACACATTTTTTGTTATTTCGGTTCTGTACTCTAGCACTTTGAGTTTGAAAGGATACAATGACAATGAGGTTGAAGTGCAGACTGTCAGCTTTAATTTGAGGGTATTTTCATCCATATCAGATGAACCATTTAGAAATGATAGAACCATTTGTACTAAATAGCCCCCCCCCCCCCCCCCCATTTTCGGTCATCAAAAAATATTGGACAGTTTAACATAATGTAGAATAAAGTCATAATTTTTAATATTTGGTCGCATATTTAATTTTTTTTCTCCCAATTTGGTAGCAAATTCAACCTTGTACTATTCAATTCCCCCCCATTGAATTTCACAGAGTCCCTCCCTCCACTCCGGGAGCAGCAGCCAATTGCTGCTCCCTCAGGCACTGGCCATACTCAGATCTGGCAGGATCGGGGATCGAACCCCCGGTCTTATATTTGGTCGCATATCCTTTGCATGCCATGACTTCCTGATGTATGTGACCCAACAATATCCCCTTGATATCTTATTTTCTGGTACACTTACAAGCAATACTATGGTGATGGTACGGGACAATGGCTATCCATTAAAAAGAAGCTGATAACACCTATATCAAGCCTAATGCGCGAATTATCATTTGCACCTAATGCGTGAATTGTCATTCAATGGAAAACTCGCGCACTGCAATAGACGGACATTTGAGTTCTGAAAATGCGCTTCAGATGTCATTACAATACAGCTGTTTATCTAGGAATACAGCCTGTAAGTAAATAGAATGGTTTGTGACTGAAAAAAGTTCAAAACCTTGTCCAGTGAATATTGCTTTTATTGTTTTTCAAATAGCCTAGGCGACAGCGGACTCGCTGTGCATAAGGTTTTTTCGATAGCCTATGGTTAAAAAAAGGAGATAAATGTCATCATGTTAACTGAATTCTTCATCATTTTTTTAAATTACAGTGGCAAGGTTTCCATACCCTCAGCTTATTAAAACCCAGCTGATTTCACCTGTTATTCCATAACTGAACAAAAGATTTTAAAGAGAACTAAGCGTCTAATTAGAAACGAAATTTGCAGCACGTTACACAATTAATTTACAATTTATTTTAATTCCGCCAAGGTGGAAAAGCAGGCTTTTAAAGGGAATGGGATATGACATTTTGATTGGTTTATTGCATGTCACACCCAAGACACACCTATAATTAATGAAGAGACTAGGTTCAGCCCATTTGGACGTTGCGCCATGCTTAGCGCCCAAAAAACACGCCGTTAAAATAGCAAAAGTGGACTTGGACATGCCAAAAATAGTCTTTATGCCATGCGCTTAGACCAAGCGCCAATATCGCCAAGATAGGGCCCCAAGAGTCTTTTGATATTGTTGGGTCACAGACATCAGGAAGTCATGGCATGCAAAGGATATGCGACCAAATATTAAAAACGATTACTTTATTCTACACTGTCTGGCCAAAAAGAAAGTCGCTCTAATATTTCGTTGGACCACCTTTAACTTTGATTACGGCACACATTCGTCGAGGCATTGTTTCGACAACCTTATGCAACGTCACAACATTTATTTCCGTCCAGAGTTGCATTAATTTTTGGCCGAGATTGACAACGGGAGAGTCAAACTACTCTTCTCCAGCACATCCCAAAGACTTTCAATGGGGTTAAGGTCAGGACTCTGATGGCCAATTCATGTGTGAAAATGATTCCTCATGCTCCCTGAACCACTCTTTCACAATTTGAGCCCGATGAATCTTGGCATTGTCGACCTGGAATATGCCCATTGATGGGATACCCTGGTCATTCAGTACATTCAGGACATTTTATTGCTGCATAACGTTGCTGAGCCTAGACCTGACCAATTGAAGCAACCCCAGATCATAACACTACCTCCAGAGGCTTGTACAGTGGGCACTATGCATGACGGGTGCAACTTTTCTTTTTGGCCGGGCACTGTGTACATGATGTTAAACTGTCCAATATTTTTTGATGCCCAAAAATGGGAGGGACTATGTACTAAAGGTTCTATAATTTCTAAACTGTTCATCTGATATGGATGAAAATACCCTCAAATTAAAGATGACAGTCTGCACTTCAACCTCATCATCATTCTATCCTTTCAAACTCAAAAAGTACTAGAGTACAAAACCAAAATAACAAAAAATGTGACTGTCCAATGAATTATGGTCCTCACTGTATTTGTGATGGTACGCTTTTGGGCCAGTTCTAGAATGATCACATATTTGTGATAGTACGTACGAAAGGGTTAAAAGTAGGGGTCACCATGCCTAAATGTCAAGTAATTACGGTAAAAAAGCGGCAGCAAAATAATCGTTTATTACAAACAACCAATCAGACCTAAACCACCCACATAACAGACAATGTACGTAGGCTAATTTGCGGGTGTCGTAGGCTATCTGCATGCTGTTGGGAATTAATTTGTTCTGTCTGGACGCTGCGGTTCAGTAAACATTCTATTTTGGAGAGGAGTGCAGACAAGCAAACTCCAAGTAGATCAGAGGATATTGTTATTGAGATATTGTTTTTGAGCAAATAAAAAAAAATTGTGAGAATGCTGTCAATGTGTGCATTCTCTGTGTACAGAAAATGTCAACAGGTCATTAAAACAACTTCAACTCTCCATGTAGGCAAACAAAACGATTAATACATTTATATTTTATCAACTAAACTAATGTGGTATCTAAACAAAAAAATGCAATGTCCATTTTTATCACAATAGCTTGTGGAGTGGTAACGTCCTAATAGTACTCATCACTCTTAATTAAATTGCATCCGCTTCCCCACCTCGCTCACTCCCACTCACATACTCTGACACACACACCTTTGAGAATCAGATGCACTCCGTCACCCTGGTGTGCAGGCCAACCTGCATGCTCCAGAACAATATCCGCCATGCCTTGTGAAATGTTCCCCACTGGCTGCATACAGGCTAGGCTTGCCTAGTCTTGTTTCTAGAAAGCACTTTAAGAACTTGGTTATTAAAAACAGTTGTTTATTTAAAAAAACCCTTTGACTTCCCAATCAAATAAAATGACAGCGGTGTTCTTGTGAACCTGCAAGCCATTGCTGGGATATTAAAGCATAACTCTACTTTTTTTTTTTCTCGACTTGGACCTATTTTTACAAACTATTCTTTTTCAAGCTTTGGTCACCCTGATAACTGCTCCACTCTGCTTTACAATGGCATTCAATGGAGCATGGCAAACAAGCCTGGAAATGGCTTCCAAAATGTGGTTTTTCCACCAAATAAAATCTCGATTAGCAAATACAAATGTATTTAATAGATAACTGTGAGCAGTTTTTGTTTCAAACTTTAACAATAATGTTCATTTTCATTACTTTTTGCACTGTAGAAACACTTCCGTATTTGCACTGCAGCAGGCTGTATTCATGGGCACAGGGCGGGGTGTGTTGGTAGAGTTGTTCACTACAGTAACTTACCACAGCTGAACGCGCTTCTCTGCTTGGCGTAGTTCTCACTAAGAACAATGCTTCCGCTAAAAAAGTAGTCTGTCAACTGAAACACCAGATGCCTTGTAATGGACTGATGGAAAATTACAGTAAATTAATGTCCTCTTCAGGGTATGCAGTAATTAGTTTGAGGGAGTTATTTTATGGGCATTTCGAGGCTTGTTTGTTATGCCCCATTGGACTCCATTGTAAAGCAGAGTGGAGCGGTTCTCAGGGTGACCAAAGCTCAACAAAGAAAGATGTGGCAGAATTCTTACCATTACTAATCAGCATGGTGGAAATAGTTCGAACAAATGCGTCCAAGTCGAGAAAACAAATGGTGTTATCCTTTAAGGTGATTTAAGAAAACCCAGATATGTGAACGCAATTGGACAGCAAACGGTTTTCACTGAAAGACGTTTTAAAAATGTAAAGCCATTCTTCGATAAATCATGAGAAAAATAATTCATAATACTTTTTCGGAAACTGTACAGTACAGTACAGTACATTTCATCATATGCAATAAAATTTCACCAATAACAACAAAATACTTTAATAACTTAAAAGTTCTAATTCCCTACTGCCAAAAAAAGAAAAATCAAACAATTGCTTTCAGTGTGCATACTAAAAGGAAAATGTTAATTGCAATTTATCCTCATGAGAAACTCTACATTATAATTTAATGTAAAATAATGGCATAGAAAACTATACTGGTTATAGCTTTGAGATCAGTATGAGA
The DNA here is from genome assembly GCA_029718625.1 of Synaphobranchus kaupii. Taxonomy (NCBI): domain Eukaryota; kingdom Metazoa; phylum Chordata; class Actinopteri; order Anguilliformes; family Synaphobranchidae; genus Synaphobranchus; species Synaphobranchus kaupii. The sequence goes on along the minus strand of CM056378.1, from coordinate 34,222,903 downwards.
AAACTGAAAATATTATAGATAAAAACGCTTTCAGGATCTGTCAAAAATACAACAAAAATCTTTAGATGTCTTTTAAATGGAAACAAATGTTTGCACAACTAAAGATCAGACACAAAACAAATCAAAAGACGGACTAGACTACTGAAGTGAATATACAACACTGAATCTTAAAATAGCAAAAGTGTACCTGAATGAAGTGTCATTGGAAGTGTGATATATATATGTATATATATATATATACACTGCCCGGCCAAAAAAAAAATCACAGTTGCACCAGTCATGCATAGTGCCCACTGTACAAGCCTCTGGAGGCAGTGTTATGATCTGGGGCTGCTTCAATTGGTCAGGTCTTTTTAGCAATAAAATGAAGTCAGCGGAGTACCTGAATGTACTGAATGACCAGGTTATCCCATCAATGGGCATATTCCAGGATGACAATGCCAAGATTCATCGGGCTCAAATTGTGAAAGAGTGGTTCAGGGAGCATGAGGAATCATTTTCACACATGAATTGGCCACCAGAGTCCTGACCTTAACCCCATTGAAAGTCTTTGGGATGTGCTGGAGAAGACTTCACGGAGTGGTTCGACTCTCCCATCGTCAATACAAGATCTCGGCCAAGTCTGGACGGAAATAAATGTTGTGACGTTGCATAAGGTTGTCGAAACAATGCCACGACAAATGTGCGCCATAATCAAAGCTAAAGGCGGTCCAACAAAATATTACAGTGTGCGACTTTTTTTTTGGCCGGGCAGTGTATATGTGTGTGAAACCACAATGTATTTTCCCCACTTGAAAATATGATTTTAAAAACCATTCTTACCACTCAACCTTGAGCAAGGAGAATATATCTATTGGAATTGCACCTTACACAGGAAGCAGTTTTCCTTCAAATATCACAATTCCCGTTGACAGAAAAAATTGATTGAAATTAATATTTTTTTTAAATGACAATACTGGGCATGACAGCTTTTCATCTTATAAAAAAATGCCTAAGTACTCCAGGCACTTCATGGCAAATGCATTACAGGACAATATATGTAATACAAATCCAACATTTAAAGCTTAAATACACTCATATTAATTTCCAGTGATGTAAAAAGCAAGGCTAAACATGTGCCTTACACTTTTTATGCCATGCTATTTTAGGATTGTATTGCATCCCTAATAAAATGTGGCTCACACAGCTAACAGTTGTTATCCTGTGGAAGTGATATCTTGCCCAAAAGTTGTTTGCAACAGAAAAAAAGTTAAAAAAACTAAAAATACTTAAAAGAAATTTTTTTTTTTTAAACTTCAAACTCAGGAGAATAATGAGAGTTGTGGTCCTTTGTGTGTCTTTTGCACCCATAGCGATAGTTAAACTGTACAGATTGCAGTGCATTCTGCTGGCTGAGTGAAGTGCATTGTGGGTTAGCTCTGAGGCGTGGCCTGCAGGACAGAGCTCTGATCTGTACGAGCTCGCTTCAGTGGTGGGACACCTGAGCAGTCCTCTTCCCCCTGAAAAGCAGTGCAGTTACTGGGGCAAAATCCGACATTTGTGAAATACCCCCAGGTTAAAAATGTGAACAAATAGGATTTGGTGTATGATATGATAGTAAGTACACACGTATCACATAAAAAAATTGCAGAAATCTAGATTAGATTTTGTTCTTGTCTTTAGCTATCATTCGCTCTTGCTGGGGGTTATTTCCCAAAGCGGGATTAAGGAGTTATGCTGCATTCCAGGTACCTGGGAAACTCATAATTATGACCTTCCGACCAGGAAAAATACACTGGAACGGTCCGTCAAATCAGATTTACAAGTCGGAAACTCGGGTATCATTTCACAGCTCCGGGTTGCCGAGTAGGAGGGAAGTGATATCCTTCAAAATGGATGAATCTGTATTTTAATGGGAAATGCTTAACAAGAGCTTGAAACACTATTTAATTTAGTGGTGGTTTCAATGTTTATGCGTGTACACATCCTTCACTTGATAACATGCATAGGAAATATAGACAACGGGGTTATAAACAGTTTGCATGAGTAAAACATGGAAATACATTTTTAAAATAGGCCTATTATATAGAAATATATGTAGGCTATTCAACACTGGCTTGTTGTATGCGTTTTTCTCTTCCTCTATGTGACAAAGTAACTCTAAAGCTTTTAGCGATCGGAAAGTAATAGAGCTAGCGGTAATTCTTGCCGACAGCCATGGTTGCTACAAAGCGACAACTGGAACGCTCCGAGCTCTTAACTCCGAGCTTCCATGTCGAAGCTACTAGCTGCCAAGCAAACTAAGTCACCAAGGCCCTCATCCGATCGGATGTCATCAAATTCATAATATTAGCCAGCTAACTCCTTAATCTCACTTTGTGAAATACCCCCCAGGTGTTGTTTGTCTTAACGGTCTTATAAGTTGCATTGAATAAAACATTTTTGGATATAAGATTTTGTTACAAATTAGTAAATATAATGCAGTTCAGGCATATCCTATTTTATTATACTGATAAACAATAATGTAATTAATATGGTAATTCAGACAATTTTACATTTTCTAACAGTATGTAAAATGCACATAAAAGCAGAAAGCAGTGATTTGTAAATTCTCTTTTACATATATTTAATTGAAAACAGTACAAAGAAAAGATATTTAATGTTTTACCTTATCAACTTTATTGATTTTTGTAAATACACTAACCCCGAATTTGATGCCTGCATACAACACGTTCCAAAAAAGTTGGGATCTTTGTTTCTCCTGTCCTGACTCATTTTCCTATTGAACTCTATGAACTCTATGAACTCTATTCCAATTGAACAGCCACTGTCCCAACTTTTTTGGAATTGGGGTTTGTAACTAAGCGGCAGAAATGAATCCAGTCTGTTGTGTGTTTCCGTCTGTACTCACAACAACACCATCAGACAAATGAAATCTCATTAGCAGCGAAAACTTTGCTGAAGGTCCCATGGTGTCTGAGAGGACATTAGACCAAAAGCAGAAAGGTGTGATTTACCTGGGCAGCGAGGGACAGCATGTCCTCTTTAATCAGTGTTGGAGGCTCATCGGCATCGGCACAGATTGGCATCGATGTCTCAGAGTCTGACAAAAACAACAATGCCACCACCACCATTGTATGAAATCTTACTTTGTAGATCACTTTATAATTTTGGGCCCTGGTTCTGACGAGTGTCCTTACCCGCTAAGCTCTCCTGGCCCAGAGTAGGGGGCTGGGAGTCGTCAGTTCGGAAGTCGGAGATGTGGGCGGGGCTCACTGGTTCGCTGGCCTGGGGACTGGAGCTGCTGCTGCTGTCCGCTTTGAGCTGGTAGGCGTCCGACAGGGAGCTCTGGTTACTGTTCTCATCTGTAACAAAATAACAACTCTGAAGCAGGGTAGCCTGTTTGATGATGTAGTGTAGTGGTTCAGAAACTGTGCCTGTAACTCAGCGGTTGCAAGTTCAGTTCCCAGGTCATAAATGGCTGTTATATCCTTGAGCAAGTTGCATGACCTGAACTGATTCAGTAAAATAGCCTTCAATATGAATGGATTGTCTGTTTTAAAAAATATATATAGAAATAAATATAAAAGCTTTGTAAGTCTGCTAAATGCCTGAATGTGAATGTATAATAACAGAATCCTCACAAAGTTTACTGGATCATTAATCCCATTAACCCCTTTGCGCAGATGCCAAATTTGGTCAATTCTCACCTATTTAGGGTGTGTTCTACTTAAGGCTTTATAACTCCAGAAACTGGCTTAAATGAAGCAATACTAACTTAGTTTATTTTCATAATTTAGGTCAAAATATTCCACAAATGCAAAGAAATCTTGGCAAAAATGCAAAGCATTCCTTTAGTTGTTTCTCTTGACCCCTTTTCCTTTTGAACCCCATGGAAAAATACGTTAGGGGAAGAAACTCTTAAAGTGACCCATCCAGATCTACTGCATAACTGGAAGCAGAGTGATAGTTTGAGGCTTGTTTGATACCTCAGACCCTTGATGACTTACGCTGGAACAGTATGGAACACATGGCTGTAATTTACAGTTTAATCTAGTAATCTAGCTCCCCCCACCCCAATTCCCATAGAGATCCATTCAAATGCAGACGTTATAGTATCACTTGGAGGAGTCTTTTAATGTTGTTGGGTCACAGATATCAGGAAGTAATGGCATGCAAAGGATATGCAACTAAATATTAAATGTGATGACTTTATTTAAGTTTATGTTAATTTGTCCAATTAATTTCCATCCCCTAAAATGGGGAGGGGGGGCTACAATTGCTACACAGTTCACCCGATTAAATAAAGCTGAAAGTCTGCACTTTAACTTTATAGTCACTGGTCCACGTCAAATCCAATGCGCTGGAGTACAGAACCAAGACAACAAATATTGTGTCACTGTGCAAATACTATATGAACTGCACTTTACATTTGCCCCGTGATGATGGTTTAAGATGAAAACATTCACACTGGTACACACACCTAAATATGTAGCCTAATCATTCACTCTTGTACTTCAATAAAACATCACTTTTTTTCTGTACACTACAGTATGTAATTGTTTGCTGCATGCCCTGGGATGACAGTTATCTGTAGTTGTCATTCATAATCACTCCAAGGAAAATGTATCTCGCACATATAGCGCACAGTAAATTGGAAAGAGTATTTGCCATGCCCTAACTGACAAGTATAGCCCAGGGAGATACCAATGCGCCATCGTCTTTATTATGTATGATACGATTACAATAAAATAATATTCCACCATCAGGAAAATGCTGGCCAATGTTCTAGCTTCACGGCAAATCAGGGCACGACTGAGCCACCAATGAACGCTTACACTAAAGTTTTTCACCGCTGTATTGGCATACATTCAGGCTTTATCTTGTTGCTATGATGGAATAAAAATATTTGGTGGTGAAAAAATATTTTCATGAACTCACAGGTAGACGCTATTGTGCACTGTGTCATGTATGGGTCAGTACAGTTGCAGGTGAGACTGGGTTGGGGGTTGCTTGTTAGATGGACTGGCTATGCGACAATAGTGGCACTTAGAAACTCCATATTTGGTATAGCTGTCACAAATCATATACTAATGAAGCTGTTTGTTGTTTCCACTCATAGTTTGGTTGCAGGAGCAATGAATGTCTGAGTTGAGCAATCTCACGGCACCGGCAGCATGGTGACTAGGGGGTCTGCGCAATACCATTTCCTTATGAGTTGAGGAGGTTGTTAAATGGATGCATTTTCCTACCCTGGAAGTCCAGCAGGACTGAGCGGACTTTTTCTGAGATCTTGTTTGCGGAAAAGTTCTTCAGCTCTCTTGCTCCACCCAGAACAACTTTGCTCCTGTCTTTCTATAGATGAAACAGAAAGAGGAAAACAGAGAGTGTGGACCACCTAAGATCTGACTGAGATCAGAGGGGTAGACTACCAAGCAGGATTACTGAGTTAGCTGGATAACAACACTGAGTAAAACCCGGAACAGCTCTTTTTCCTTCCGTCCATGTTCCAGTTTTGGGAGGATTCTGACTTTTGCTCAGTGCAGTTATCCAGCTAACTCAGTAATCCTGCTTCGTAGTATACCTGCTTCATGCCACATTTGTTGATAAAACATTTTCCACATATCCATTTTTTTATGTTTGATATTTCAATTTCCCTTTTGGGAACTGATAACAGGTTTTGTGTTTACTGTGATATAGATTCATTAAAACATTTACTTAAGTACTTTTGAACAGTGATTACGTCTGAATAACATATCAAAATATAGGCAGTATAATGGCATATGTCCTACCTCTTTGATGTCTACCACTGGCACCCACTTGAATATCCGCAAAGATGTGTCTCCCACGGTCACCCACTTCTTCTCCCTGAGAACAAAGATAGCGTTTTCTTCCTGAGGTAACCGGCAGTGGTCACATGTTTCCTATAGGAACGTCCATGGGGTATCATATTTTTGTTCTTACCATCCCTGCTCAATTACATCAATTATACGTTACAACACATATTACAAGTGTAATGCGGTTGGCTGAAACGGTTAATGTGTAGAAAATAAGCTGCTAGTAGTTAGTTTCCTTCATTTTTACTGCGACAACGCGACCCTATTATAGATCAACGGTACAATACTACCCAAGTAATGATGAATAATATATTCGACCGCCTGCAGTCTTGCAGGGTCATTTGTTGCCAATGTTCTCAATGTAAGTGGTACAATGAATAGGCATTACCTATTGCTAGTCACTAGCTAACTAACAATAAGCCTCTAAAGTGTCTCGCCATAATTTCAGCGAAATATTTATTGACAGATGAACACGCCTTTGCTTCAGGGAAATCAGCCTTTCACAATCCTTCTTTATGTACATCCTCTTACCAACAAACCACCGATTGATTGGACGACCAGCTGAAACCTTTCCCTATTGGCTAGATCTGCTGACATTCCGTATTCACTGTGCCACTGCCACATGAAAGTTTATGATACAGAAATGTTTATTAAGATACGTATTCAACAAATTATCACCAGCTCTCACTTACCATCTACGAACCCTCTCTATGGCTGCCATTACTTTCTTGAAATCATCTTTGGCACGGCTCCGTGTCTCGGCTCGAACTGATCGTCCAGACATTTTAAAGCTTGTTATTAACTTTCTTTCTCGCTTCTTTTCCTGCTCCTTCCCCGGTCGCAAGATTTGTACTCATAATCTCGCGAGACTTTGTCATGTGCTCACTTTTTCTTGCCCAAGACAAGAGAACGCCCTGTCAATATTTCCATGAATTGAATATCAGTCAGGATGGTTTTATATGAAGGCAAGATGCCTTACACATGTATTATTTCGGTATACTGGATATATTCGATACTAATTATTTTGTTTTCAGCACATGATATTTTGTTCTACTGGATAAATTCAAATGAATGCATATTGTAGCCTACAATGGAAATATAGTTCAGTTATTGACTTGGTTCAGTTCATAAAATAGAAAACGCAGTAACAATGAGCGTATTATAGAAATTCAACCAGTATATTGTCTGTATAACTACAATTGTTAACTGCTTTTTTTGAATAGTAGAATTGTTAATGTCACATAACAGCAGGCAAATATTTTACATTAAATATACTGTGGCCAAAGATGTTTAACCATAAATGGTAGGCTAATTAGCTCAGTTCTTTTCAATATATTCTTTGCAACTTAAGTTAGAGCAGTGGTCCTCAACCCTGGTCCTGGGGACCCCCTGTGTATGCTGGTTTTCGTTCCAACCACAATTGCAATACTTGAATTTTAACAAGCTGTTAATTTTTCTTAATTAGGTGTTTTTAATGTTTAGAGGGATTATTTACATTCTTAAGCCACATTATGTTAGTAATAGCTATGCATGCCATGAAGAATAAAAGTCCAATATTCACATTGTGCTGTATTGTAAACAATTAAAAGGAGGTAAAAAATGTTTTAACTGATCAAATTAAAGACTGAGGTGAATCAATTGGCTCATAATTGGTGAAATTGTGGACACATGGCCACTAAAACTAACCGTTTGGTAAATAATGAAGAATTCAAAGACAAAGCAAATGATAACGAAACCTGCATTGTGTTAACAAGTTTAAGGAAAAAATTATGAAGGAACTTAAACTTGTGTTCAATTACCTAATTAGGAGCCTATTCACCTGAGTTCTTACCTCTTCTTTGTAATTGTTTGCAATATAACACAATGAGCATAATGAACATGGGATTTTTCTTCAAAGCATGCATAGCTATTGCTAACATAACATGGCTTAAGAGAGTAAAGAGTATAAAGTGTTCTTTCTATACAATTAAAACACCTAATTAAGAAAAAATAACAGCTTGTTAAAATTCTGGTATTGCAATTGTGGTTGGAACGAAAACCAGCATACACAGGGGGTCCCCAGGACCAGGGTTGAGGACCACTGAGTTAGAGCCTATTCATGGAACTTTTCACGGAACTGTTTACCTAAACTAAAATGAACGTTGAATACAAATATTAATAAACAATCAAACCGAGCAAACAAATGACATAGAGCGGAAAATATTTACGTTACATAATTATATTATATTTTGGTGGGTTGACCATAGATAGATCTCACTTTGTTTTTAATGAAGATGTGAGGTCCCTGTGTTCCGTCCCTGGTCTTCCGTTTGTCTCACAGTCCACCCTGTGTTTTCCCTCTCCTTCCATTTGTGTTCCTCTCTCCCCGCACCTGCATTGTGTTTCCCTCTTGTGTCCTCGTTAGCCTTCCCCCACCTGTTGCTCGTTCTGTCCTCGTCAGTGTTAGTATTTAGTCTGCCCCGATTCTGTGTTCTCATCATGTTCTTGTTGTGTCTTGCTCTGGTCTTGTGACTTTGTTCCTCGTTCTTGTCATGCGTTTAATTGTTCCTAATGGTTTGTTTCATCCGTCTGCCCTGGTCTTGTCTTCTGTTCCCCCTGCGGCTCCCTCCTTCCTCCAAGGCTCCCTCCTTCCTCCATGGTTCCCTCCTTCCTCCATGGTTCCCTCCTTCCTCCATGGTTCCCTCCTTTCTCCATGGTTCCCTCCTTCCTCCATGGTTCCCTCCTTCCTCCATGGTTCCCTCCTTCCTCCATGGTTCCCTCCTTCCTCCATGGTTCCCTCCTTCCTCCATGGTTCCCTCCTGACCCATCTGAGTTCCTGCTCCCCCAGGCTAAAGCGCCTGCTCCCCCAGGCTAAAGCGCCTGCTCCCCCAGGCTAAAGCGCCTGCTCCCCCAGGCTAAAGCGCGTGCTCCCCCAGGTAAAGCGCCTGCTCCCCCAGGCTAAAGCGCCTGCTCCCCCAGGCTAAAGCGCCTGCTCCCCCAGGCTAAAGCGCCTGCTCCCCCAGGCTAAAGCGCCTGCTCCCCCAGGCTAAAGCGCCTGCTCCCCCAGGCTAAAGCGCCTGCTCCCCCAGGCTAAAGCGCCTGCTCCCCCAGGCTAAAGCGCCTGCTCCCCCAGGTAAAACGCCTGACCTTGATCTTGGTCCCCGGCGTCTGTTCCCACCTGTTCCTGTCCGGGGCTTCCCACACTGTCTATGGCTCCCCTGCGGCCTCCGCGATGGAACCTGCCCGCGGGCCCCGCGCCTGTTCCCGTCCGTTCCTGACCCTGGTCGGCCGCACCTGTCCTGAGCTACGGACTGGTCTGGTTCGAGTCCAGCCTCCACCTGGCTCTGTCCGGGCCGTCCCTTTCCCCAGCTGTCTCCAGTCAGCCTGGTTAATGGCCAGGCACTCCCCTCCCGTATGGTTCCTGACCTGTCCGGCTCCTGCCGGTCCAGGCCGTCCCTACCCTCCGAGTTCCTGACCCGCCTAGTTTGTGACTTGTCTGTCTGTCATGCCTGTTTCTGTCTTGCCCCTGCCTGTGTCCCATTAAATGTACTCCCCAGCGGAGTTTTCCCCTGAGCTGTCTGAGTCTTGCATTTGGGTCCCGTCCCCACACGAGAACGTAACAGAAGGTTTGTAAACCCATGCTTTTATTAAGCACTTTGCAATTGGGAACGCGGGTGTAATCCTAGGTGACCTACAGTATTGATCGAAACAGTTGGTATTTTAAATTGGCCTATATTATATTTCAGTGGGGCGAAAACACAGAACTGTAACTTCTGTGGGCGAAAACCATACATATGGTGAAAACGGCAACCGATGTATGGTGAGAGAATTTGCAACAGTCCGTAATGTGAAACATTCCCCCTTGGTGGTTCCCAGACGCCAGTATTGATATGAACATGATTGAAGAACAGAAAGGGTGGTCTGATAAAGGGATGAACATTGGAAGTGTAGTCGATAGATATGTGGAGTGTAATTTCTATGGCTGCATGACCTTGTATACAGATGGGTCTAAAGATCCTGGGAATGGACATGTGGACGCAGATGCATTTATTCTAGAGTTTAATATTTGTATTTGCAAGAGATTGACAGATAAACTCAGTTTTTTCAGCTGAACTTATAGCTATTATGCTTGGCTTACAATGGATAGAGGAAGTAAAGCCTATTAGAGCTGTGATCTGCTCAGATTCAGCTGCAGCACTTCAGCATTTGTCCGGAATGCAGTCAGTCAGAGATGATCTACTGCTTGACATATTTTATATATTATTTCGATTGCAGAGAGTAGGGCTAGATATCCAGTTTTGGTGGATCCCGGCTCATGTGGGGTTGGTTGGAAATGAGTGTGCGGACAAAATTGTTAAAAGGGCACTCGGATTAAGAGAAAATGAAATATTGAGGGTTCCGTTTGGGAGAGGAGAGGCAAAATCCCTAATTAAATGTGCTGTAATGAAATTGTGGCAGAAGACCTGGGACTTAGAGAGCAAAGGAAGGACATATTATATTGTACAGAAATCGGTTGCGGTTAAAGTTTTTAAAGGAAAATGTAGAAGAGAAGTAGTAGTCATAAATAGACTGAGGTTTGACCATACGGGACTTAACTCAACACTATGGCAAAGCGTGCATCAGATATGTGTGAGGAGTGTCACGGAAGGGAAAACTCTGAGCATGTCCTTTTGCAATGCCCTAAGTATGGTACAGAAAGGAAGAAGCTTTGTGACAGAGTGCAGGATGAGGGGCAAATATGGGATTTGAGTGGGATTTTGCATATGGGGGATGGTTAATAGGACGATATATTATCTAGACGAGTTTTTATTTTTTTTAATTTTATTTTTCTCCCCTTGTCCCCCCTCTTCCCTCTTCAACCCCCTCCCCTCCCTTTAATGAACTGTAGAAGCAAGAAACCGTGATATTGCACACTCCGATACAGTAGGTGGCGGTATGCACCTTTCCGTTGAGTTTAAATCTGCCATTAAACACAGAAGAAGTAATTTAATGGCTGGTGCTGGCATGCCATGCTTTAGTAGCACAGAAGTCTGGTTAGTAGTTTACTTAGTTTGCTAGCAAGTAGCATTAAACTTAGACAGAATCAATTGAGTAGAAGTATATCTAGCTTGATACGCTATGGCGTTATATTTAAAAGCTGCTGAAATACTGGACAAGGTGGAGCGCAAGGAGGGAGCAGTTAAGACCTTGGTGTACAACAGTAAATTTCAGGTGAGATAATGTTTGTTTTGATGTAAGTTAGCCTACTTCCTACTTAGCAGCTTGCTAGAGTTATTCAAGATAATTAAAACAACATTAATGCAATAACGCGATTGGAGTTTACTGTAAAATTTACTATCAGAGCGCTAACGTTATGCTTCCTAGCAATAAACATGGAAAATCAAATCAGCGCAAAGTGATATTATTAGCCAATGTAAAGGTAACGTACGTTTTGATATTTTTTTCCTCACAGAACATTAAGCAGCTTTTTGCCTTGGTCTGTGAGGCACAGAAATACTCCGCCGTACTTCAGAACATCATCATCGCAACCAAACTGATGAAGGACACCAAACTCAAAATGAACTTGGCCAAAGTAACTTCATGACTTTTTCGTACCTTTATCCAATATTGGATGTTCCAGTGCATGATTCAAGTAAAAAAAAATTAATGCTTCAAGTGAAATACATTTCCTTTGTCACCACAGTGCGTGTGTTAACAGCTGTTTTGCATCGTTCCTGTCTCAACTAGGTTTTGGTGTATGACCTTCTGATTGGACAGGGACTGAAGTGTGGAGGGAGCTGGAAAGTGATGATGATGAAGCATCGCTCGAGGCTGCAGGCTGAACTAGCCCGCATGAAGGTCAAGAAGCAGGTCAGCCGCAACCAGGACCTGCTGTCCACAAGCGGCCGGCAGATCGAGGGTACGCTGCTCCGGAATGCCACAAGGACTTACGTGGGCACTGCGTACTGGAGATTCACCACCCTACTTGTTCTGAGGATTCACAGGCTGTAAAATCCAGATGATAGTTTGTATCATTTTGTAAGGCTGTAATTTGAATGGGTCTGCTCCTGTCTGTTTCACAGGCGATAAGTTGCCGCGATATGTGCGTGTGAACACACTGAAGACCACTGTGGATGATGTCATTGACTACCTGAAGAGAGAAGGATTCTTGTATCTCGGTCTAGCTAGCAGGTATGCCTTGAACATCCATGTCTTCTCGTATACAAATTCCAATTTGCGGCAAAGTCGGCAGTAAAGATGATTGGTGGGCCTATTTTATACTTAACTGTCATTTTAAATTAATGACTGGGTTAACCTGTGTGGCAATGGTCATTGTTGTTGATTCTGCAGGATGGAGGATCTGCAGAACTTCTCTGGGAAAACATTTGTCTCAGACCTGCATCTCCCCGAGCTCCTCGTATTCCCTCCCAAAATGGACTTCCATGCTCACTTCCTGTACCAAGCTGGACACATCATCCTGCAAGACAAGGTGTGAATTGGTGCGCACTCCCAAAATGAATGTGCTTCAATTGTTGTGGACTAGACCCAAGTCAGACATTTTAATTGAAATACTTTAACCCTTCTGACAACAATAAAGTACCTGCAAGATTAAGTCAAATTTAAAAAGATAAACCTCTGTTTTCACCTAGCTTTCTGAGCAAAATTTTTTTCATACGATTGTACATTTGTGCTATAATGTAAAAAAAGGAGGCATTGGTCACATGGCTGGACTGGTAGTTTATAAACGGCCCAGCATTTTTGGAACTACATTGGTAGTTAATAAATGGCCCAGAATTTCCACAGTGTGCATCCCTAGTATCTGCCTCAGGTCTGGGGGATGTATTACAAAGCGAGATTAAAGGGTTGGCAAGCTAGCTTAAGCTTCAACCCTGGGTTTTCTGTATCACAAAGCAGACTCACTTTTAATCGGGTTATGGCAACTTACTCTGCACGACTAACCTGCTCCGGGGCAGGTTATGTCCAGGATAATGGATTGAACCCTATCTGCTGCATTCTGTGTCCTGTGTAATGCATACTAGCAACTGTGTACTGTTTGCTGTATACTGTTTAGTAAGCGCAAAATATCCTCCATACTATTTTCCAACCATACTTTGGAAGTGTCCACCTTGCACGGCCATGTCACATGTTTATGTTGTTGTTGAAGGAAAACGTCAGCAAAGCTGCACCTCGTTTTTAAAGCGAAGCTGTGCGTCATATTTATGCGACCAAAATGTTTGCGTACTTCTTGAAAAGTATGCTCCCGAATATACTCAGCGAAACCCCGGAAGTATATCATACAGGGGGTTTTAAGTATACTACATTTAGCGAAAATGTCACCTTAACTACTTTCTCGTCCAGTGTACTCAACAAGCATACTCAATAGTATGGAAGGGTGCTGATTCAGACCCAGCCATATTCTCATCTCTCTCTGTGATTCCTTCCTGTGTTGCTGCAGGCCAGCTGTCTCCCAGCATACCTCCTGAACCCTCCTGCTGGGGCGCAGGTTTTGGATGCTTGTGCTGCCCCTGGTAACAAGACCAGTCACTTGGCTGCCATCATGCACAACAAGGGGTATGGACTACGGTTATGTTCAGTACAGAGCTGGGTCAAATACGCATTTTATATTAAGATTTTTTAGATCAGGGCTGATCTGCAGTCATGGAGGGCTACAGTGTCTACTGGTGTTTATGATTTATTTTCTTGGAAACGAGGTGTGGGGACTGGGGCCAATCTTCAGACTTAAGCACTTTAAGTTCTGAAAAGCAAAAACTGACACAGTGGTCCTCGGGATCCCTGTAACCGTACACCTTTCAGTTGCTAGTTAGTGAGTTGACCTGCCCTTTCAGTGAACATGGCTTTATTCCTCCCCTCTCGTCTTACTAAACAGAAAGCTGTTTGCGTTTGACCTGGATGCAAAACGCTTTTCGACCATGAGCACTCTTCTGCTCCGGGCTGGTGTCACATGTCAGCAGCTGGCCAATCAGGACTTTCTGAAGGTGGACCCAGAAAGTCCAGAGTACAGCCAAGTAGAGTACATACTGCTGGACCCGTCCTGCAGTGGTTCAGGTAGGGCAGAAATTTTTTAGGATTTGGGCTTAAAAAAAAATGAAAATGTATCTGAGTCTTGGGTATATGCCAGAATGCTGTGTGTGTTATGAAAATGTGACAGGGTTCTGTGTGACCGTGTGAGTGCCCCTCAGGGATGGTGTGTGTTTTCTGTGCCACTTAGGGATGGTGTGCCTGCAAGACAGCTGCTCGGAGCCCCAGGAGGAGGAGGGACGGCTGAAGGCCCTAGCAGCATTCCAGCTCCGGTGCCTAAACCACGCCCTGCATTTCCCTGGCCTCTGTCGCCTGGTCTACTCCACCTGCTCCATACACACACAGGAAAATGAGGAGGTGGTGTCTGCCTGCCTGCAGCAGAACCAGGGATACAGGTATAGTATGTCTGCCCTGAAAATGTAGCCCTGTATCTATCTCAAGGTAGCAATTACTGTGCCAAAAAATAAATGGTTGAATGTCATGCATTAATATTTAAAGAGTCAGTGAAAAGTCAGAATATAAGCTCCCGCGCCTGACTGCTGCTCCTCTCTGTCTCCTCCTCTGCAGACTGGTTCCTCTCCTGCCAGCATGGCCCGAGCGTGGCCTCCCTCCCCTGACACAGTGTTTGCGGGCCAGCCCTGCCACGACCCTCACCCACGGGTTCTTCGTGGCCGTCCTGGAGCGCCGTCCCAAGGAGGAGGAGAAGGGTCTGGAAACGCCTTCGCAAAATGGGTGAGTTACTCGACTGGTGTGGCTTTCCCGATTCCGATGTGTCTTCAGAATTCACGATACACTTCACAATCTTTTTGAAGACATCTTGAAATTTTCATGGCGCTTTCTCAAAGGATATCGCGGAGAGAATATTTCACGACAAACTGAGTAACACAGGTCGATGTAAGAAAAAACGATTCACACAACAGAAAGCATCACACGTCGTTAACAGCCACTTTCCCAAAAGCATCGTAGAGTTATGATCATCTTTACAGTATTTTGTTTTCTTTGCATCTGATCAAACCTAAATGACATAAAATAAGACGGAGACAAAGCGAAAAATAAATAACCAAAAACAAACAAGCAACGAACGGAAAGAAAAACAAAATACTAATATTATCTTAACTATAATGTTTTTGGCAAACTGATAGGATCCATCTATTGCGCTCTACATTTAAATTATTTTGCCTATTGTGAATGTACAATGTACATGTCAGCACAGGTCACAATAAGTCCTTATAAACCCTATGATAGGATATTTGATTACACTGTTCTAGACTAAGTATCTACTATTATTAGGGGACCGTGCAGCGAAGCTGCAGGTACCTTATTGTTTTTGTTCAGATTCTTTTTATTTTTTATTCTTTTTTTTTTTCTCCCCTTTCACCTAAAATTCCCGTGAGCTGGTTTGTCCTAGAGTCACCAGACTTGGCACGCTTGTTGGGATTCCCAAACTCTTGAATCCTCTATATTATGACGCAGATTGAACACCTGGTGGCGCTGTAGTGCACGTGACAAAATTTTGACATTGACACGCCCACTGCCGACGCCCCGTTTCACCTAGTCACAAAATTTGGTATGCATGTCCATTTGCTCATTCTGAACAAATTTGCCTCAAGGACCCATAAAGTCCGCCATATTGGATTTTTTGCTAATTAGCATTTTTTGTAAAACGCTTAAAATGCTACTACTCCTACAAAATTTGACCAATTGAGATGAAACTTGGTTTACATACTCCTTAGACCATGTCTCATAAATTTTATATTTAGAATTTTGATATTTTCAAAGATGGCCGAATGACGAGCCAATTAAATTTCACTGGGCGTGGCTTATCACAAAAATGCTAATAATTCCAAAACGATTTGACAGAAAGCTATGAAACTTGCTAGGTCTGTTAAGAGTGCCATTAGGACTAGACATGTACAGTTTTATCCCAATCTATCCATGTGGTGGCGCTATAGAGTTCCAAATATAAAAAAATTCACTAAAAATCACAGTTCCTTTGCAGAGATGTGTAACTTGCTACAGTGACAAAGAGCCGGATTTGGATCATAGAACTTTACTAATTTGGTGGGCGCCATCTTGAATTTGCCGACATTTTGGCTTAAATGTACTAATTTATTACTTCTTTGAGTTTTTCCTTAACCGCTTGGCTGATTAGCAAGAAACTTGGTACGTAGTTAGACGTCGTCATCTTACAAGCTCACACTGAATTTCGTGGCGATAGGCCAGTTGGTGACGCTGTAGTGCACGTGTAAATATTGTGACATTGACACGCCCACTGGCGACGCCCCGTTTGACCTAGAGTCACAAAATGTGGTGTACAGCTCTCTCTGCTCTTGCTGAACAAATTTGCCTCAAGGATCCATGAAGTCAGCCATATTGGATTTTCTGCTAATTAGCATTTTTTGTATAACACTTAAAATGCTACTCCTCCTACAAAATTTGGCCAATTTACATGAAACGAGGTACACAAACTCGTTAGACCATGCTTCATAAAAGTTATATTCAGAATCTTGATATTTTAAAAGATGGCTGAATGACGAGCCAATTAATTTTCAATGGGCGTGACTTATCACAAAAATGCTGATAATTCCAAAATCATTTGACAGAAAGTTATGAAACCTGGTAGATCTATTAAGAGTAACATGAGGAATTGACTCCTACAGTTTCAACCCAATCGAGCCACGTGGTGGCGCTATATCGATCCAAATATAAGAAAATATTTAAAAATTCACTAAAAATCATTGACACGCCCACTGAATACGCCCCATTTTATCTAGTCAAAAAATGTGGGATAGAGGTCCGGCTGCTCATACTGAACAAATTTGCCTCAAGGAACCATCAAGTTAGCCCTATTGGATTTTCCGCTAATTAGCATTACTTGTAAAACACTTAAAATACTACTCCTCCTATAAAATTTGACCAATTTACATGAAACCTGGTAAACACACTCCTTACACCATGCGTCATAAAACTTATATACAGAATTTTGATATTTTAAAAGATGGCCGAATGACGAGCCAATAAATATCCAGTGGGCGTGGCTTATCACAAAAATGCTAATAATTCCAAAACCATTTGACAGAAAGTTATGAAACTTGGAAGGTCTTTTACGAGAAACATCTGGACCAGACCTCTCCAGTTTCAACCCAATCGAGCCACGTGGTGGCGCTATAGAGATCCAAATATAAGAAAATATTTATAAATTCACTAAAAATCATTGACACGCCCACTGCCCCCTTTGATCTACAGTCACAAAATTTGGTGGATACATCCCGCTACTCCTGCCCAACAAATTTGCCTCAAGAAACCATGAAGTCTGCCATCTTCAATTTTCCGCTAATTAGCATTTTTTGTAAAACACTTAAAATGCTACTCCTCCTACAGAATTAGACCAATTTGCACCAAACCTGTTCAAGGTACTGAACCCGCTTCCCTACATACACGCATTACTTTACTAAGGCGTATGTCAAAAATTGGCCGAATGAGAAGCCAATGGATTTTGCATTGGGCGTGGCTTATCGCACAAATGCTAGTACTTCTAAAACCGTTTGATATAAAGTTCTGAAACTTGGTGGGTTGATTGAGAGTTAGATCAAGACTCGAGCCCTGCAGTTTTAACCCAATCAATCTGCGTGGTGGCACTAAAGAAATACAAATGTTGGGATGGCAGGTATGCCATCCGCCAAGTACACTATCTCTGCTTAACAGGCCGTCTACCTACTATACCAACTGTGAAAGTTCCTGTAGCTTAGTGGTTAAGGCATATGACTGCCGTGTAGTAGGTTGGTGGTTCGATCCCCACCTGTTCCTGAGTTTTTTTTGAGGCACACAATGTGCACGTCATTGTAAGAATGTTCTTTTTATTGCAAAGGCTAGGAAATTTCACAATATTACCTGTTATCTGTATGAATTATGAAGTCAGTAAGCCAAAACAATCTGATACCGCAACACACAAGTCTTATTTGGCCTCCTCATTTCTGTTAACCTGCTTTGGCCTAGCGGATTCAGTATTGGCTTTCCATGTATGTGGTCAGCGGTTCAATTTCAAATTGGTACCAATGGCTAGGTTAATGTTTGCCAAAACTATTGTGCAAATGCTATGCTTCTTTTAATGTTGTTTTCACATTAAGAAACACCTTTTTATTGCAAAAGTTAAGCAATTTAACAGTATTAACTGTTCACTGTTTCACTTGTACTTAAAAGACTTAATACGCAAGCCCTTACTGGATCGGGTTAAGATACCATCAGCAATGGCAAAAGCCCTGATTAGAAACAAATATTTGTATTTTGGGTCAACCCTGTCTAGAGTTGTCTACCATTTTGCGGTTTCTGTATTTGACAAATGCCGCTAATGCCGCACGGTCCCCGGAAATCGCTGCTTGCAGCTATATTTAGGGGACCGTGCAGCGAAGCTGCAGGTACCCTATTGTTTTTGTTCAGATTATTATATTTTTTTTTTTTCTCCCCTTTCACCTAAAATTACCGTGAGCTGGTTTGTCCTAGAATGACCAGACTTGGCACGCTTGTTGGGATTCCCAAACTCTTGAATCCTCTATATTATGACGCAGATTGAACACCTGGTGGCGCTGTAGTGCATGTGACAAATTTTTGACATTGACACGCCCACTGCCGACGCCCCGTTTCACCTAGTCACAAAATTTGGTATGCATGTCCATTTGCTCATTCTGAACAAATTTGCCTCAAGGACCCATAAAGACCGCCATATTGGATTTTTTGCTAATTAGCATTTTTTGTAAAACGCTTAAAATGCTACTCCTCCTACAAAATTTGACCAATTGACATGAAACTTGGTTTACACACTCCTTAGACCACGTCTCATAGAAGTTATATTCAGAATTTTGATATTTTCAAAGATGGCCGAATGACGAGCCAATGAAATTTCACTGGGCGTGGCTTGTCACAAAAATGCTAATAATTCCAAAACGATTTGACAGAAAGCTATGAAACTTGGTAGGTCTGTTAAGAGTGTCATTAGGACTAGACATGTACAGTTTTATCCCAATCTATCCATGTGGTGGCGCTATAGAGTTCCAAATATAAAGAAATATAAAAAAAATCACTAAAAATCACAATTCCTTTGCAGAGATGTATAACTTGCTACAGTGACAAAGAGCCGGATTTGGATCATAGTACTTTACTAATTTGGTGGGCGCCATCTTGAATTTGCCGACATTTTGGCTTAAATGTACTCATTTAGTACTTCTTTGAGTTTTTCCTTAACCGCTTGGATGATTAGCATGAAACTAGGCACGTAGTTAGAAGTTGTCATCTTACAAGCTCAAACCGAATTTCATGGCGATAGGCCAGTTGGTGGCACTGTAGTGCACGTGTAAATATTGTGACATTGACACGCCCACTGCCGACGCCCCGTTTGACCTAGAGTCACAAAATGTGGTGTACAGGTCCCTCTGCTCATGCTGAACAAATTTACCTCAAGGATCCATGAAGTCAGCCATATTTGATTTTCTGCTAATTAGCATTTTTTTGTAAAACACTTAAAATGCTACTCCTCCTACAAAATTTGGCCAATTTACATGGAACGAGGTAAACAAATTCCTTTGACCATGCTTCATAAAAGTTATATACAGAATTTTGATATTTTAAAAGATGGCTGAATGACGAGCCATGAATTTTCAATGGGCGTGACTTATCACAAAAATGCTGATAATTCCAAAATCATTTGACATAAAATTATGAAACCTGGTAGATCTATTAAGAGTAACATGAGGAATGGACCCCTACAGTTTCAACCCAATCGAGCGACGTGCTATATCGATTCAAATATAAGAAAATATTTAAAAATTCACAAAAAAATAATTGACACGCCCACTGCATACGCCCCGTTTTATCTAGAGTCACAAAATGTGGGATAGAGGTCCGTCTGCTCATACTGAACAAATTTGCCCCCCAGGAACCATGAAGTTAGCCCTATTGGATTTTCCGCTAATTAGCATTACTTGTAAAACACTTAAAATACTACTCCTATAAAATTTGACCAATTTACATGAAAACTGTTAAACACACTCCTTACACCATGCATCATGAAAGGTATAAACAGAATTTTGATATTTTAAAAGATGGCCGAATGACGAGCCAATAAATATCCAGTGGGCGTGGCTTATCACAAAAATGCTAATAATTCCAAAACCATTTCACAGAAAGTTATGAACCTTGGAAGGTCTTTTAAGAGTAACATCCGGACCAGACCTCTCCAGTTTCAACCCAATCGAGCCATGTGGTGGCGCTATAGAGATCCAAATATAAGAAAATATTTAAAAATTCACTAAAAATCATTGACATGCCCACTGCCGACGCCCCGTTTGATCTACAGTCACATAAGTTGGTGGATAGATCCCGCTCCTCCTGCCCAACAAATTTGCCTCGAGAAACCATGAAGTCTGCCATCTTCAATTTTCCGCTAATTAGCATTTTTTTAAAACACTTAAAATGCTACTCCTCCTACAAAATTTGACCAATTTGCACCAAACCTGTTCAAGGTACTGAACCCGCTTCCCTACATACACGCATTACTTTACTAATGCGTATGTCAAAAATTGGCCAAATGAGAAGCCAATGGATTTTGCATTGGGCGTGGCTTATCGCACAAATGCTAGTACTTCTAAAACCGTTTGATATAAAGTTCTGAAACTTGGTGGGTTGATTGAGAGTTAGATCAAGACTTGAGCCCTGCAGTTTTAACCCAATCAATCAGCGTGGTGGCACTAAAGAAATACAAATGTTGGGATGGCAGGTATGCCATCCGCCAAGTACACTATCTCTGTTTAACAGGTCGTCTACCTACTATACCAACTGTGAAAGTTCCTGTAGCTTAGTGGTTAAGGCATTTGACAGTCGTGTAGTAGGTTGGTGGTTCGATCCCCACCTGTTTCAAAGTTTTTTTTGAGGCACACAATGTGCACGTCATTGTAAGAATGTTCTTTTTATTGCAAAGGCTAGGAAATTTCACAATATTACCTGTTATGTTTGAATTATGAAGTCAGTAACCCAAAACAATCTGATACCGCAATACACAAGTCTTATTTGGCCTCCTCATTTCTGTTAACCTGCTTTGGCCTAGTGGGTACAGTATTGGCTTTCCATGTATGTGGTCAGCGGTTCAATTCCAGCTTGGTACCAATGGCTAGGTTAATGTTTGGCAAAACTATTGTGCAAATGCTATGCTTCTTTCAATGTTGTTTTCACATTAAGAAACACCTTTTTATTGCAAAAGTTAAGAAATTTAACAGTATTAACTGTTCACTGTTTCACTTGTACTTAAAAGACTTAATACGCAAGCCCTTACCGGATCGGTTAAGATACCATCAGCAATGGCAAAAGCCCTGATTAGAAACAAATATTTGTATTTTGGGTCAACCCTGTCTAGAGTTGTCTACCATTTTGCAGTTTCTGCGTTTGACAAATGCCGCTGATGCCGCACGGTCCCCGGAAATCGCTGCTTGCAGCTATATTTATGATTATTATTGTAGATTGGCGGCATCCGTCTGCAGAGGTGAGACTGTACCGCATCTCAAGACAGTTGAGATTTCATGACTAGTCCAATGTTTTGAACTCAGTTACAACACATTTCACGATCTCTGAGTTATAAGCACTTTCGGGTAAGCGTAGATGGCAAGTATATCTTCATGACACGTTTTGTGACATAATTGTCGTTACGACATGCTTTGGGAAGGCACCCCTGTACAGCTGAAGTCCCCAGCCCTGGTCCTGGAGAGCCACAGGGGGTGGCTAGTTACTCGTTTCATATTTTGTTAAAATCAGAAGCCAGTTCAGACCCATTTAGATTAGTTAAATATCAATTTAAAGCAGTTGATTAGTTAAGTGCAGAGTAACCAAAATAAGTAAATCGGATCGGACGTACTTTTACTCACGTCGCCTGAAGAGGCTGGCTCATGCTAGCGTAAACTTATGAGTCTGACCGGTGAGGCTAGGTAATGTGTAATCATTGGTCTCTGTCCTTCTCAGCTCTCCAATTTGTGCCAAACCCCAAGTCACAGGTGTTGACGAGGCACAGGAATCCGTCGATATGGAAGCGCAGCCAGAGAACCCAACGAAGAAGAGGAACAGCAAAAAAAAGAAAAACAAAACCCAAAGCTGAGGATGACACGGCTAACTTTCAGTAAAGGAAGACAAAGGGGTGTCGGACCAGCCCGATTCCCGCCATGGCGCCACTCATGGGGAACCGAAGAGATGAGAAGTCAAGCCAAGCAAACCCGCAGTGAAAACCGAGAGGTGTAATGGTCACATTTTATTGAAACTCATTTAAACTCCAGACATTGTAATGCGCAGAGAGGAGGAGCACACCTTATGTTACACACTGCTCAAATCTGCACGTTCATACTTTTCCATAGTCCAGCAGGAATGATCATCCGTGGTAACACACCAGCTTACATAGATGTGCACAAACACACACGCACACACAGATCAGTCGTCTCTGATTTCACCACGCCCCTAGTCAGAAGAGTTCAGCAGCATTCAGTGGGTCTGTATTTCTGTAAAATTTAAAAGGTGGGGTGTGGCTTCATTCATTTAAAGTGACACAGAACATAAGTCTGGTCCCTAGATCAGTCCATTCTCTCGCTTTCGCAGACATACATACATCAATAGTTCAACACACTTCCACTTATTTAGAAACAGCCTTCAACAGTCAAAAGTTTTACCTCACAAGCAACTGATGGGGGAGAGGCCCTTGTGAATTACAATCAGTTCAAACTATGAAAAGCAGCAGTTTGGCATGATCACCAACATTGCCATCAAACGGGGGGGGGGGTGTGTTGACTACAAAATGAAAGCATCTAATTCCGATACTTAAATGCATTTCACTCGCCCATGTCTGTAATGGCTCATTTGAAGAAGAAAAGGTGCTGATCAAGCTTTGGCTGTATCTGGTGTAGTTTCAGCTCCTTCCATTCATACAATTGCCCCTTCAGTGGCATAGGGGCTGTGTGTTCTTAAGAGCCAATGCCACCCTTGCTTAAAGAAATCTGAAATGTTGTGTACCAGGATAAAGTGATGTACTGTACTAAAAATCTAGCTAATTAAACCGCTTTCTCATTTCACCAGCTCCTCCAGTCAGCATTGGCTTTAGGTGGTGTTTGCATACTTGTGTGTGCAGTCCAATTTCTCAAATGCATGGCTAATACACACACACGGACTGAATTCAAGACGAAACCGTTTTATAATCTGAAACGGAGCCGCGTCGAACGTCAGATTGTTGAACATTGCAAACCGTTTACAGTGAACAAGCAAACGGTGCTCTGCAGACACAGATGACCGTTGGATGCCTCCCATATATAAATCAGTCATTTCCATGGCGATGTGTTCCACACTGCTGGCTGTGCAGTCACATGTGAGGAGTGGCTTCAAAACTCCCCATGAAAGGCCCTCCAATCAGAGCACACAGGAAGGTCCCACCCTTCTCAACCCAGACAGACTGTCGTATCAAAACTACAGACCCAGTACTCATCCACATTAAAAGTAGCAACATCTACCAGTCAGACACTTTTTCCTTCTTTATTCCACCTTCTGCAGCTAAGTAAATTCCAAAAAAAGAACAATCATTTTGGAAAAGACAAAAAAAAAAAACTATTTGTAAACATATTTGCCTCAGTGAGCCGAGCTTGAAGGAATTCTAAATAGCAAACTGCTATTAATACAAAAATATAGCTGTGATTCTTCAGCTGATTTAAATAATTTGAATATCTGTTGCCTGCAATTATCCAATCATCCCCGTACAGTCACACAGTTCTGTCAGCTACTCACTCGTCCAGGAGAGAACCCAGCTTCAAAAACAAGCTGGAGCACATTTTAACCACAAACATCATATTAACATCAACACTACTTTTATTATCATCAAGAGTATTTACAAAAACAACACATCTAATATCAACTCTAAGTCATTCTACTACACATCGGTAAAGAAAAAAGTTAAAATTTCTCACTAAAAGGAAATTGTTTTTATTTTACAAACTGACCTAATCCCCCTCCCTTACTCCAGCTTGTGAGAGTCTTGACTAGTTTAACTCGGTAGCTGCAGAGTCCAATTTAATCATGCGCCCAAAAAACATTCTTGAAGAACAAGAACATTAAATAGTAAAAAAAATAATAATACCTTGGACTTAACCCAAAGTAGAAATTAAAAATTCACTCAAGTCAGATTCATCCCCACCCAGAATCGCCATGCCCCACCCCCCACCCCTGGCAGGAAATCCATGTGTCCGGCACTACCAACGCGCCGCCATTCGCCACACCATTTCCTCCAAACCAGACTCTCTGAGGCACAGAGAAACAAACAACAAAATAAATCACAATCAAACATCGCTTTTTTTATAGAGTAGTACTCGATTGAGGGGGATAAGCATTGTGAAAATCAGAAGATGTTTACATATGACGGAACCATGACAAAGTTGCCTTCGTTCATTCATGCTGTCTGGGGGCAACAGTCCAGCGCAGTGCATATTACTGTCCAGAGGGAGGCAGCACTGAGCAAAAGACGCTGAACATTTGCAAAGGTCTATGGGGACAAGCAAACTGGATGAGAGCAAAGCTGTTAGCGGATGCGCACACTTTAGCAGCAAGGGGGAAGAAGCCGGGTCAGAAAGAGGTAGTCTAGAACAGCAAAGCAGCACACTGCAGGACCGGAGAGCAAAGGGAGAAGGCTGGTGCAGTGTGGGGGGGTTTTTCAACACTTGACCCCTGGGCTTGTCCGGATCATGCTGCCCCTCTACGGTACGGAGAGGATGTTTTAGTTTAGCCGAGCCCTGGGTTGAGTATTCACATTTTATCTGTTCTGAATGAGTGTTGAATGGTTGCTGCCTTTATGATAAAGATCTTTATCATAGATCAATAAAGGGATCTGCATAAAAGCTGAAGAGGATATCTTCCAAAGCATTTTCATTGTTAGAGAATGTTTTTGCATCTGCTTCCAGCAGGGGGCGGTGGAGAGGGAGTCAGGAACAGCACCTGGGGTGTAGGCTTACCATAGCTGTACCACCACCTTGCAATGCTCACTACAATAGGAATTTCTAAGACTACAAACTGTACCACTTAACTAAGGCTACCAGACCATCCACAAGCTCTTAACCTAACACTTCACTACACTCCACTCCACCAACGTGCTGTCCGCTTACCTTCAGAGAACATAGCAAAATTCGTAAAGACCATCTTTCCAAAAAACACACTTTTTTTCTAAGTAAGCACACAAAGTCTGCAACTCTTTGGAAAACAGGAGAGTATTTAATGGAAATGATCTGCTGAAATTATCACTCGAGATTTAGGCTTGTGACACCTCGCAGTATTTACACAGTAATCAAAAGATAAAACGTAAAAACGAACATTCCCATCAGGTTAGTGATGCATGAATTAAACACAGATTGCAAACGCTTTCCTTACTTTAACGTTCTGTTCTTGTTCCTGATCTTCTGCGCAAAACCATGACCAACTACCATCAAAACAAAGTGAACAGCAACAAGCTACGAGCGGATGCCCGTGTAGCCGACAAAACGCCTCAGACAATTTACTCCACAACTCTGGAAACACTAATCTGCATTACACAGAAAACCACCCTTATTCCAGAATTTACGCAACACTGTCCTCACATCCACACAGCCAGTGAAATAAACAACCCCCCCCCCCCCCGTGTGCCAAAAACAATACAGCTCTGGTAAGCACCAAGATGCTTAAAATGATAAAATTGTGCGCAGGTAGTGGAAAGGTGCTGGAAATAACAGCCTGTGCCTGAAAATGACTGAATTAACACAGCGCTGTGGTGGTTCGTGGACATAATGAAGGATGAGGGGAGAGGGGGCGCGGCCAGGGTTAGACTTGTAAAATGAGTCCAGGATTTAAATAGTTTTTTGTTCAAGTAACATTGTACTTTTTGTAGCCTGAAGTGCCCTCTCCCTGTCCCACGCTCTGTAAAAATCCAGCTGCCTGGAACCAGCGCTGAGACTCGCGGAGGGGACGGGCTGGGCTGCAGAGGTGCCGTCCTCTCCATAAGCGCCGAGCAGCAAAGCAGAGCCATCCAGACGGGCGGGGCGGGGCATGGCAGGGCGAGGGGTCAGTAAGGGCAGTCTTCAGCAACAGTCCAGCTCAACCCGCCTCTCCTCCATGTTTCTACCAGGCCTTCATGTCACTCTCTATCCCCCAGTGATGACTACTTCTTCCTGGGGTGCTGCCGCCGGGCCTGGAGCCTCTGCCGGGCCCCAGAGGGCTTGGAGCCGGCGCCGATGGAGAAGGCGGGAGCAGGAGAGCCCCCTGGAAGAGAAGCCATCGCAAAGCGTGAACCGAACAACCACGTACAACTCACATCAAATATCTTAACAGATCATTTATGGGAGGGAGGGGAAACACCACAGTTGGGGGCCAATTCCATCTCAACGCATTTAATTCTGGAAATCCAGTTCATGAATTGAGAAAATAGCCTCTCGTGTTCCACAATGATTTTTCAATTAATGTAATTTTCTATAAACCGGTAAATAATCTTTTAAAGCAGTGTCTTAAAAACCACTTAAAAGGGCCTACCTGGCTCAAATATGTATTTGAAATACTTTAGATGCTGGTAAAATTCTTACGTCACCAAAAGTCACATTTTGCTCCAATTGGTATTTGTAAAATAGACGGTTCCTTTAAAATAGTCAGTAAATCGGCATTTGTTTTTAATGATCTCTAAAGGGTAAAAGTATCTGACCCAGGCCACAGACACAGGGGGTGCGTCCCAATACTCGAAAAATGCATCCTCCTTTCCTCCACTACCACCTTCTCTCCTCCGTGCCCCGGAAACGGATCTTTATGTCCTAATCTAATGTTGCTGATTTCCTATAAATTGTTACATATTAATTAATGTCTCGACCCGAACTGCAATGTCAGGTACATTGTATACTGTACATGCAACTACTTGTTTTTGAAACCTACTGGCCGTTTTGCATACTTCCGGGTAGGAGACGAGTGGAGGAGAGAAATGGAGGTGGGGAGTGAAGAATATTGGGACGCACCCAGTTTATAGAGGCCATGCTGCATTCAGAAATGCTGTCGAATAGAATCACAGCTCATTCAGACAGGTTAGCTGGTACAGAAACACTGTCCAATAAAATCACAGCTTGTTCAGACAGGTCAGCTGGTGCAGAGACGCTGTCCAATAAAATCGCAGCTCAGTCAGGTCAGCTGGTGGAGAGTCCAATCAAATCACTGCTTTCACTTACCAAATGGTAAGGGTGTGAAGCTGGGGCTTCCAAAGGGGATGGGGGCTCCAGTGTTTTGGCCGAAAGAGGGGGTGGATGTTCCTGTGGGGACAGAAAGTGAACCCGTAAAACCCCCATGTCCCATTTCACCCCGAAACCAGGGACGACCTTCACCTTTTTGGTTCAGTTTGTGAAGAACAGCAGAGGCTATGAGTAAAAACAACCACAATCAAATCTAATGCAATCTAATCTGCAATGCATTTAGCAACTACAACAGCTGCTGAATGATGACCTTGGGGTCAACAGAACCGATGAGTCCATCCCGCCCCATGTACGACCAGTGTAAATCCATGTAAATGTTCGAGAGATACAAATAGAATTACAGTGAGATCCTATAGCAGCAGGGACGAATAAAGGCTGTGAATAATAGAATATTATTGCAGTGAGAGTATGGTGCTGACAAACCGACAGTCATTCAATGAGCATCAAAAAGTCTGGTCTTCTCCATACAAGTGCTTTCTACAAGAGAAATAAAGGTGATGGATTCAAGCCAAAATGCAACCTACAGCCTTTGAATGTCATAAGCGGAGCGCTCTGCCCCTGATGGCAGTACCCAGGAGTGCAGCGCAGGGGAAAGCTATAATACTCATTCCCCCTTGTATCACATTTTTTCAAGAGAGAAAATATTTACGTTTGCATGCATGTTTGTATTGATGGTGGTGTTAATTGTACTGTGAGTGTTGATAACATGCCTGCAAAGCAAATTCGGGTCCTATCTGGGACCCTAAAGAACAGTGACTGATTGACTGACTGACTGACTGACTCACCAAAGGCCGGCTTGCTGTCCTTGGCGCTGTTGGCCCCCCCAAAGGAGAAGTTCTGGGTCAGGCCAGAGGGGTTGGCCGGGGTCGGGGTGCCAAACGCGCTGCCTGCCACTGCTGCCCCGAAGTTGAAGCCCCCGGAGGCGGGCTGTAGAGGTGTGGCCTGGGGGGGGGCGGGGGCGTTGGTCTGGGCGGCCGGGGCACCCCCAAAGGAGAAGGTGGGCGTTGGTGTGGGGAGAGGGGCGGAGGTCTGAGTGTTGGAGCCGAAGGTGGGGGCGGTGGAGGGTGCCGTGGCGCTGCCGAACCCGAATCCCGACGTCCCTCCGCAGAACGCTGGCTGGCTGGGGGTCCCAAAGGAGGGGGCAGACGTGGTGGTGGCCCCCCCAAAGCCGAAGGGTGTTGCCCCGGTCGCTACTCCAGCTCCTCCTCCGCTTGACCCAAATGCAAAAGGCTTGGCCGTCGCCCCTTGGGGGGCAGAGGGGAAAGCCGCAGGTCCGTCAAAGGAGGGTTTCCCAAACGTGAACGATGACTGGCTCGCGGGGGCGGGGCCCGTTGCCGTGGAGGTGGCCGTGGCGAACCCACCAAAGGCCCCGGTGAGGGCGGTGGAGGTCTGGCTGCTGGGGGTGCCGAAGGTGAAAGACGCCTGGGTGGCGGGGGGGGGGCGCCGGCGCCGCAGTGGTGGCCGTGTCCACCCCAAATTGAAAGGAGGCGAGGGAGGGGGTAGCGGTGGAGGTGGGGTTGAGGGCTGGTGCTGATGTAGCAGCGGGCGTGGTGCCAAATTGGAAGGAGCTCCCGTTGGTGGCAGGAGTGGGGGCAGAGATGGTGGTCGTGCTGGGTGCGGAGGCCGCACTCCAGCTTCCAAACAGCGACTTGGCGGGCGTCTGTAAGGTGGGGTCAGAGGTTGCGTTGGTGGCGGAGATTTGGCCGAACAGAGAGCTGCTCTCAGACGAAGCGGGGGCAGCCGGGGTGGTGGTCTGGGGCTGACAAAAAGCACTGCCGCCCACTGCACTCCCGAAAATGGGCTTGAAGGTGGGCGGGGCCGGCGTGCTGGCAGAGGTGGAGCTAGGGGGCGCTGGTCCTGCCCCTGCCCCGAAAATAGGCTTGAAAGCAGAGGCGAGGGGATTAATGGTACCGCTTGCCGTTTCCGTGGCAGCGGGTGCTGAAGAGGACGAGGATGGGGGTTTCACGTCGGCCCGGCTGAAGATGACAGGCTGTGCTGGAGCAGATGACTGTGCAGGCTGGGGTAAGACCTGGCTGAAGGGGGCAGATGACTGCGCAGGCTGGGGTAAGACCTGGCTGAAGGGGGCAGTGGACACCGAACTGGGGAGCTGGATGGTAGGTGCCACAGCTGAGGATGACTGCACTGGAGTGAGGCTAGGCTGTGCCAGAATCAGGCTAGGCCGTGCCGGAGTCAGGCTAGGCTGTCCCAGAGTCAGGCTAGGCTGTCCCAGAGTCAGGCTAGGCTGTCCTGGAGTCAGGCTAGGCTCCAACTTCACCCCTCCAGAATTCAACAGCGAGGGTGCCGGGGCAGAAAGGCCCGTCGATGCCACAAGTGCCCCATGTGGAGTAGGAGCTGTGGGCAGAATAGCAGAGAAAAACACTCAAAAACTGCACCATCTACACAAGGCGAACTCTCAATTAACTGTAAACCAGAAACTGGTAATAAAAGCCGCCGATCACAACCGCAGATCATTTCAGCGGGAGCGCCTCAAAGTACCATTACCAACCCAGGAACCTCCCGTAGTTAAGAAGCAGAGAGGACGGAAGGAACACAGGAGCAGAGTATCTGGTGTGCGTAAAGAATCTGTGGCCGCAGTCCCTTCCTACAGGAAGTAAGGTAAATAAGTGGGCAGGGAGCTCAGACCTGAGGCAGGGCTGTCCTTCATCTTCCTAAGGGACTCCAGTAGGGGGTTGGAAAGGCTGGAGGCGGGGGCAGCAGTGGTGGTGGTGGTGGAGGCTGGTGCGGTACTGGTACTGTCCAATGGGGAAGGCTCAGAGACAGGCACGCCAGAGGCAGCCGTGGAGGTGGGGATGACGGAGGTTGAGATGGAGATGATTGACCCAGGCAGCAAGCCTCCGGAGGTAGGGGGGGCCGCGCTGGTCACTGGGATCGTGGGGAAGGTGGGCACCGCTGGGGCAGGGGCGGGCTTAACTGGCTCTGAAACAGAGAAAACAGGAAGTTATTGGCCGCGCCACAAAAAATATAAATTTATTTTTCCTACACCCAATTTTCTTCCAAATTCCAAAGCCTATTTCGCTATTTTTGTACACTCCACAGACCACCAGTTAAACTCTCACAGACATTGGATCGGGGGGAGCCTTCATGTGCAGCTTGTACAAGCAAACAGGCCAAAAAGATGGTGGCGTCCCAATTCTTATACAAGCACGACGTAAGGAGGTTAGCAGGTACACTGACCTGGCTCCTCTAGGGCCTTCTTTATCCGGTCCAGAGCTGCCTTCTTCTCCAAATCTAGGTCAGTCACAGTGATGGTATACCCCAGCTCAGGTGCTGGTGGCTGCACAATCAAAACATTTACATATTTAATATTACATAATAATCAGGCCCATTACTCAGTTCAACACATTAGTTCAACTATTAGTTCAACTTTCTACTGAAATTTACATGTGCTCACCACAGAGCCATGCATGAAAAAAGGCAGTTAAAAATAATCAAACCATACTTAAAAATAATCAAACCATACAGACTAAACGGTATTATGATGACTGAAGTGTCATCGTATGCTTGTTTGAAAATCAGTGCCCTACAGCGATGAAGACTTACACGGCCCTTAAATGGAATTTGCATAAAATCTGTGGTGTGCATTGCAAATAGGGTTTTTATTTTTTTTATTTTTGGGTAGTGTAACATGAACGAACATAAATGTGTCACGTGAAATTCTTGACACAACGCAAGTGCGAGCTGCAGTGTCAAGCGTCACAGCGAGGGATGCTATAGCAGGCAACAACAGAATTGTGCTTTCCTCCGCTCAGTCTTTCACAACTGTCATGGTAGCCCACTTTGACGGGTCAACCACTGAACACGTTTGCTCACATAAACATGTTTATGATAGGCTACTTAGGCACGTCTTCATTTAAATAGAGCACAGAGCTATTTCTGGCATAATGCGGTTTAAGAGGGGAAATAATCCATTAAAACATGAAAAGCGGAATTAATAAATTTTTTTAAATTCTGGGATTGCAATTGTGGTTGTAACGAAAATATACGCGGCATACAGTCGGTTTACAGACGCTCCGATTTATCCTGGAGCGCCTCCTCGAGGACTCGGGTTGATCTCCACAGGGAGATAATGCACATTGAGAACATACAACCGGGCAGTGCATTTGCAGTGCGTAGACCCGCAATGTCATTTGCGTTCACGGATTTACGTAAGGTCTGTTTTGGGCCTTAGGGCTATCACATATGGCCCAAACAAACATCTGAAATTGTAGGCAAACTGCAAAATTAAAGGCCTAGAACAAAGAAATAAACTATTCTTCTGAAAAGCCAGTGATTTTCTCACTGACCGAGAATAAGATTAAATTACATTACTTGAATCCATCCTACTTACCAGGGAGATGTTTTCCCCCCTATGGCTGGGCACCAGTGGAATCTTCCTCTTGCGTTTTCCCTCACTGCCCCCAGAGCCTGACGGGGAAGTGATCACTGGTGCTGTAGGTGCAGGGGTTTTCTTCCCTAAAGATAATCACAAACCATTACATTACTGTACCATTTAATCAAACAAACAAACAAACAAACACACAAACACACAAACACACAACACACACACACACACACACACACACACACACACACACACACACACACACACACACACACACACACACAGTGGAGAGAGGTCTAAGCCAGGGTTAGGGTCAATTCCATTTCAATAAATTCAGGAAACAAACAAATTTGGTTAGCTGAAAAATTCTGATACAGCATAATGGGCATTTCCCCCCAATTCATGAATTGAACGGCAATTAATTTCCTGAACTGAATTAAGTAAAATGGAGCTGTCCTAACTGAGAGCATCTCATATTTAATGACCGTCTCTTGTAAAAATTGCTGCCATTTTCATCCTAGGAACGTTCACACTACATGCGTTTTTGCAGGCTATGGTCACAGGGGGTCAGAGGCACCACAGGATTTTAGAAGGCAATGAACTAGACCTCGATGTGCTGCGTTGACACAGGAAGAAGCTACCTAGAAAGTCACTCATAATTACCCACAAGGGAAATGGTAGCTAACGTTAGCTAGTAGCAAGCCAACATTCTGTTCTCATAATTGGAAATGGAATGTTATAGGCTTGTCTCAGTGCTTTAACTGGCAGCATACGATGCATAAGCCTATTGGTGTAGTTACCACCACACCATCAATATCATATTTTGTCATTATTTTTAAATATAAATAAAAAATAAATAAGTGTATTTGCTGAGTTTCAACATTGACATTAAATGAATATAAGTACATGATAGCCTTTTATTTCAATACCGTCAGATAGGCTATCAGGCGAGTAATAAAATAATTTTTATTTGCATCGCAAAATTGTGCAAATTTTTTCAATATTACTTAGAATTATGGATACATAGGCTACTCTTCATTCTCCGCACACACATTTGGAGAATATTTGTGGCAAAGAACTGCAATGCGCACAGGTTTTAGACTTTACAGAAGCTATCACACAATACAGAAGCCATGCCTAAAGCTTTAGGATAAAATCAAACCAGTCTGATATTCTCGCAAGCGACTAGCGTAAGACTGGATTGGGAGAGCTGTGATTGAGTCTCTGACCATCTTACATTAAACGTCCATCGATGGTGGGTGTTCGCAGCGATCAGGCAAAGACTGGAGATTTTCTTAGGATTTCTTTAAGATCTTAAACTGCAATATCGGGGCCAAATATCCTGTAGTGTACGCCAGGCATTAGGAGTTTGTTTTCCAAGAGTCAGAATTATTACTGAAACAAAATAACAGAAGCTCAAACACAGAACTTTTTTTTTCTTTTTTTCCCCCACCTAAAATTTATTTGCCAGGATTAAAGATACCAACTTTACCATGATTCCTGTCGTCTGTGGATTAACAACAGAACATACGGAATAGTTGTTTTGATCGAGCCAGTTTTGCGTTACGTTACAAAATAAAGAACCGTTTTTGTTATAACATTGGAATAAAATAGTTTATAGATATATAATTGTGAGTTTTAACACTTTCAAACAGTATATTGAGTGACCACATTGATTGAAAAATTACTCAATAAAAAACGCATTGAATGCAAATAAAATAAAGCACTTCCGGCCCAAATACAGGCCGGTGCTGGTTAAGGGGTTAAGCCATCCAAAATGAATCAACATTTGAAATGAGACTCAGCATGGTAAGACCTGGACTCAGTCTCTTACCTGCGCTGGCTGCCTGGTCCGCTGATTTTGCATGGGACACTGAAGCGGGCGCTGCGTTGGAGGAGTGAGCCACCTCTTCCCTGAGTCACAGAACAAGAACAGGGATGAGCTTCACATCAACAGACAAGCGGTTCTGCTGGATACCCCGTCACAGGAGGGTGGGGGGGGGGGGGGGTTCATTACCTTGGCTTTTTGGGGGGTCTCTCTGGGGTCTGCGAGCGAGATGATCCAGGACTGGAGAGGGGGGACAGGCTGAGGGTTGACGGCTTCTTCTGTCGGACACAGTAAGGAATGAATTAATGAATGAACAGGATAATCAACAGATGCCAGCACATCTAACCTTCAGCGCATGGCGACGGGCCAACATTAACCAACAATACCAATCCCTGCAGATATGGCTAGGGCTTGTTCCATTTCAAATCAGTAAATTCAGGAAATGAATGGATATTCAATTCATTAATTTAAAATAAGTCCACAATGTTCTATGAGGACCTTTTTTTCTAGA
The DNA here is from genome assembly GCA_029718625.1 of Synaphobranchus kaupii. Classification (NCBI taxonomy): domain Eukaryota; kingdom Metazoa; phylum Chordata; class Actinopteri; order Anguilliformes; family Synaphobranchidae; genus Synaphobranchus; species Synaphobranchus kaupii. The sequence continues at coordinate 34,189,152 of CM056378.1, read as the reverse complement.
ATACCAGCACAGATTTCAGTGGATTTACATTCAGAGGTTAGCACATGTCCTTAGCCAGAGTGACTTAGAAGAACACAAGTAACATAATCATGAGTACATAATAACCATTTACATTCTGTGAGATAGTACCTATTCCCAGCAACAAGCCTGCGATTTTAAATGCCTGCCCAATTTTGCACTTAAAAAAAAACATTTATACAGAGATTGATGTTGTAACAGCTGTTCTGACACAGTACCTTTTCTCAAGCCTACAAGTGCAGTGCAGAACCCCACCCAGGATTTTCACACAACCCTTTAACAAGCTGGGGGTTCGGTTACCTAGCAACTATTCCTCCCGGCTGCTGTTATCAGAGGAATTAAGTGTTCACAGAGGGCATTATTACAGGCTGCTCCTCCAAGCTGCATATCAGAACATAGTCTGCTCCACAAGTGCTCCGGTTTAGCTTGCGACCCGATGATCACTGGTCCCCATTACAAACTCCCAGTACCCTAACGCTCATCCCATTAGGATAGAGGCTCAGGGGTTGTTATATTCGGTTATGTTATGCATGCTGATGACATTAGGACAGAGGCTCAGAGGTCATGTTCTGTTATGCCTGCTGATGACATTAGGATAGAGGCTCAGGGGTTATGTTCTGTTATGTATGCTGATGACATTAGGATAGAGGCTCAGGGGTTATGTTCTGTTATGCCTGCTGATGATATTAGGATAGAGGCTCAGGGGTTATGTTCTGTTATGTATGCTGATGACATTAGTACAGAGGCTCAGGGGTTATGTTCTGTTATGTTATGCATGTTCTGTTATACGTATGTTACAGCTGTATGAGCTGTAGTTGGGGTTTCGGACCGAGCTGGGGGTTCAGTACCTGAGCTGTACCCTGTGAGGAGCTGTACGAGCTGTAGTTGGGGTTTCGGACCAAGCCGGGGGTTCAGAACCTGAGCTGTACGAGCTGTAGTTGGGGTGTTGGACCGAGCCGGGGGTTCAGTACCTGAGCTGTAGTTGGGGTTTCGGACCAAGCCGGGGGTTCAGAACCTGAGCTGTACGAGCTGTAGTTGGGGTTTTGGACCGAGCCGGGGGTTCAGTACCTGAGCTGTACGAGCTGTAGTTGGGGTTTTGGACTGAGCCGGGAGTTCAGTACCTGAGCTGTACCCTGTAAGAGGCTGTACCAAGGGGGCCAAGACTGGGCTTTCGTTTTGAAGTTCACTTCCTGGTTGGGCTGGGAGCAGCAATTGTGCCGTTGCTATTGGCTCCAGTATAGGTCTTTCACCATGTAAGTCAATGGCAGCAATGTGGTCAAAATACTCACAAATTTTCCTAAATTTTTCCCACAAAAAAATTGAATTGCAATAGGTGCCTTTCCTTCATCTAATGCCTCTGCATGTGCTGATTTTTTGGGGTAGCTGTAGTTGGGGTTTCGGACCGAGCCGGGGGTTCAGTACCTGAGCTGTACCCTGTGAGGAGCTGTACGAGCTGTAGATGGGGTTCCGGACCGAGCCGGGGACCCCGCTTGGGGCTAGGCCCGACGCCAGGGAGCTGACAGATGAGGTGCGAGATCTCTTCATCAGGGACTCCTCCATCACTAACGTGTTCATCCCCCGCTTCATTCGCCCAGGTCTGGGGACAGGAAAGAGAGTGAGGGTTGAGGCACAGAACCTTACTCCAAACGCACACTGAAGTTAATCGACAACGACAAAGGACAATTTCAACCATATACAGTTGTATACATTACCCTTAATCCTTACAATAGCACAAATGCAATGGTATGTACATTTTTGTAGCTTTAGGCAATAACTGCTCCATCTATAATTAATAGATATTTTCCCCTGCAACTTTCTCTGAGGCAAACCGTAACATTTTAACTGGCACAAGTAGCAATAAGTTTATAAAAAAAACCTTTTATACTTCAATACTAATTGCTGAGTTTTTGAAGAGGTACGACTGAGGCCAAATGAGGATCGGCGGGCTGATAAAACGCCTGGACCCACACACTCACTTGGGGACCAGGTGGGACGGGGTTCCGTTGGTCAGGGGTTCGAAGGCAGATTGGGAACTCTCGCTGCTGCCGTGGCGTCTGGAGGGGGCACAAAATGTATTTATAACACACCGCCCTGTTTTCCCCCCACAGTCTTTTCATCACTCGTCAGTCCTTTCTGCACTGGGGGACATCGGCCCCTCCCTCCGTCTCCATCATTTCATGGATCTGAAGTGAGAGCTGATGGCCCTCTGTAGATCAGTTTTCAGAGGCAGCCTTAAATTCAGGTGCCAAGGGGAGGTAACTCCCCTTAAACGCACAACACATAAGACAAAGAAAAAGAGAACCATGCTACTTGTTAAAATTATCTCTTTTTTTTAACGAAAACAAAATACTTTTCAATCAATTGGCTGTGCAATGAAGCATGGAGAAGCTTGGGTGCCCAAGTGAACCTTTCATAGAGGTTACATAAAAAAGCTTCAGCAAAGCCAGGAGAGACTCGTTCACGTGAAAAACACACTCCGGTTGCATAGAGTCCATCAGTACGACCCAGCACCATTTTGCTCATCCTGACTTAAAGCCGATGCCGAGAGGCTGGGACAGAGGGGAAACCCTCACCTTCTTTTGCTCTTCTGAGCGTCCATGTAGCTCCTGTCCTCGTCATCGTCAACCTCTCGCTTGCGGCTCTCTTTGAGCACGCTCAGAACCGTCTCCCTGGAGCAGGGGTCAGCAGCAGCACCTGCCCCCAACCCCAAACCCAAACCCGGGCTGAGGGTCCCCAGAGGGGAACCCAGGTGATTCAAACTGCAGGAAACACAATAAGTCCAGCATGAGTTCTTACTACTAATCCACAAAGACATCAGAAACGAAAAAACAAGGAAATAATTTAATCAGGTTCCAAAATTAGTACACAAAAAAATATCAATAAAAACACATTCAAAATATTTCAGATTTACAGAGAATCATTAAAAACTCAATATTTTGTATGCCATAGAACTTAGTCGGGATGCCATGGGGCAGTTAAGTTTAATTCTGCCACCGAGGCATCAGCAGAGGTTTAATTTAGTATTCCAAAATGTGAAAAGACCAGGAGACACTGACTGTTCAGCTATGCCTGAAATTAGATGCCACAGAAGGAGGAGATTGTAACTGTTTCCCGACTTACAATGGGGACCGTGTGGAGCTGTGATCTGGCCGAGCGATCTTAACGGTGACCGGGCTGTGCACTGTTGGACAGTTGCGGGGAGTGAGGATGTTCTTCTTCTTGTAGCCATGCCACTGAGCGGGGGCCAGCATGCCCATCGGCAAGTAGCCGGCCTTCTGGATGGGGTAGTGCCGCTGCGGGGTGATGGTGAACCGGCCCGCTGTGCCCAAGGGCTCCCTGCACACAGCACAATACCATTACATTTCAAGATGAACCTCAAGTATATTAAGCTGTCACTGACTTACAATGTCCTTTAAATTTTAAAACGATTAGCTAACGCGATTGATTTTGTGAACAAGAAAAACCTTTGCTTATAGCTAGACAGTAGTACAATTCGTAAATAAAAATAAACAAAACCTCTATATTACTGACAATCGCCAGTACTTCTCGGGACTTTCAAATGCATCTCAAAGTATATGCTTTGAACCGTTTCCAAATAATTTCGCGTTTGCAACTAGAGGTAAAGACTCGGTCAGGCAATTATTCTAGTTCGTTTACCAGACGCATTGATAGTGAGTCTCACATAAGACTAGAGAAATCGCGGCTGTCCGCAAACTTTGTGTTAAAAAATAACGTAACTGGTTTGCTATAATAACGCTTCGCTACTCCAAGTAGCTATTTAGCGTTAAATAAAGCCAGCTAGCAGCCGACATACCATAATGGGACGGAACACACCCGCCCGGTAAGTAACACGCAGCTACACCCACATTTTCAAATCTTGGAGGGAAGACTGAAAATGTGCACTAAACTTCATGCATTTTTTTCATAAGTTTCATAAGTTTCCAGTCACCAGGTACTCCGCTGAGCAGAAAAACAGCAATTTATCAAGGCTGTGTGGATCACAAAGCCTCTTCTTATCATAAACTGGCTTTCTGACCGCCAGGTCAGTGACAAATAATAACGGCGCTACCGAGCCGGCAGGCTGGCCAGCTGTACGTTACAGTTCGTAGATAGCTAACGCTAACGCTAGCTATTCTTCACGTGTTCACTAGGGAGAAAGCTAACTTAGCTACATGGCTAGCATTAGCCTTCGCAGCTAGCTAAACCAATTTCTTGGCACAACTGGTCGCTGACCAAGGTAGCTAGCCAGCTAAACACAAGCCACGGACAATATAATAACAACCACAGACTCGTTTAACGCACTCACCCGAATGACAGCCTTCTGTTGGGGGTCTGGACTGCGTGGTTGGGTCGGGACAGCCTCTCCCGTAGCTCCCTCGTCTCGGCGCCACCGAACCTTCCAACGGCCGAGGGACTGTCTGGCTTCCCGAGATAACTTCCCATGAGTATGTCCCGTGGACTAAACAACGACGAGGCGCTGAGTTCTGTCTCTTTCCTAAAAAGACCAGTGCTATCCGCACGTTTCTCGCTGCTTAATCCAACTGTATCTCGAAGATCTCCCTTAACGAAACGACCCCTACTGACTCTTACGCCCGACGGCACGCCGTTAGCAGTCTTCGCCGGCAACCAGCGTCTGAAAAGCGGCGGGATGATCAGATTAGGCCGAGGATGATGGCCTTCCCTACTGTGAGATGGCGGGTCGTTCGTGTGATAAAAGAAAACAATATAAGATACGCCTATAATTAACAGTATATAAAGAAAAGTCGGAATAAAATAAAGAGCTAGACAGAGGACCGCGAGAGAAATCACCACCACAGAGATAAGCGCAATCCGCCGCTTCTCCCTGGGAGTCATGGCGGCAGCGCGCCACCGGAGGACTTTAATATCCCATAATTCTGTGGGGCAGCACACCACAACCACAGATAAACGTACACTAGAGGGTGTGTCATAGGCGGAAGTGAGTTACAGCCACTTGGCACTTCCAGACTTGTGTGTGTAAAAATAAATCAATAATAATAACTAAACTTTCAAACTTTTTGTAAATTTTAAGATATTATTAATAAGCGGACATGTACGCTCAGTGGCTACTTTATTAGGTGCACCTATCTAGTACCAGGCAGGACCCCCTTTTGCCTGAATTCTTCACAGCATGGATTCAACAAGGTGCTGGAAATATTCCTTAGGGATTTTAGTCCATGCTGACTCAATAGCATCATGCAGTTCCTGTAGATTTTTTGGCCGCAAATTCATGCTGTGAACCTCCCATTCCATCTCATCCCAAAGGTGCTCTATTAGATTGAGATCAGGGGACCGTGCAGGCCATTGGAGTAAACTGAAGTCACTGTCATGTCCGTGGAACCAGCTTAAGAAGATGCATGCTTTGCGACATGGCACATTTCCCTACTGGAACGATCCCCTTAAAAAAGGCAGACTGTGGCCATAAAGGGATGCACATGGTCAGCAACTACAGTGCCCTCCACTATTATTGGCACCCCTGGTAAAGATGAGTAAAAAGGGTTATAAAAAATTAAGCGTTTGGTGAATTAGCTTAATGTCACACTGAAAAAATGAGAAAAATCCAACCTTTAATTGAAGTAAATTCATTATGAGAAAAATTAATCCCTCATCAAGAAATAATTATTTTTAACAAAACAATGTGTGCCACAATTATTGGCACCCCTGCGTTTATATATAGAATAAAGTAATCATTTTTCATATTTGGTCACATATCCTTTTCATGTCATGACTTCCTGATGTCTGAGGCCCAACAACATCAAAAGACTCTTGATATCTTATTTTCTGGTACTCTTACAAGCGATACTATAATGTCTTTGCATTTGAATGGATCTCTATGGGAATTGGGGGGTGGGACTAGATTTAGCTATAAATTATGCTGGAACAGTATGGAATACATGATTGGTAAAATGGCTGTAAGTCATCAAGGGTCTGAGGTATCAAACAAACCTCAAACCATCACTCTGCTGCCAGATATGCAGTAGATATGGATGGATCACTTTCAGGGTTGTTTCTCCTGGCAAATTTTCCTATTGAACTCTATGAAAAAATAAGTCAGAAGAAGAAACCATTCAAGTTATCCATCCATATCTACTGTATTTCTGGCAGCTGAGTGATGGTTTAAGGCTTGTTTGATACATCAGACCCTTGATGACTTAGAGCCATTTAGGCAACCATGTGTTCCATACTGTTCCAGTGTAATTTACAGCTAAATCTAGTCCCACCCCCCAATTCCCATAGAGATCCATTCAAATGCAGAGACGTTATAGTATAGCTTGTAAGAGTACCAGAAAATAAGATATCGAGTCTTTTGATGTTGTTGGGTCACAATTGAAATGTAATTTACCTTATATACATTTGCACTTTTTAACAAGGAGTTTGAAATTTCATTATCAAAGACAATACTACGCTATATCGGTGGCAAAATTCTAATGGTTATCCTTCTTATCCCAATGTAAGATGGGAAACAGTGCCTCCCGTTCCAACCACAATTGCAATTCCATCATTTCAGCAAGGTGTTAATATTTCTTAATTAGGTGCTTTTCATGTTTAGAGGGATTATACCATTATGTCAGAAATAGCTATGCATGCCATAAATAATAAAAATCATGTTCACATTGTACTTACTGTGCTATATTGCAAACAATTACATAAAAAGTAACAACATTTTTAACTGATCAACCAGTCCTAATTACATTGTTGAACACATTTCAGCATTTTTCCCTTAAACTTATTAACACAATGCAAGTTTCGTCTCGTCATTTGCTTTGTCTTTGAATTCTTCATTATCTGACAAATGTTTAGTTTTCATGGCCATGTCACAGCCACTAATAAAACTAGAAATTCTGTTACGCCCGGCTGTAATTTATTGTTCAAAGCATCCAATAAGACAATGCAAACACCGTTGCTAATATTATAATGTCCTGTATTGGATAAAAGCCATCAATTAAACCAGAATTAATGAGACAGGTTTGCAGAGCGTGGGGGGTATTATATGTCAACGTTTCACACAGTGTAATAGCGTTATAAAGTGTTGTATATTTCTCAAACGGATTGTCCAAGACAAGAAATTACCACTGAATTTTGAAAGGGACATCTCTAAGTGTAAAACCAATGGTAGGATTGGATATTTATGTCATATTTAGTAGCAGATATTGATAGTAGAATGACGTGGTATAATTACACAAGAATTTCATATGTTTATTTTGCATTCGAGTGAGCAAGGCTTTTCACATCTTTTTTGGCATACGATCGGGCTATTGTTGGGTCTTTTTTTTATTATTGTTACTAAGACAGAATACTAATTTTAGGTGGTGAAAAAATATAGACGTTACTGTCCACTGTGTCAAGCATGGGTAGATATAATTGCAGGTGAGACTGGGTGGGGGGGTTGCTTGTTAAATGGACTTGCTACGCAACAATAGTGACACTTAGAAACTCCGTATTTGAGTTGTCACGAACCGTGAACTAATAAAGCTGAAACATGGAGTTTCTTGTTTCCACTCATAGTTTGGTTGCAAGAGAAATTAATACCTGAGTTGAGCAAAATCTTGGCATGGGCGCCATGGCCACTAGGGGTCTGCGCGATGGGGTTAAAATTCTGGGATTGCCATTGTGTTGGAACAAAAACCAGCATACACAGAGGTCCCTCAGGATCAAGACTGGCAACCACTGTAGTAGGCTACTATTGAACCAACTCTGGTCAAAAGTCTGCAGACTGCAGTCATAGATTTTTTTTAAAAATTCCCCAGAAATTAATTTTGATTCATTGTGATAACAAAGTAATTGTGTTTCTGTCATCTGATGACAGGCCCCCAAGCCACAAGAAAGGTTTGGTCGAATGTGTTATTACTGACCCCACCATCTGTAAGACAATTTGCAATGTAAAAATTCTATTAATTTGTCATTGCATTCTGACTTAGATTTTTGTAGCCTATATTTAACAATATGTCATCGAATCCAAACAGAAAGGGCACCGTGATAAGAGAGCTCCAACTGAAAAAACAGACTTCAAAGACGTAATGTAATGTGCATGTCCTTTACTGTAATATGGCTAAATGCTTGTAATAGGTTATGACAGCTTATTGTCACTGAGCTGATTGCTGAGCCTTGAGCGATTTTATTCCCTTAGTGGGAATAGAAAGTGCAGCATATAAAACCCCAGGGCGTGCAAAAAAGACAATTGATTCTGTATATTTTGGAAAACTGGAAAGTTCAATGTGTCCTTCCATAATTTTTACTCCAAATATTTCAGCAAAAAGTTTGTTACGGGTCGCTGACAATGGATCGTGTTAAGAGTTCCATTCAGCAGGTCCCCAACCCAATTCACAAAGTATGCCTTTCCAGACAAAATGGAGGTGCCAACAGTTCGGAAGTGGAAAAGGAAAACTTTCAGCGAAATCAGGTAGGCCTTCTACCGACCAAATTCTCACAGAGAGCAAGAATAAAGTTGCATCTGCAACGGGAGGAAGGGGAACATTTGGATAGGGTCCAGGCTCAGAAAAGAGCGAAAAGCAGAGGGTAGCCTATTGCAATGGAGGGCCCTGTTCTTTTCTGCAGTGAGGATTTGCCTGTAGCGCTGTGTGTTGTACGAGATATGCCCACTTAGAATAAAACATGTCCTTACATTTAGGATGATTTTTGAACAGAGGTGAATGCAGCCCCACAACAGTGATGAGCTCCCATTTTTAGTATATTTGCAGAACATGTAGTCTAGTCACCATGTGTGAAGGCAGTTCCCAGACACACAGTCCAGTAGTTTTTCTTGCCAACAGAGCTTTTCATGTGTTTGATTTGACTGAGCTGCTAACTGAACACTGATCTTGGTTCAAGTCACTTGGAATGCATCTGCTTAGTTGTCTGTGACAGAAGTGTGTAGTTGGAAGGGAGTGTACTGTATATGCCAGCAGAAAGGGTTACCTTTGCAAAATCAAGATCCAGTCTCACGAAAGAGCCATGCACAAGTCATCACTTGACCCAGATACGACAGAGACACGCTTCGATGGGCACACTGGCCAACAGTGGCACAGGATGCAGCTATATAGGGCAGCTCCATGCCAAACTGTGGTTGACTGCTTTTATTACTGACACTCTCACTCTCAGTATGTCAAACAATCAATCAATCATTATTTTGATTTAACACCATTCATAAGGAAGTTGTCATCTGCCAATTTACTCTCATGTTGAATGAGAGACTATAAAGGTCACTCTGAGTCTTGATTTAAAGCCAAAACAGTTTGTGCTTCCCACAGGATCCAGGGAAGGTCATTCCAGCGTCATACAACATTACACGTCCTATCTTCACTGAAAACTGATTGCTTTCAGCAGGGAGCAATTGAAAAGATGCAGGCGCCCAAAAAAAAAAAAAGTGTCGACACAATGGCAAACTGTTCACTAAAAGCCTGAGAGATCCTGCATTAAACCTCTTTATTAACATTAGCTTGAGAAAAATAGTAGGCTACACTGTTAGGCCATAACATGCTGTATAGCTAGGCTACAATAGCTTACCTAAAGCTGCCAGAAGCGTTGCCCCACTGTAGCCTACTTTTGATCCTGTTTTTTTTATTTTTTTATTTGCTCTCTGTCTTCTTATTTAATGTAACGTTACACTTAATGTGGAGGGCGGCCAATAGTTGTGGCTTGCACTTGGACCGAAGAGAGCACAATCAAAGGCATCGTCTAATGCCTCATACGTGAAAAACCAAAAGAAAAGACTGGGAAAAGTCATTTCTCACAGGAAATAACAGAATTTTTACCAACATGTCAATTCACACAGGATTGCTTTAACCTGGGGTTAATTTTACAGGGCATTTAACAGTAGGTAAAAGACACCGGAATCTTTACTGGCGCGGGAGCGCGTAGTCCGTAAAAGTTACAGACATGGCAGATTCGGACGGGAGTAAAATAACAGTGATCCTTCGTTAATAATTACATTACCCCCCCTGTAAGGGGGAGGTGAATGGTTCGGAGGACCAGATGCGACTAAAGCCGGGATTCTTAAAGTGTTCAAGTAAGAACACCAATGAAGCAGACAGAATCCGCGAATAAGGGAGAAAAACAGAGAAAGAAAAAACAGCTCCTACTCTTAAAGCCAGAGAGCAATACAGAGGCTGAAAAAGAGAGAAATAATAGCGACCCGAAAATAATCAATCTTCTACTTAGTTACTTAGCTCGTAGAAGTATAGAGTAGCAGTTCCTTGTTCCATTTTCGCCTGTGATTGGTTTTCTTACTGAGAGACCTGGCGTTTTAGCTTCTACTCATTTCCGTGTTACAGGGGGGAGCCAGTTAGTAGCTCTTTGGTACGTTTCATTTGTTTATACTGAGAGGCAGGGCTTGTATTAGTGTTTGAGTTTGCGCTAGTCTGTTAGCCTATAATTCCGGTGCAGCTGTCCTTTCGTCTTTTTGTACCTTTATCCGTATATGGAGTTTGACGATTTTGTTCGGAGCTATGGTCCGGTTTCGTCTTTCGGACATGTCTTCCTATAGGGAGGATTGGGCGATGTTGTGGATATGTTTTGCATTTGACAAACGAGTCTTTGAAAGTAGCCTTGGAACGTTAAATCTCTGTTCCTGTTCGCCTCGTTACATTCCTATTTATGGTGAGGCAGGGCGTTTATTTTCTACTAATCTCGCGTTAGTCTTTTTAGCCGGTAAATGTCCGGTACAGCTGTCCTGTTTGCTTTATTCGGTACCTGTCTCCGTATATGGAGCTTTTGACGATTTTGTTCGGAACTGTAGTTCCGTTTCGTCCTTCGGTACATGTCTTCCTATAGGGAAGATTGGGCGATGTTGTGGACATGTTTGTGTGTGACTGCGAGTTTGAGAGTAGCCCTGGAACGTTGGATCTGTTTCTTTCGCCTCCTCATAAACAATCGTATCATTTTGCAGTATTTGTTGACTGTATTTATTTGTGCCTTTACGCTACTTGCCCGTTCTTATGTGTCTCGTTACCGAGACAGGGCGCTTGTTATTTCTGGCTATTCAGAGACCTGTCCTTGCGCTTCTACTTATTGGCGTGTGACAGTGAGCCGGTTGGTAGCGTCTGTAGGCGTGTTCGTTGTATTGTCTCCCCCCTTATCTGCGGAGTTTCCCGCCTTAGTGGCCTTAGGGCTTAAAGAATCCCCTTGCTGCGTTTGGCTCCTCCCACCTCACACGTCACGCCCCATTACAAACACACTGGTGAGCTCAGGAATTGCAAATGACCTGGCAGACCACGGAAGACCAGTGTAGTGGATGAAAGAAGAATACTTGGCATGGTGAAGAAAAACCCCTTTTCAACAGTTGAATGGATCAAGAACACTCTCCTGGATATAGGTGTAGATGTGTCAAAGACTACAGAGCATAACCTCTGAGGGTTCACCCCAAGATGTGAAACCCCTGGTAAGCCTCACGAATAGAATGGCCAGGTTACAGTTAGCATAAAGTTAATTTAAAAACCTTTAGAGTTCTGAAACAAAGTGTTATTGACAGAAGAGACAAAGATCAACCTGTGCCAGAGTGATGGAAAGAGGAAAGTGTGGACAAAAAAGGAACAGCCCATGATCCAAAGCATACCACCTCATCTGTCAAAAATGGTGGAGGTGGTGCATGTATGGCTGCCACTGGAACTTAATGTTAATGTTAACTGATGATGCCACTACTGGCTGCAGCAGCAGGATGAATGCAAATTATACAGAAACATCTACTCAGATCCAAGCAAATTCATCAAAACTCATTGGACGGTGCTTCACCATGCAGCAGGACAATGATCCCAAACATACAGCCTAAGCAACCAAGGAGTTTTTTAGGGCCAAAAAGTGGAATGTTCTTCACTGGCCAAGACAGTCACCTGATCTCAATCCAATTCAGCATGAGTTTCACTTGCAGAAGACCAGACTGAAGGAAAAAAGCCCCCAAAACAAGCAAGAACTGAAGATGGCTGCAGTACAGGCCTGGCAGAGCATCACCAGGGAAGATACCAAGTGTCTGGTGATGTCTATGGGTCGCAGACTTCAGGCAGTCATTGATTGCAAAGGATTTGCAACCAAATTTTAAATATGACTTTATTTAAGTTTATGTTAATTTGTCCAATTGCTTTTTATCCCCTAAAATGTATAAGACTATGTATAAAAAGGGCTACAATTGCTATGGATGTAAACACCCTCAAATTAAAGCTGAAAGTCTTCACTTTAACCTCATAGTCACTGTTCCATTTCAAATCCAATGTGCAGGAGTACAGAGCCAAAACAACAAAAAATATCTCACTGTCCAAATACTTATGGTGTGCACTGTATGGGGCTTTTTTGTTTTTATGTTAATTTATGTTTTTATGTTTTTATGTTATGTTAAGTTTATGTTAATTTGTCCAATTGCTTTTTATCCCCTAAAATGTATAAGACTATGTATAAAAAGGGCTACAATTGCTATGGATGTAAACACCCTCAAATTAAAGCTGAAAGTCTTCACTTTAACCTCATAGTCACTGTTCCATTTCAAATCCAATGTGCAGGAGTACAGAGCCAAAACAACAAAAAAATATCTCACTGTCCAAATACTTATGGTGTGCACTGTATGGGGCTTTTTTGTTTTTTAGCCGCAGCCCACAACAGACCAGTTAGATGAATCTGAAGGTATTAATCTGATGTGAGCTGTCCTGGAATGGAATAACAGTGGATTTTCAGACTCTTACCTCTCTGCTTCCCCCTACAGGCAGTGAGCATCAACAAAGCCATCAACACCCAAGAGCTCGCAGTCAAAGAGAAGCATGCCAGGAATATCCTTTCACCAAGCTGCATAGCCCCTGTGGTATTCGAGGGACTATGCAGAGCCAGGAAGTGTGTTTATGGTGTTGATGTGTGGATTCAGGGTGACCAGTTGGTTATATTTTATTTAATTTTTTTTAACCTTTATTTAACCAGGCAGGTAACTTAAGAACAAATTCTTATTTCCAAGGACGGCCTGGCAAGAGGTAATTAGCCTCTTGAGGGGAAAGGATGGGGATAAAAATGTTAAAAACAGACAGAACATCCAACAAAGAGGGACAGACCAGACAATAACAGTGACATATAGCAAATGGCAAAAACAAGACAGACAAGGTAGCAAGTGTAACAGGGACAGGCAGGAGGCAAACACGATGCAATGCAAAGGCATCAGACAATACATAACGGCAAGCATATGGATATAAAAAAACATCAGCACAAAAACAAGAAAAACAGTAAATTCATACGGGACAGGGCATAAGCACAATTTAGACTAACGCTGGGGCAGACAGGAGACAAATATCAAGTATTAGGTATTATTGTGAGGATGGAAAGCAGTTGCAGGTGTCTGTGAGCATGTCCTTGAAAGCTATTAGTGAAATGAGATTGTCCAGTTTTAGAGATTTGTGTAACTCATTCCAGTCATTGGGTGCAGCATATTTGAAAGCAGAGCGACCGAGTGAGGTCTTTGTTTTAGAAACTTTTAGGAGTATGTGATTGGAAAAGCGGGTATTGTATGTAGAGTAGGAGTATGGTAAGAGGATTTGCAGATAAGGTGGAGTCAGACCAAGGAGGGTTTTGTAAATGAGTCTGAGCCAGTGAACGTTTCATCTGGTGTGCAGTGATGGCCAGTTTATGGAGGAGTACAGATTGCAGTGATGGGTTCTGTGAGGAGCATTGATGGTAAATTTGATGGCAGAGTGGTACTGAACACCCAGTTGATTGGGGTGTGGATCAGCCAGATGAGGCAAGTGTTGCTGGTGGTGGCGGCAGGCATTCTTTGGTGTTTTCCTTGACCACGCCCCCTCACCCTGTATCCTGGGAACGCACCATGAGAAAGGCGGCCACACCTTCTGGGCGGCGGTCAATCGCCTGCCGCTCTCCGGTAACGCAGTGCTGTGCTGGAAGTTCTGCCATGTCTTCCACAAGCTGCTCCGGGATGGGCACTCCAACGTGAGTCTGACCGCACCCCCAACCCCTGATACCCATCTGCACCCCAACTCCACTACCCCTCTGGAGTCCAACGTGAGTTTGACCGCACCCTCAACCCCTGATACCCATCTGCACCCCAACCCCACTACCCCTCTGCAGCCCAACGTGAGTCTGACCGCATTCCCAACCCCTGATACCCAGAAGAATTTGCTCTTCACTGAAACCACAATGATTGGTTTACTCTGGTGAGCATATGATGGCACCTCCCATTTACTTCTGCTGTAGCTTATGCATTTGTTTGTCTCCAGGTAATAAAGGACTCCATGAGAAACAAAGCAGATCTGAGTGACATGAGCACGATGTGGGTAAGTACCAATCACGGCATGGGGGGCACAGGGTCTCCCCTCAGTCCACATTGTGAGTTATATTTCAGTCAGAACCAATCACATCAAAGGGAGTGGGACTCTCCTCAGTTCACTCCATTGTGAGTCGTATGTCAATCACCCTTGCAGCTGCCACACCAGTGCAACAGTTCAGAACAGTAATAATTGTAACAGATATTGTGATATTAATGGGGAAGAACAGAAACTGAATGACCCGCACAAATGCTACTGAATTGCTGCTGGTAAACGTAACAAACCCCGGCTTTGTCGCTCGTGTGGCTCAATGATCGTCCTGTGGCAGAAACAAGAAACTTATTTTTGGCTCTGTACACCTGTCTTCAGGTTACCTGGGCTGTGCTGAATTTTATCTTTTAATTATTTTTAGTCAAGGGTCCTGGGTGGCTAATTTCGTTAAGAGCCTTCAGTCTTGGATCAATCAATCTATTTTATGAAGTACACCAGTCCCTCCTGCAGCAAAGCACCCCCACAACATGATGCTGCCACCCCCGTGCTTCACGGTTGGGATGGTGTTCTTTGGCTTGCAAGCCTCACCCTTTTTCCTCCAAACATAACGATGGTCATTATGGCCAAACAGTTAAATTTTTGTTTCATCAGACCAGAGGACATTTCTCCAAAAAGTAAGATATTTGTCCCCATGTGCAGTTGCAAACTGTAGTCTGGCTTTTTTATGGCGGTTTTAGAGTAGTGGCTTCTTCCTTGCTGAGCAGCCTTTCAGGTTATGTCGATATAGGACTCATTTTACTGTGGATATAGATACTTTTGTACCTGTTCCCTCCAGCATCTTCTCAAGCTGTTGTTCTGGGATTGATTTGCACTTTTCGCACCAAAGCAGACAGGAGACAGAACGCATCTCCTTCCTGAGCGGTATGACGGCTGCGTGGTCCCATGGTGTTTATACTTGCGTACTATTGTTTGTACAGATGAACGTGGTACCTTCAGGCATTTTGAAATTGCTCCCAAGGATGAACCAGACTTGTGGAGGTCATGCACAAAGTAGATGTCCTAACTGACTTGCCAACACTATAGTTTGCTAACATGAAATCTGTGGGGGAAATGAATTTTAATGACTTCAAGCTAAGTGTATGTAAACTTCCGACTTCAACTGTACATTTTCAACACTAACGGGGAAACCTGACACCTGCAGACCTGTGTCAAATGATTATATGCAATACTTTAACCTTTTGGAAAAAAAGGGATCAAGGGTGACTACTGAGGAGCAAGGCAGGGAACATCCTGCTGCTCTCAGTCATAGGTGCTACTATTTGGATCTGTGTTCTGTGTTCATAATGTTCTTTCCCCACCCGCAGAGTCACCTCAGTGAAGGTTATGGGACACTGTGCAGCATCTACCTGAAGCTACTCATCACCAAAATGGAGTTCCATGTTAAAGTGAGAGCCTTTCGTCTGACTCACAGAGACATCTTCAAACATCCTTCCTTTTCTCATCCCTCCTTGGCTTCCATCTAAGGGGCTGCTCTCACAGGATGAGGTCATCTGCTTCCAAAGGTCCTTAGCTATTTGTCAGAGCCAGTTGTTCAGGGGCGTGTCCAATTGTTTCTATGGTGACATTACCAGCAAAATGTCACTGGCAAAAACAATAACTACAGATAGAGCTAAAGCCCTTTGGGTTGTGTATTGTTATATCAAATGACCAAGCGGTGAAAGTCAAAAGTCATTGAAAATAACTGAGGCGACCGCGATGACATCTACATAGACAACAGACACCTGAAGTGATGGAAGTATTGAGGTTATCCATTGTATCCAGTGCAGGAAATGCAGTGAAAGTCTTGTTCTAATAATCCACCCTCTCTGCTTGTCTCAGAACCCCCATTTCCCAGGCAACCTTCAGATGACAGACAGACAACTCGACGAAGCTGGAGAGAATGATGTCAACAACTTTCTAAGTGAAGCTCTTTTTTTTACTGAAAATGTTTGCATCACTGCTAGCACCACTAATTATAGTCCAGTATTTTAATCTGACATGTTACATACTGATTTTAAATTTGCTGTTGGTGTATGTTATAGACACTGAAGGCTCCCAGAAGCATTAAACAGTACTTAAGCCATGCTTTATCTTCCAGTGTGTGTGTGCGTACATGTGAGTGTGTGTAATGTGTATAGTATATGTGTATGTGTATGTGTGTGTGTGTGTGTGTGTGTGTGTGTGTGCGAGACATTAACTTTAAGTCTCTCCTATTTTTGTGTGTGCTTTTTCCGCCTTTCTCCATTGTGGAAGTTTCCAGATGACTGTGGAAATGTTTGACTACCTGGAGTGTGAGCTGATGCTCTTCCTGGGGGGTAAGTGCTCCTTGCATTTAAGGAGGTCATGTGACCAGTCCAGGGGTAGGATGGCAGAACTCCAGCCCCCCTCTCTCACCCCTAATGAGAAACACACGCAGTAAAGAGCAGAAAGTTGGTGCGTCTGAGTCTGACTGCCAAATCACTGAATTCAGGAAACCACACCTCTGTCTAGAGAGAGAGAGAGAGAGAGAGAGAGAGAGAGAGAGAGAGCGAGGTGAGTCATCCTCTGCCTTGTTTCATGCTAAAATCTGAATACATGTACAGTATTAAATCTATTATCATTAGGGGTGTGAATCTTTGGCTTCACAGCGATTCGATTCGATTAACGATTCAGTAGTTGGCGATTCGATTCAAGGACACTTTTTTTTTTTTTGGATCGATTCGATTCGATTCTGTAAACCACGATTCGATTCAGTAACTTTTAACCAAAATTCTATATCCATGAAATAAACATGCAATAATGCGAGTGAGACTATCTGTATTCTTCTGAAAGGTGAAAAAATAAACAGACAACAGAATTACTTATTAAACATATTTATTCTATAAAAAAAAGTAGTCCTGCATAATATTTTATGCTGAATACAAAAATGTAATTAAACATGGCTCAGTTATTTTGAACATTTTTCAATAGGCTACATGCTGGCAGGGGAGAGAGTGGGTGGGTGAGTGAGTGAGTTAAGAGTCAGTGAGTGAGTGAGAGGGTGGGTGAGAGTGAGTGAGAGGGTGGGTGAGTGAGTGAGAGGGTGGGTGAGAGTGAGTGAGTGAGTGGGTGGGTGAGTGAGAGGGTGGGTGAGAGTGAGTGAGTGGGTGGGTGAGTGAGTGGGTGAAATGCACCAGTAGAGGGTGAGGGGGAAAAAAACTCTTGGCGGTACTTCCTTGCAGGCTGACTAGCTCAGTGTTTCCCCTACCATTATCTTGGCCGGGCGGGACAAGAGGGAAAATAAATAATTTTAATGAAAAAAAAAAAAAATTTATATTATTCTTTTTTTTAAAAATATATAATCTTTTTTTATTTTTTTTTATGTAGCTGCAATATTTCCCTTACGGCAGAATGCGGGAATGATCAAAATAGCATCTGGAAAAACCCTTGCCAAAACAGCTTCGGTTTCCCGTTAGGCCTAATTAAAATTTTCAATGGCAGCGCTGATATTATGAGGGTGTAATTATAGTTTCCGCCTCTACGCAAAATGGCGCACTTTCACCGCCCGGCCTGAAAAAAAATCTAGGGGAAACACTGTAGCTGATGACAGAGTTACGGATTACCGAGCTGCATTTCACAAAAAAATGTGTAAACTAAGTCTTAAAACAATAATCATAATTAAGAATCGCGATTCATTAGATTTAAAGCATTTATATCGATTATTGGTGAAGCCAAAGCGATTCATTCTATTTATTTATTTTAGCAGATCGATTTAGTTGAATCGGTAGGACTGACAATCGATTCATCGATGCATCGCATGAATCGTTACACTACTAATTATCATCCTCCATTATTCAAGCTAACTGTTCATATTAATAGGTGGATGTGGGAGAAATCTTGTGGTTCCTCGACTTCCTTCCTCAACTTTTGTGCTGGATTAAAAATCTCTCATTCCATCTCCTTCATATCTGAAGATGCGTCAAGCCAGATTAGGACTTCACACAGATTGTGTCTCTGGCATCTTTTGTTTACCATCCTGTGTGTGTGTGTGTTCATGTACGTATGTGTGTATATGTGTGTGCGTATCTCTCCCTGTCTGCAGTGTTCAGCTCTCTGGACATGTCACGCTGTGTTTCGGTCACGGCGGCTGGACAGTGTCGCCTGGCGCCTCTGATCCAGGTGATCCTGGACTGCAGCCACCTGTACGACTACACCGTAAAACTGCTGTTCAAACTGCACTCCTGTGAGTACTGCCCCACCCCAACCACCCCTCCCACCCCAACAACACAACACTAGAGCGCTAATGCAAGTGAACTGAATACAAATCCTCAAGACAGACAGATTCCATACAGATATCCATAACAAAACATAAAAAATCATAAAGATATTGTAACTAAAATTAATTACTTAAAATAGGAGTGGTAGAGGGTGGGAATGGGAGGGGAGCCAAGATTTACATTACATTACATTTATTTAGCAGACGCTTTTATCCAAAGCGACGTACAGTAAGTGCATACAGAGACATCTGTGACGTCCCGTTCCCATCCAGTCCGTATTCCCTGTTTTGCCATCGCCGTCCCCTCCGGCCGGCCTCCAGGGCTACACAGTCGCCGCCGGCCAGCCCTCAGGGCGATGTTGCGGTCACCGCTGCCCGTCCCCAGGGCGACTATGCAGTCGCCGTCGCTCCCTCCAGCTCCCAAGACGACGTTGTGGAGCAGTTCCGTCACGCCTTCGCCTCCCAATCCACAACCGACGATCTACTGGACCGCCGGGTAGATCACGTGTTGGAGGTGCTGAAGGGTCTGGCGGAGCAAGTATCGCGGACGTAGCTCGTCGGCAGCTCCCTGGGTGAGGAGTCCTTTTCCGCTGCCCGTCTCCTGGGCAAGGATACGGCCTCCGCTGCCCGTCCCCAGGGCGATTATGCAGTCACCGTCGCTCCCACCAGCTCCCAAGATGACGTTATGGAGCAGATCCGTCACGCCCTCGCCTGCCAGACCGCGGTCGGTGATCAACGGGGCCGCCGTCTTGATGGGGTGTTGGAGGTTCTGAGGGCGATGCAGTCGTCGCCGCCTCCTGCTTCCAGGGCGATGCAGTCGTCGCCGCCTCCTGCTTCCAGGGCTATGCAGTCGTCGCCGCCTCCTGCTTCCAGGGCGATGCAGTCGTCGCCGCCTCCTGCTTCCAGGGCGATGCAGTCGTCGCCGCCTCCTGCTTCCAGGGCTATGCAGTCGTCGCCGCCTCCTGCTTCCAGGGCGATGCAGTCGTCGCCGCCTCCTGCTTCCAGGGCTATGCAGTCGTCGCCGCCTCCTGCTTCCAGGGCGATGCAGTCGTCGCCGCCTCCTGCTTCCAGGGCGATGCAGTCGTCGCCGCCTCCTGCTTCCAGGGCGATGCAGTCGTCGCCGCCTCCTGTTTCCTGGGCGATGCAGTCGTCGCCGACCTCCTGGGCGATGCAGTCGCTGTCGCCACCCTTCAGGGCGATGCTATCATCGCCGTTCCTGTCCAGTCCCCTTCCAGCCCTCCTGTCCGTTCCCCTTCCAGCCCTCCTGTCCGTTCCCCTTCCAGCCCTCCTGTCCGTTCCCCTTCCAGCCCTCCTGTCCGTTCCCCTTCCAGCCCTCCTGTCCGTTCCCCTTCCAGCCCTCCTGTCCGTTCCCCTTCCAGCCCTCCTGTCCGTTCCCCTTCCAGCCCTCCTGTCCCGCCACGTTCCAGCCCTCCTGTCCCGCCACGTTCCAGCCCTCCCGTCCCACCACGTTCCAGCCCTCCCGTCCCGCCTCGTTCCAGCCCTCCCATCCCGCCACGTTCCAGCCCTCCCGTCCCGCCACGTTCCAGTCATCCAGTCCCGCCCCGTTCCAGTCATCCAGTCCTGCCCCGTTCCAGTCATCCAGTCCCGCCCCGTTCCAGTCATCCAGTCCCGCCCCGTTCCAGTCATTCAGTCCCGCCCCGTTCCAGTCATCCAGTCCCGCCATGTTACAGTCTTCCAGTCCCGCCATGTTCCAGTCTTCCAGTCCCGCCTTGTTCCAGTCTTCCAGTCCCGCTACGCCGCCGGCCTCCTGAGCGGTTCCGCCCGCGCCGCGGCTGGCCTCCTGAGCGGTTCCGCCCGCGCCGCGGCTGGCCTCCTGAGCGGTTCCGCCCGCGCCGCGGCCGGCCTCCTGAGCGGTTCCGTCCGCGCCGCGGCTGGCCTCCTGAGCGGTTCAGCCCGCTCTGTAGCCGACCTCCTGAACGTTCCAGCCCTCTTCCTCCTGTGTTGTCTCGGGTGAACGCCAAGAGGCGTTCATTTAGGGGGAGGTACTGTGACGTCCCGTTCCCATCCAGTCCGTATTCCCTGTTTTGCCATGTCCCTCCGTGTCTTGTTGGATTCCCTTGTCCGTGTTTTCCCCTCTGCTACAGGCTGGGCGTTTCCCCTCTGTTTCGCTCTCGTTGTTTCCCACTTTAGTTTCCGCCTATCGCTTTCCCCTCTCGTTGCATGCATTCCTCACCTGTGTAATTAGCAATCACTCCCGGTTACATTCTTCACGTGTGCCTTATTGGTTCCAATTTCACTCCCCTATTTAACCCACCTGCTGTCTCCCCTCCTTTGTCGGTTCATTACTTGTGTTACCCTCCTGACCCTGCTTACTGCTCTTAAACTAACTTACCTTGTTCGTTGTATGGTCTCCATGTTCCTGGTCCCGTGTTTCTGAGCGCTTGGTTGTGGGTTCATTCCTTACAGCTTTCGTTATACCTGTCTTCCAGTTTGGTATCAATCCAGCCCTACGTTTTGCTGTTTGCATGCCTCTAACCTGTCTCCCTCTAATCACCAGCTGTTCCAGCTTCTACCAGTCTGTAGCTATTGTAATCCCTGTGTGTGTTACGGTACCTCCAACTCCAGCTCGAGTTGCGTCCGCAGTTGGCTGCACAGCTTCGCAATCCTGCAGTGGTTCCTGTCCGGCCGTGGCTACCTCCATTGCTGCGGTTACGGTCCCAGGTTCCTCAGCGACCCAGCTACCCCAACCGGACCTACCTGAGCTCCGCCACACAGCTCTTCCCTGCCGGGGTCTGCCGGCTACCTACCTTTGCGTCCAGTCCAGTACTCGTAAAACCTCCCGGTCCAGCTCCGGTCCAGTTCCAATTCTAACTCACCTTCTGTTTTCCGTCCAGTTCCTGAGTGGGCCTTCCGGTCCAGTTCCAGTCCAGTCCCGGTGTGAAGTTCACCGCCCGTAGAGGTCCAGTTTCGGCTTGGAACAAGTTTGCCGTTCCAGTAATCCAGTTCCTGAGTGGACCTCCCAGTCCAGTTCCAGTCCAGTCCCGGTGTGAAGTTCACCGCCAGTAAAAGTCCAGTTCCGGCTTGGAACAAGTTGCCGTTCCAGAGGCTCTGTCCCTGAGTGGACCTCCCGGTCCAGTACAGTCCAGTTCCGGCTTGGAACACGCTCCTGAGTTACAGTCCAGCTCCGGCTTGGAGCAGTCCGTATCGGACTCCTGTGTTCCTGTGTAATACTGTGTTTTTCCCTTCTGTACAGCTTTGGGACTACCCCAACGCTTAATAAATATTCTTTCCTTTGAATCTGCCTCCTTAGTCGTGCATTTAGGTCCAACCTCCCCCTGGATCGTAACAACATCATCAAGATCACTACAGAACAGACAAGACAAAGCACATCCTTCCCATAATGTAGCAGCTATCCCTAGTAATGAACGTTGACTGTAGTTCACAGTAAGCTGTGGGTAAATCAGCAATACTACAGTTCTATTCTAAATACTATTATAAACTATAATAAACAGACAGGAAAACACAGGGAACTAGTAAACACAGGGAACTGATATTCCTAGGTTAGGATATCAGTCAAGGTGGAGTCTGAAGAGGTGTGTCTTCAGGCCTCGACGGAATGCAGGCAGGGTTGGAGTAGAACGTAGGGGAATGGGAAGTTCATTCCACCACTGAGGAGCTAAGGTGGAAAACCCTGCAGTCGGGACGAGCGAGAGCCTTTGACACGGAGGGGGGGAAGTGCCAGTCGCCCTGCTGTAGAAGAGCGAAGTGGTCGAGCAGGAACATAGTTCTGGATTAAGTCCTGCAGGTAGGCAGGGCCTGTCCTATTGGCTGCAGTGTAGGCCAGGGTCAGAACTTTGAACCTGATCCTGGCTGCAACTGGCAGCCAGTGGAGTGACCTCAGCAGGGGGGTTACATGTGAAAATTTCGGGAGGTTGAACACAAGCCGGGCAGCTGCATTCTGGATCAGTTGGAGAGGCAGAATGGTGCAGGCCGGTAGGAAAAGGAAGAGAACGAGATGGATGAAGGTGGTCAGTGATTCTGCTGTCTTGACTGCTGTCCTGTTCCACCACTACTACCATTACCACTGTCCTAGTCCAGGGGCCACATGTATAAACAGTGCTGAGCAGAAAAATGCCCTCAGAAAGCCGCGTAAGCGAGTTTCCACTCAGAAATTCAGATGCATAATATAACACGTGCTGTGAGAGTCCGCGTACCTCTGCACATGATGGACACCATACGTACGCAATGTTTGTGATATGGCGACACCTTGCCAGAAAGGCAGAGGTAGAAAATGCAAAACCTTTTTTTAACCAGATTTATGACTTTCACCCTGAGCGTTCTTTTGCGCTTTCTTTTACTTTTATGTGGCCCCAGGTGTATCAGATCCAGTTTAATTACGTTAGGGGATTCTGTAATCTCTCTGAAAAAGCATGAAGTCATTCTGTTGCCGCCTGCATGCAAATTAGTATGTTTTAATGGTGTCTTACATTTCTAAAAAGCCCCTTCTTACTCTGACGGAAGCTGCTATATTTACTGGAAGCAGCTGTTTAATTGATCTTACATTTTCCATCATGATTTGAGCGATTACCTCACACTCCTCCTCACACTAACACCATGGTACTCAGTTAGAGTGTTACATGTACAGTGGGATTTTACTCAGAATCACTGTGTTCTGGGACCTAGTAAAATAACAGCTTTCTGCATCTGTCGGTCTGTCTGTTTGTTCCTCAGGTCTTCCTGCTGATACCCTCCAAGGTCACAGGGACCGCTTCCTGGAGCAGTTTAAAAAGTGCGTTCTCACGGTGGGGCCTGTAGGAGGCAGCATTGCTGGAATGACAGCGCATGTCAAACACATAACCTGTGAGAGCAGGCTCTTGGCTGCCCTTGCTCCTGACTGTGTCCTGACTGAGGAATAAACAGCACTGGTGTCTAAAGCAGTGTGCAATGCAGTAACCCCTCCTTTCTCTCATACAGGCTGAAGAGTCTTCTATCGCTCCAGCAACCTGCATACTTCAAGAGACTCATCCAGATCCCCCAACCTCCGGATTTAAGCCCCTCCCCTTTCATTCTATAGCTTCTCCCCATATAGTCCCTCCCTTCCCTTTATAGCCGCTTCCTCTCCCTCACGTCCCCTGCAGCCACTCCCCCTCATCTATAGCTCCTCCCTCCTCACATATAGCACCTCCCCCTCATCCCAATAGCCACTGTCCCTCATCCCTATAGCCCCTGCCCTTCCCCTTGATTATAACACAAGCCATTGTTGTTAGTTATGTGTTAGTCTCAGCCTCAGCCACTTTGACGCACTTCGTACGCAGCGTCTGATGCATAGGCTTGCATTAGCTGGACAGAGCTGTGGGAAAACTCACAGTTAGCACTCATTGGCTAGTAGCACTGTCAATCACAGGAGTGCCTGCGTATTTCCGGTACGACGCAGTGCATTTGGTTTTATCAGTCCGCCAGGGAAACAGGTTAAGTTCTTCTAACTAATCGGTAGCTAGTGAATGCTGCGAATCCATCAAGAACAATGAGTGTTTCGGACCAAGAGCTTAACGCTGGATTGAATAAAGTTTTAGAAGTTTACGACATTCCATCTCTGAAAGATATTCAAGAGTTTGTTTTGAGGCAGATAATTAATAAACGAGATATACTCGCATGTTTGCCGACAGGATACGTGAAAAGCCTTCTATTTCAAGCATGGCCGACCCTCTGCAAACACATGCCAGGCTTCCCAACTCAACCTATTTTGTTAGTCGTCTGTCCCCTTACATCGATAATGGAAGATCATGTTAAGTACCTGACAGGCAAAGGGTTGTCTGTGGCATGTGTTGGGAAGAGTGAGGCCACCGATGTAGAAATCGCAGCAGGGCGATTCAACATAGTGTTTGGATCACCCAAATTACTTGTGGGCACCAAGAAATGGAGAGACGTGCTACAAACAGAAGTTTATCTGGAACGCCTCATCGGAATGGCAGTTACATTACATTACATTAGTCATTTAGCAGACGCTTTTATCCAAAGCGACATACAATAAGTGCATACAGAAACGTCATCGAAATCACTACAGAACAGACAAGACAAAGCACATCCTTCCCATAATGTAGCAGCTATCCAGTTGAAGTGCACACCGTAGTGCAATGGTAAGACATAATTTTCTTATTTCAACTACAATGGAAACAGTCTCATGTTACAATGTTTTAGTCAGCTTGCCAGCTAATGTTACTTGTTAGCCTAAATTGTTAATTACAGGGCAAACGGATAAAACTACCGGTTCTGTGCTCTGCATGTAGGCTTGCTAGTGTGAACATTTGGTTTTAATATTAGTTTACAGTAATGTTTACAAAGATGTCTAAGAAGGTCCGGTCAGGTCAGGTTCTGTATCTTTCTTCGGTGTGATAGACTGTTTTAATGGAGATCGCCGTGTCATTTTAGTACATCACATTTGTTTCATGCCGGTCTGTTGTTCTTGTAGCGCTGTTTCTGAATCGACCGCCCTCTGTAGCACCTCAAAACGTTACGGAACATAGACGGTCTGTGGTTGGTTATCTTGCATGCCAATCAAATGCGCCATCTTGTCAAAGTGGGCGGCTCTTTACCACGTTAAGCAAGTCTATGGACCAGACTTTGTGTTCATCACAAAGTCTGGCCTTCGCGAGACTAGTTATGTGTTGATGTGGAAAAACCACCTGTCATTTCTGAAAAGGTCACAGCCGTTGTGTGGAGAACTACCTTCGGTGTAGCCAGCACACGCTCTCTGATTCAGATCGAAAGTAAAAGTTTAAAAATGTGAACTGTGACATTTCTCAGTGAGAGCTTTTTGCACAGGCATCACCAGATAGCAGATTTCTCCATTTCTTTTTTTTTTTTTGAGTAAAAACAAGCATCCTCACCTGAGAGCGAGCACCTAGTGGAGACTGAGGACCTGGTGGACACGGACATACCTCCCGCTCAACTGGTACCCCAAAACCCACAATGCACCCATACATGGACATACCACCTACACAACTGGTACCCTAAAATCCATCACATCCCTAAAAATGGAAATCCCTCACCAACTGCTACCCCCACTCCCACCGAATCCACACTGTGCCCCAAAACCACACCATCTCTTCTTGCCAATGTTAGAACATGTTTGTTTGTGCCTCAGAGCTCAACAGAGAACCAATTCAATGATGTCTTTGGGACCTCTTTCGCCATGGACTCATTCAACTTCAAGAGTAAAAACGGAATGCGCAAGGATGACAAGTAAGCCTCTTTTTAATCAGCATCTAATTTAGGCTGCAGGTACAAGGTGTATGGGCTTATTTTTAGCCAATTAATGACTTAACTTAACTGCGTACACACAAAGGAAAGCCAGCTACCCCAGAACACTTCAGGACTGGTCTACTGAATCTGTGTTGTAAACTTGGTTGCTCTTCCTCACTGCTGATTGGCTGTTTCCTGATCCCCTCAGAGATGGCCTGATTGAGCAGCTCACCCAGGAGCTGCAGGCCCTTAAGGAGGAGCTGGAGACCTTCAGGGTGGAGGTGAGGGTGGAAGAGAGGATGGAGGTGAGGATGTAGGTGGAGGTGAGGGTGGAGGTGGAGGCAGGGCTCTGAGAGGGATCCGTTACAGTTTGAGTTTTCCAAATAGCCAGATGTAGTTTTTTGCTAAGCAGTATTGGGATATTGGGCTACAGGTGGGATGAGGGCATCTCTCTCTCCCCTCCAGACTGGGCGGCTGTGTCAGACCCTCAAGGGGCATGTCAGCGAGTTGGAGGCGGAGCTAGCAGAGCAGAGCCACCTGAAGCAACAGGCGCTGGGCGAGAGCGAGTTCCTGCGGGCAGAGCTGGAGGACCTGCGGCGGGTGAAGGAGGACATGGAGAAGGAGCAGCGTAGCGTCAGCCAGATTGAGAGTAAGACCCCCCATATGTCATAACCCCGTCCAAATACTGCCCTGCCCCCATACCATCACACCCCACCCCTATCACACCCTGCCTCACCCATCATACCCTGCTTCCATGTTGCCCTGACCTACCCCCATACCATCATACCCTGTCCCCATATGCCATACCCCGCTTCCATGCTGCCCTGCCCCGCCCACATACCCTGCCCCATCATACATTGCCCTGCCTCCATGACACTATGGGATTACCCTGGGATTACGGTGGTTCTATTGTCTCTCTGGCTGTGGCAAGTAGCTGTTTTTATGCTTCTCTCATCCCACTCTCCTCTCCTCTCTCATCCCCCTCTCCCCTCCCACATCCCCCCTCTCCTCTCCCACATCCCTCCCTCTTTTCCGACATCCCTCCTCTCCTCTCCCACACCCCCCCCCCCCCTCATCCTCCTGTCACACTGAAATTAAGTGTACATTTCTGTATAAATGTACACTGAAATTAAGTGTACATTTATAGAGAAATGAATCTGGTCTAGATTTTCCGAAATATCACAAGGATTAACTAATTTCCTGCTGATGTATTCCACCCCCAGTGTTCTCTTCAGTATAGAGAATTTTATAGGTTTAGATGGCGGTTATTATCAAACCCGTTCATACTCAGCTGCTCTGACATCTGCCCACAGGGAACTCTGACCACATCAACTGGAAATGAGGAAACTTTGTGGGAGTTTAACTTCCTAAGTCTGAATTTAATATGACAGGAAGAGATGGCAGAGTAGTATCTTTAATTAGGGAACTGGTTTTAAACCTCAGGAGTTACAGGTTTAAATCCGAAATGCGGCTCTGGCATTGCACCTTAGAGCAAAGATACTTAAACTGAATTGCTTGCAGTAATGGCTAGGCCTGTGTTACTGGGCAGGTACTTGTATTGCAGGGAAAGCACAGGTTAACAGGCAGCGCCAAGTGCTATTGGCCATGCTTGTGTTGCAGGGAAGGCCCAGGCTAACAAGTAGTGCTAAGTGCTAATGGCCATGCTTGTCTTGCAGGGAAAGGCCAGGCTAATAGGCAGTGCTAAGTGCTAATGTCCGTGCTTGTGTTACAGGGAAGCCCAGGCTAACATGCATTACTATGTGCTAACGGCCATGCTTGTGTTTACCGGGAAGGCCCAGGCTAATGAGCAGCGCTACATTAAACTGAAGGAGAAATACAGCGAGCTGGTGCACAGCCACGCAGACCTGCTGAGGAAGGTAGGCCTGCTCAAACCTGGGACCGCACCAGACCACCTGCACACAGCCACCCTCCAGTCAAAGCAGAGGCAGACTCCCCAGTCTCATGGACCTGTGGCCAACACTGAGAACTACAGCGTCATTCGGTACACAGAATTAGTTTATGCAGTGTGCACTAATAGATACAATGCTGTGTTTCTGTGTGTGTGGTGTGTGTATGTGTGTGTGTGTGCGTGTGTGTGTTCATGTGGGTATGTGTGTGTGTGTGTGTGTGTGTGTGTGTGTGTGTGTGTGTGTGTGTGTGTGTGTGTGTGTGTGTGTGTGCGTGGTTCCAGAATGCTGAGATGACTCGGCAGGTGACGTTGGTGCACGCAGCAGCGCAGGATGAGGTGGAGGGTGTACGGAGGGAGATGCAGGTGAAGGTAAAGGCCGCCCAGCAAGATGCCCAGCAACAGGTTAGCCCCGCCTCCATCCAATCACCATTCAATTCAACCTGCCAATCAAACCTTGAGGGTATCCTGCTCAAACATAACTGAAACCTCACAACACTCACTCTAGCACAGCGTGTGAGATGGTACTCTGTGATATGAAATGCTTTGTGTGACTCCTACAGTGTGTGTGTGTGTGTGTGTATGTGTGCATGTGCATTAGGGATGGGACAATAATCAATATAACTATATATATTGCGATAAAAAACATTAAAGATTATTTAATCGTCATAAATTTATGATACGGAAATGTCGAAATAACCATCTGTTACACTTAGGCTTTGGTCATATAAAACTGAAGAAGAAGAGTATAACTGGCTACGGACCATAGACATGTATATTAACTAGACAGGAAAGTACGCCCTGAGCCAACCATCGTTTGAAGGACCTGGAAGTAAGCCTGTACTGCACTGTACTGTGAGCGTAAAAGATTGGAGCTCCCATTAAAATTAATGGGAAATATCAGACCTTTGACGGCGAAATTAAACTTCCCCGATGATATTTTTAAACTCGATTAACGGTCGTTACGTTTCATATGAAAAGCAGATCATGAAAATATGTTACATTTTTAGGAAAATGTAATTATAATAAAAAAATGGACAACACTGGGCCAAAACAATCATTGTTTCACAAACTGCTGCACATAATGAATGCTGTGATCAGAAAAAATGGACTGATTATGTTTTCTTTGGTTGTCAAATCAGCTTGGTTTTCTCCATTGATTTCAATGGGCAGAAAGTTATTTTGCGCTCAGCAAGCACACTTCCAGGTGCTTCGCTTCCTGGCCCCTCCCACCCTCTCCAGCTCTATGCTACGGACACGGGGGGAACACATCTTATTCTCTGACACTCAGTAGACACAGCGACATAACGGAAGTTTTCATTGCACCATGGCGGAGGTCATACATCGCCGCAGCAGGAGATAACATTACAAGAAACAACGGAGCTTTGTCCAAGTCAAAATGTTTACATTTACTTCAATAAGTTGCACGTTATTTTGTTGAAGAAAAATTTTTGTATTTACTTAGCATTATTTTGTGAAAACTAGATAGTGCGTGCCTGTGTTTGTGTGCATGTACATGTGTGTGTGTGCGCATGTGTACATGCATGTGTATGTGTGTGTGTCCACGTACATGCATGTGTGTGTGTGAGGTGCTGAGGGTCTCTCTGCTCTGCCTCCAGGACAGTGAACAGCTGGAGCAGATGCTGGCCCTGCAGATGGAACTTCTGAGCAGCAGGGCGGCGCTAGAAACACTGAGGCACAACTTGGCCGCCTCACAGCAGGTAGTCCAGACCCCGTTATACTGCCATACCTCAGTACCAGCTGGGTTTTATAAGGGTCTTTTACCATTTCATCCCTTTGATAAACCACAATATTTTCCAAAAAGGTGGTCAGGTAACACCAGTTTTTTTTTTCTGGGGAGCCCAAGATATAATGAGATGATTTATTCAACACAGAAAGCCAGACCCCTACATTACTGAGGTAGTTCAAAGAACCACTTCCTGACCAGTAAAGCTGGAGTAGGCACTTTTTATTTGAGAAAGATATAGGGGAACGGTCATGCTTAGTTGGTAGCAACCACCAGCACCATACATTGGGCTCTATTTTAATAAACCAAACGCAATGGTGAACGGCGTGTCGGCGAGAAATTTGGTAATTTCATGACGGCAATCTTGGCGCACCTTATGGCGGTATTGCTAAAAGGCTGGGTTTAAACGTCCAAGGTGTGTCTCTATGGTAGCCAATCAAATTGTTGTTCTCATGCTTTAAAAAAAAGCCAGTTGGAACGCAATCGCTCCATGCAATTTCATAATGAGCAACCCAAACGCACTGGACCGTCAACGACGAGCAATTTTCCGCACAGGAATCAGACATACTTGCAACAGAAGTACAGACTAGGACTGTAGTAATTTATGGATCATAATCCACACCACCTCGTCTCCCAGAAGTTCGGAATGCACGGGAGGAGGTGGCGAATGCATTAATTAGCCTACATTAGGTGATGTAGGCATAATTATGATTCAAATGGTAGGCCTATGATTCAACTGTGTCAATGTGTAATTTATATATTATAGGCTATTGGCCTACATGATCGCAAGTTTCTTGTAAGCTGTCCTGTTTTATTCTAGTAGTTTAAATTAAAATTAATTAATTAATAATAATTATAGGCTATTTGTTCATTAAATGGAAGTGTAATGTTGGCATCACCTATAGACACTACATAGAACTACATGACGAATAAGTTGCCAAATTGCCAGAGTCTATTGCGTTCCCGCTAAGAGGTGGTTCCAGCTGATCATAACGCAATGGGTTTTCGTTGGTTCAAATTGTCACTGAGCCGAAAGTATTTTAGAACACGCCCCAGACAGCGCCACCCATCCCACTGCAGCGCAAGCGAAAGGATATTATGTTGAGAATTTGTTGATCCTAGCGGTATTGCTGAGAAACGCCATAGCGCCAGTTTTAAGACGTTGATGCTGTCAACAAGCTTGCGTTTGACTATACCGTCCCCTTGCGCTGGTTTGAAAATAGAGCCCATTGTGTTTATACCCTCAAATTCTGCATTCTAAAACCAGCGATTCAGCCCAAATTCTTCTTGTCAAAACAAAGTGGCTCATGACGTGAACCAATCAAAGAAATAGGCTGGTTCACATTGTGAACCAATCATCAATGAGTTTGACCCTGTGTATTACAGTACAGCTAAGTGCAAAATAATGTTAAGAGAGTTTCACCCGCTCCTGCATCACCAAATGAATTTTCCCGTATAAAAACAATTTTGCTAACGTTAGCTATCACAAACCATCAGGTAGATAGTTAACTTTAGATGAGTGAACTTAGCAAAACAATCACTTCATTAGCTACCGAACTCAGTGACTAAATGGGGAATGTTTTATTGCTTTATTGATAAACTCTGCAACATCAAAAAATATTCTGTTGTTTTACTTGGACTCTTGGAGCTGACATTTTTAGTGTAGCTATGCCAGTCTCCTGAAATCATAGCTAGAAAATTGCATGCATGTTCACGACAAGGTGTGTGGAGAAGTGGGGGCGTGCCTCTTTCTCCGTGGACAGGGCCAACAAGTGTTACGTCTTTCAAATGTTTTCACAACATTGCGACCGTTGAGAAAGTTGCCTACTGCATCTTTAAGTCACTGCTGTCTCACTAGTGGTTCTGTGTGCCAGGCTAACTCTGAACTCTGATAACCTGGCCATTCTGTGTAATCTCATGGCAGAGACTGCAGACTCACAGTACTCTGAGAAAGCTGGTGAATGTGATGGTCTTTAAAGTGAGCGATTTAAAGTGAGGATAACAGTGTGATTTTCAAACTCTCCTCGTGTCCTTCATCTCTGTTCTCCTTTTCATGTCTGCTGTGCTGTTTGTCACCCTCTCATTCCCTCCCTCCCTTGCTGTAATTCTGTTCTTTTCGCTCTTCCTCCATTGACCTCACTCTCCTGTAATGATGTATTCTATCTCTCTCTCTCTCTCTCTCTCTCTCTCAAATTCAAATTGGAAGTGCTTTATTGGCATGACAAAATTAGCATTTGTATTGCCATAGCATGGCAAGAAACATGAAACATTTGATAAAAGAGTAATAACAGAACAATATGATTGTATATATAAACATATACATACATACATACATACATACATACATACATACACAGTAACAGTAATGATAATAACAAACTAGTAATTCAGTAATAACAGCCAAAATAACAACAATGTGTTTGTGTATGTATGTATGCATGTCATGTTATTGTGTGTTTGTGCAGGAAAGTGTGTATGCTTGCATGCCTGTGAACTGTGTTGTGTGATGATGTTTGTTTTTGTCACTCACTGTCCCTTAGCGTATGACATTCAGACGCATATTTTGCCGCCATATGTGCTGTTGGTCCCTCCCCCAGGACTATTGTCAATTTATTGCTTTCCTCAAGATTTGGGAAGTTGGGGATATGTTTTTTTAATTTCTTAAAATATTTTTCCCTAATTTTGTCATGTTTTTGGCATTTTAGAAGGAAGCGCACCTCAATTTCAACATCACCTGTCGTACAGTGACCACATATTCTCAGTTCTCTTGGTAGCCAGGATTTTTTATGCCTGCCTTTTTCAATGGCTAGGTTGTGGTCACTGAGCCTGTACTTGGTAAGGACTCGTCTCGGCTTCATATCTTGGACAGTAACAAGATATTCAGCTAATTTGTATTCGCATTTTAGGGCCAGGTAGCAATTAAGCTTGTTTTGTGTTTTGGTTTGGCTGTTCCAATGTTCCAAATCATTTTAGTTTGTTTAACAGTTTGGTTTATTCTGATTTGTGTTTTTAAAGCAGTGCTGGTCTGAGATATGTTCTTTTTTGGTGTGAGGTGGTTAGTTAGTCTCAGTACCAGCTGACTTAGTGGGCTCTTTTCAGGGTTCAGCTCTTGGGTTTGAAGTGCATGAAACTGCAGTGTTGTTTTGGGACTTGAGTTGAGATGAATCCAGAATTTGAGTGGCCTTTTTTGTATGTTTATAGCCAATG
Organism: Synaphobranchus kaupii; assembly: GCA_029718625.1. Taxonomy (NCBI): domain Eukaryota; kingdom Metazoa; phylum Chordata; class Actinopteri; order Anguilliformes; family Synaphobranchidae; genus Synaphobranchus; species Synaphobranchus kaupii. The sequence goes on along the minus strand of CM056378.1, from coordinate 34,156,546 downwards.
GGAATCTTCTTAATTCAGTCCTGCATGCATTGTTTGGTGTTTTTCTTTGGATGTTTAGAATTGTTCTGCAGAATTCTGCATGTAGGGCTTCAATTGGATGCTTCTCCCATCTAATGTAGTCATGCTGACTGAGTGGACCCATACTTCACTTCCATATAAAGCAAATGGCAGGATTACACTATCAAATATTTTTTACCAAATTCTAATTGGAATATCAATCTGGTAGAATTTTTTTCTGATTGCATAGAAGGCTCTGCAGGCCTTTTCTTTCAGTGAATTTACTGCCAAACCAAAGTTTCCTGAGGCACTGATTTTCAGTCCTAGGTAATCATAAATCAGGGTGTGTTCTAGGCTGGTGTTTCCTAGGATAAACATGTGTCTGCTTTACTGAGATCATTATTTTAGATTTTTTAGGGTTTACTGGTAGGGCCTAGTTCTGGCAGTACTGCTCTAGCAGATCCAGATGCTGCTGTAGCCCCTGTTTATTGGGTGACAGCAGCACCAGGTCATCAGCATAGAGGAGGAATTTAACTTCCGTCTTGTTTAGTGTTAGGCCAGGGGCTGTAGATTGTTCCAATAACACCACTAACTCATTTATATAGATATTAAATAGGGTCTCTCTCTCTCTCAGTCAAATGAGGAGTTGAGTTCCAGGCTGCCTGCTCTGGAGACCGAGAGTGTGGAGCTAGCGAGGGCAGTGGCTCAGAAGGAGGCGGAGCTAGCGAGGGCAGTGGCTCAGAAGGAGCTAACATGCATTACTATGTGCTAACGGCCATGCTTGTGTTTACCGGGAAGGCCCAGGCTAATGAGCAGCGCTACATTAAACTGAAGGAGAAATACAGCGAGCTGGTGCACAGCCACGCAGACCTGCTGAGGAAGGTAGGCCTGCTCAAACCTGGGACCGCACCAGACCACCTGCACACAGCCACCCTCCAGTCAAAGCAGAGGCAGACTCCCCAGTCTCATGGACCTGTGGCCAACACTGAGAACTACAGCGTCATTCGGTACACAGAATTAGTTTATGCAGTGTGCACTAATAGATACAATGCTGTGTTTCTGTGTGTGTGGTGTGTGTATGTGTGTGTGTGTGCGTGTGTGTGTTCATGTGGGTATGTGTGTGTGTGTGTGTGTGTGTGTGTGTGTGTGTGTGTGTGTGTGCGTGGTTCCAGAATGCTGAGATGACTCGGCAGGTGACGTTGGTGCACGCAGCAGCGCAGGATGAGGTGGAGGGTGTACGGAGGGAGATGCAGGTGAAGGTAAAGGCCGCCCAGCAAGATGCCCAGCAACAGGTTAGCCCCGCCTCCATCCAATCACCATTCAATTCAACCTGCCAATCAAACCTTGAGGGTATCCTGCTCAAACATAACTGAAACCTCACAACACTCACTCTAGCACAGCGTGTGAGATGGTACTCTGTGATATGAAATGCTTTGTGTGACTCCTACAGTGTGTGTGTGTGTGTGTGTATGTGTGCATGTGCATTAGGGATGGGACAATAATCAATATAACTATATATATTGCGATAAAAAACATTAAAGATTATTTAATCGTCATAAATTTATGATACGGAAATGTCGAAATAACCATCTGTTACACTTAGGCTTTGGTCATATAAAACTGAAGAAGAAGAGTATAACTGGCTACGGACCATAGACATGTATATTAACTAGACAGGAAAGTACGCCCTGAGCCAACCATCGTTTGAAGGACCTGGAAGTAAGCCTGTACTGCACTGTACTGTGAGCGTAAAAGATTGGAGCTCCCATTAAAATTAATGGGAAATATCAGACCTTTGACGGCGAAATTAAACTTCCCCGATGATATTTTTAAACTCGATTAACGGTCGTTACGTTTCATATGAAAAGCAGATCATGAAAATATGTTACATTTTTAGGAAAATGTAATTATAATAAAAAAATGGACAACACTGGGCCAAAACAATCATTGTTTCACAAACTGCTGCACATAATGAATGCTGTGATCAGAAAAAATGGACTGATTATGTTTTCTTTGGTTGTCAAATCAGCTTGGTTTTCTCCATTGATTTCAATGGGCAGAAAGTTATTTTGCGCTCAGCAAGCACACTTCCAGGTGCTTCGCTTCCTGGCCCCTCCCACCCTCTCCAGCTCTATGCTACGGACACGGGGGGAACACATCTTATTCTCTGACACTCAGTAGACACAGCGACATAACGGAAGTTTTCATTGCACCATGGCGGAGGTCATACATCGCCGCAGCAGGAGATAACATTACAAGAAACAACGGAGCTTTGTCCAAGTCAAAATGTTTACATTTACTTCAATAAGTTGCACGTTATTTTGTTGAAGAAAAATTTTTGTATTTACTTAGCATTATTTTGTGAAAACTAGATAGTGCGTGCCTGTGTTTGTGTGCATGTACATGTGTGTGTGTGCGCATGTGTACATGCATGTGTATGTGTGTGTGTCCACGTACATGCATGTGTGTGTGTGAGGTGCTGAGGGTCTCTCTGCTCTGCCTCCAGGACAGTGAACAGCTGGAGCAGATGCTGGCCCTGCAGATGGAACTTCTGAGCAGCAGGGCGGCGCTAGAAACACTGAGGCACAACTTGGCCGCCTCACAGCAGGTAGTCCAGACCCCGTTATACTGCCATACCTCAGTACCAGCTGGGTTTTATAAGGGTCTTTTACCATTTCATCCCTTTGATAAACCACAATATTTTCCAAAAAGGTGGTCAGGTAACACCAGTTTTTTTTTTCTGGGGAGCCCAAGATATAATGAGATGATTTATTCAACACAGAAAGCCAGACCCCTACATTACTGAGGTAGTTCAAAGAACCACTTCCTGACCAGTAAAGCTGGAGTAGGCACTTTTTATTTGAGAAAGATATAGGGGAACGGTCATGCTTAGTTGGTAGCAACCACCAGCACCATACATTGGGCTCTATTTTAATAAACCAAACGCAATGGTGAACGGCGTGTCGGCGAGAAATTTGGTAATTTCATGACGGCAATCTTGGCGCACCTTATGGCGGTATTGCTAAAAGGCTGGGTTTAAACGTCCAAGGTGTGTCTCTATGGTAGCCAATCAAATTGTTGTTCTCATGCTTTAAAAAAAAGCCAGTTGGAACGCAATCGCTCCATGCAATTTCATAATGAGCAACCCAAACGCACTGGACCGTCAACGACGAGCAATTTTCCGCACAGGAATCAGACATACTTGCAACAGAAGTACAGACTAGGACTGTAGTAATTTATGGATCATAATCCACACCACCTCGTCTCCCAGAAGTTCGGAATGCACGGGAGGAGGTGGCGAATGCATTAATTAGCCTACATTAGGTGATGTAGGCATAATTATGATTCAAATGGTAGGCCTATGATTCAACTGTGTCAATGTGTAATTTATATATTATAGGCTATTGGCCTACATGATCGCAAGTTTCTTGTAAGCTGTCCTGTTTTATTCTAGTAGTTTAAATTAAAATTAATTAATTAATAATAATTATAGGCTATTTGTTCATTAAATGGAAGTGTAATGTTGGCATCACCTATAGACACTACATAGAACTACATGACGAATAAGTTGCCAAATTGCCAGAGTCTATTGCGTTCCCGCTAAGAGGTGGTTCCAGCTGATCATAACGCAATGGGTTTTCGTTGGTTCAAATTGTCACTGAGCCGAAAGTATTTTAGAACACGCCCCAGACAGCGCCACCCATCCCACTGCAGCGCAAGCGAAAGGATATTATGTTGAGAATTTGTTGATCCTAGCGGTATTGCTGAGAAACGCCATAGCGCCAGTTTTAAGACGTTGATGCTGTCAACAAGCTTGCGTTTGACTATACCGTCCCCTTGCGCTGGTTTGAAAATAGAGCCCATTGTGTTTATACCCTCAAATTCTGCATTCTAAAACCAGCGATTCAGCCCAAATTCTTCTTGTCAAAACAAAGTGGCTCATGACGTGAACCAATCAAAGAAATAGGCTGGTTCACATTGTGAACCAATCATCAATGAGTTTGACCCTGTGTATTACAGTACAGCTAAGTGCAAAATAATGTTAAGAGAGTTTCACCCGCTCCTGCATCACCAAATGAATTTTCCCGTATAAAAACAATTTTGCTAACGTTAGCTATCACAAACCATCAGGTAGATAGTTAACTTTAGATGAGTGAACTTAGCAAAACAATCACTTCATTAGCTACCGAACTCAGTGACTAAATGGGGAATGTTTTATTGCTTTATTGATAAACTCTGCAACATCAAAAAATATTCTGTTGTTTTACTTGGACTCTTGGAGCTGACATTTTTAGTGTAGCTATGCCAGTCTCCTGAAATCATAGCTAGAAAATTGCATGCATGTTCACGACAAGGTGTGTGGAGAAGTGGGGGTGTGCCTCTTTCTCCGTGGACAGGGCCAACAAGTGTTACGTCTTTCAAATGTTTTCACAACATTGCGACCGTTGAGAAAGTTGCCTACTGCATCTTTAAGTCACTGCTGTCTCACTAGTGGTTCTGTGTGCCAGGCTAACTCTGAACTCTGATAACCTGGCCATTCTGTGTAATCTCATGGCAGAGACTGCAGACTCACAGTACTCTGAGAAAGCTGGTGAATGTGATGGTCTTTAAAGTGAGCGATTTAAAGTGAGGATAACAGTGTGATTTTCAAACTCTCCTCGTGTCCTTCATCTCTGTTCTCCTTTTCATGTCTGCTGTGCTGTTTGTCACCCTCTCATTCCCTCCCTCCCTTGCTGTAATTCTGTTCTTTTCGCTCTTCCTCCATTGACCTCACTCTCCTGTAATGATGTATTCTATCTCTCTCTCTCTCTCTCTCTCTCTCTCTCTCTCTCAAATTCAAATTGGAAGTGCTTTATTGGCATGACAAAATTAGCATTTGTATTGCCATAGCATGGCAAGAAACATGAAACATTTGATAAAAGAGTAATAACAGAACAATATGATTGTATATATAAACATATACATACATACATACATACATACATACACAGTAACAGTAATGATAATAACAAACTAGTAATTCAGTAATAACAGCCAAAATAACAACAATGTGTTTGTGTATGTATGTATGCATGTCATGTTATTGTGTGTTTGTGCAGGAAAGTGTGTATGCTTGCATGCCTGTGAACTGTGTTGTGTGATGATGTTTGTTTTTGTCACTCACTGTCCCTTAGCGTATGACATTCAGACGCATATTTTGCCGCCATATGTGCTGTTGGTCCCTCCCCCAGGACTATTGTCAATTTATTGCTTTCCTCAAGATTTGGGAAGTTGGGGATATGTTTTTTTAATTTCTTAAAATATTTTTCCCTAATTTTGTCATGTTTTTGGCATTTTAGAAGGAAGCGCACCTCAATTTCAACATCACCTGTCGTACAGTGACCACATATTCTCAGTTCTCTTGGTAGCCAGGATTTTTTATGCCTGCCTTTTTCAATGGCTAGGTTGTGGTCACTGAGCCTGTACTTGGTAAGGACTCGTCTCGGCTTCATATCTTGGACAGTAACAAGATATTCAGCTAATTTGTATTCGCATTTTAGGGCCAGGTAGCAATTAAGCTTGTTTTGTGTTTTGGTTTGGCTGTTCCAATGTTCCAAATCATTTTAGTTTGTTTAACAGTTTGGTTTATTCTGATTTGTGTTTTTAAAGCAGTGCTGGTCTGAGATATGTTCTTTTTTGGTGTGAGGTGGTTAGTTAGTCTCAGTACCAGCTGACTTAGTGGGCTCTTTTCAGGGTTCAGCTCTTGGGTTTGAAGTGCATGAAACTGCAGTGTTGTTTTGGGACTTGAGTTGAGATGAATCCAGAATTTGAGTGGCCTTTTTTGTATGTTTATAGCCAATGGGAATCTTCTTAATTCAGTCCTGCATGCATTGTTTGGTGTTTTTCTTTGGATGTTTAGAATTGTTCTGCAGAATTCTGCATGTAGGGCTTCAATTGGATGCTTCTCCCATCTAATGTAGTCATGCTGACTGAGTGGACCCATACTTCACTTCCATATAAAGCAAATGGCAGGATTACACTATCAAATATTTTTTACCAAATTCTAATTGGAATATCAATCTGGTAGAATTTTTTTCTGATTGCATAGAAGGCTCTGCAGGCCTTTTCTTTCAGTGAATTTACTGCCAAACCAAAGTTTCCTGAGGCACTGATTTTCAGTCCTAGGTAATCATAAATCAGGGTGTGTTCTAGGCTGGTGTTTCCTAGGATAAACATGTGTCTGCTTTACTGAGATCATTATTTTAGATTTTTTAGGGTTTACTGGTAGGGCCTAGTTCTGGCAGTACTGCTCTAGCAGATCCAGATGCTGCTGTAGCCCCTGTTTATTGGGTGACAGCAGCACCAGGTCATCAGCATAGAGGAGGAATTTAACTTCCGTCTTGTTTAGTGTTAGGCCAGGGGCTGTAGATTGTTCCAATAACACCACTAACTCATTTATATAGATATTAAATAGGGTCTCTCTCTCTCTCAGTCAAATGAGGAGTTGAGTTCCAGGCTGCCTGCTCTGGAGACCGAGAGTGTGGAGCTAGCGAGGGCAGTGGCTCAGAAGGAGGCGGAGCTAGCGAGGGCAGTGGCTCAGAAGGAGGCGGAGCTTGCGAGTCTGAAGGAGGAGCTGAAAGGAGCGTGTAGCAGATTGGCCCACGAGAGTGAGGCTGCAGTGAAGGCCACAGAGACCTTACAGAACCAGCTCAATGACAAGGTGAGCTCTGAACCCAAACCCCGACTGTGTGCCCATGTGCTTGCAGGCACAAGCTAGCCATCATGCAGTGCAGTTACATCACAGATTCTACACACACACCAGATACTCCCTGAGTTCGGTCTCCACACTGCTAGAGTTAAAACATTCCAGTTTGAATCACCTTCTGAAAATTCATCCTGGGACGTGACTAAGGGCCGTACTGTGGAGGTAGTGGCAGTTGGTGTTCTGTACTGAAACATGGCACCGGACACCTCCTGCGGGGCAGAAGCAGAGAGTGCAGGAGGATCTTGGGAGATCAGTATTTGGTGTGTCTATAGAATCTGTGCAGTGACTCTGTTTCGTTTTCAGGAGAGCCGGGAACTGGCCTTAGGGAGGCAGCTGGTGGCAGGAGGTGCTAGAGGAGGCAGAGTGCATCATGCAGGACTCTCTGTCCCGGCTGGACGACCCAATGCACATCAGCTGCACCAGCTCCGCAGGTCTGCCCTAATCTTAGATCAGTCCTGATCGGTCCTGATTCAACTCATAATGTCATGGTTTTTAACCTTGTTTCCCTATGCGGTCGTTTTCCTTAGTGGCCACGCCAGGGCGCTGCCCTTTTAGTAGATGCTTGCTCCGCCCTGCTGAGCTTCTGTTAGCGTCTTCACCTGTGCGTGGTCACTGAGAGCTACTTAAGCCTTCCGTTTCCTTCTATCGGGGCTTCGACATTAATTGTTCATTAATTGTTCATTGTTTTGTACTGTGGTGTTTTTGTTGGCTGTGAGTTACTCGTACCATTTGGGCTACTCGCCTATTTTAACATCTCTTTGTTGAGGCAGGGCTTATTTCTTGCTGGCTTGGTAGTTACTTATCTCGTAGAAGTTTGGGACCGTAAATCTCTGCTCTATTTCGCCTTTTTGTGCTTTTTCTCCGTGTATGGAGATTTGGGCGATTCTGTTCGGAACTGTAGTTCTGTTCGCCCTTCGGGTCATGTCGTCTCATGGGAGATCGGGCGTTTCGCTTCTACTTAGTTCTTGGCTCGTAGAAGTATAGAGTAGCAGTTCTTTGTTCCTTTTTCGCCTTTGATTGGTTTTCTTACTGAGAGACCTGGCGTTTTGCTTCTACTCATTTCCGTGTTACTGTGAGCCAGTGAGTAGCTTTGGTACGTTTATTCCCTGTTTTGTCTCCTTCTCGTGGACTACGTTCCCCTTTGTTGTGAGTCAGGGTTTTTGTTTATATTGAGAGGCTGTCGTGCCTCTCAATATATGAGAGGCACGACAGCCTCTCATGTTTCTCCTTGTGTGGAGTTTGGGCGAGGTTGTGGACATGTTTTGTGTGTGACTGCGCGTAGCATAGGAACGTTAGCTCTCTGTTCTTTCGCTTCGTTATATTCTTTTACTGAGAGGCTAGGGCGGTTGTTTTATATTAAGCTTGCGTTAGTCTATTTGGATAGTAAAGTTATGGGACGACGGTGCTCCGTCGGCTCACCTGTAAAATGTTTCTCCCTCCTGGGAGATCGGGTGTTTACCCCTTTTGTTTTCTGCATTAGTCTGCGAACTTATTAAACTAGCCATGGAACGTTAAATCTCTGTTCCTGTTCGCCTCGTTACATTTCCCCTTACTGAGAGGCAGGGCTTGTATTTGTGTTTGTGCTTGTGTTAGTCAGATAGCCGATAGTTTCGGTGCAGCTGTCCTTTCGTCTTTTGTGCTTTTTCTCCGTGTATGGAGATTTGGGCGATTCTGTTCAGAACTGTAGTTCTGTTCGCCCTTCGGTGCATGTCGTCTCATAGGGAGACCGGGCGATGTTGTAGACATGTTTGCGTGTGACTGCGAGCCTCAATCTAAGCCTTGGAACATTAATTATCTGTTCCTTTGCCTCGTTACATTTCTCCTTACTGAGAGGCTAGGGCGTGGCTCTCTATTTTAAGCTTAGTCATTTTGCTGGTAAGGCTATGGGACTGCGGTTCTCCGTCGGCTCGCCTGTAAAATGTTTCTCCCCCTGGGACATCGGGCGTTTACCCCCTTTAGGTTCTGCATGTGACTGTTAGTGTTAGCTTATGGAAGTAGCCACGGAACGTTATATCTGTTCTTTCGCCTCCTCTTATACAATCATATCATTCTGCAATATTTGTTGACTGTTTATTTATTTGTGCCTTTATGCTACTCGTCCGTTCTTGTGTGTCTCGTTTCCGAGACAGGGCGCATATTATTTCTGGCTATTCAGACCCCTGTCCTTACGCTCTACTTGGCGTGTGACAGTGAGCCGGTTAGTAGCGTCTGTAGTGGTGTTCGTTGTTCGTTGTTTTGTCTCCTCCCTTAACTGCGGGGTATCCCGCCTTAGTGGCCCTAGGGCTTTAAGAATCCCCTTGCTGCGTTTGGCTCCTCCTTCCTCACACGTCACGCCTCATTACACATAATGGTTAATGTTGGGATATGAACAGGGGAATCCTGATCCTAGATAAGTTCTTCTTTGAGATTCCTTATTAATACGGACCCTCGTCTACCCCTCCCACCTCATTGCGGTTTAACTCCAAGATCAGAGGCCTCGACCCCTGGTCTTGGAGAGCCATAGGGTTTGAGGTTAGTTTAGATTTTTGTTTTCAGCTGCATTTTAATCAGCAACCAAGGTGAGTTAAGTGTGTAATCAACTGCTTTAAATGAGTGCTGAGTAACACTGAAAACCAGCAGACCCTGCGGCTCTCCAGGACCGAGGCTGGGGATCCACATCCTACACCATGTGTGTCAGTGGAGGTGTGTCACAGACCATACAAGTGTGTCAGTGGAGGTGTGTCACAGACCATACAAGTGTGTCAGATCAGGTGTGTCAGTGGAGGTGTGTCACAGACCATACAAGTGTGTCAGTGACAGTACAGCTGTCTCAGTGACTGTGCAGGTTTGTCAGTACTATAAAGGTGTTTGAGTACACAGCACTCTCTGTAGATTACTTGGTATCCCGGACCCAGACTGCCCTTGACTGTGTGGACCAGTTACAAGCTGCCAGTGACCAGTACCTGTCTGATGAAGCAGGTAATTTACCCTTTTCAGTATTTAGCAGGGAATTCTTATCCAGAGTGACTGTATTTTACATAAAAACCATTTATAGAGCTGGCTATTATATTGAAACAATTCCGTTAAGTAGCGTACTCAATGGTAAGCATAACAGCAGTGCCCCAACTGGGAATCAAACCTGGAACCCTTGAGTTAGAAGCCCAGTTCCCTAACCACAGCACTAGACTGTCACCCTGAGAGAGTAACGGCCAGAATTAGGGAGTAATTCAAGTAATAGTAATGATATTGATATCACGGCTGTGTAATGACCCTTTAATACTGGTTCAGCAGATGTGTCAGAGATGCTTCGGTGCGTCGCCAGGTTTGCCCACCTGATTGGCGACAACATAGTGCAGGGCAGCGCCACCTCACACATGGCACCTATGGACCAGACAGACGGTTAGTACTGTTACCTAGACAACTGTTTATCACCCGTGTTACGTCCCTATGCTGCCTCGTGAGTGCGGCCCTTTAAATCTTTTGCATGCTAACGAGTTTCCTTCAGCTCACCTGAGGCTTGATTGGAAATTGCAGGATTTTCCAAGAAATATACATTGGTGTTCTCTAGCCCGTGGTTGGCTCATTTTCCCCTTTGTTGGTTCAGTTTCCATTTTGGTTAAGATTATATATATTTTTTAAAAACACTTTGTAAGAACCCCCATACAAACCCGCACAGTCTCCCTGAACACAACCAAGAACCTCCTTCCAAACCCACCCAGTCTCCCTGAACTCAACCAGGAACCCCCATACAAACCCACCCAGTCTCCCTGAACACAACCAAGAACCTCCTTCCAAACCCACCCAGTCTCCCTGAACACAACCAAGAACCTCCTTCCAAACCCACCCAGTCTCCCTGAACTCAACCAGGAACCCCCATACAAACCCACCCAGTCTCCCTGAACACAACCAAGAACCTCCTTCCAAACCCACCCAGTCTCCCTGAACACAACCAAGAACCTCCTTCCAAACCCACCCAGTCTCCCTGAACTCAACCAGGAACCCCCATACAAACCCACCCAGTCTTCCTGAACTCAACCAGGAACCCCCATACAAACCCACCCAGTCTCCCTGAACTCAACCAGGAACCCCCACACAAACCCACCCAGTCTCCCTGAACTCAACCAGGAACCCCCATACAAACCCACCCAGTCTCCCTGAACTCAACCAGGAACCCCCATACAAACCCACCCAGTCTTCCTGAACTCAACCAGGAACCCCCATACAAACCCACCCAGTCTCCCTGAACTCAACCAGGAACCCCCACACAAACCCACCCAGTCTCCCTGAACTCAACCAGGAACCCCCATACAAACCCACCCAGTCTTCCTGAACTCAACCAGGAACCCCCACACAAACCCACCCAGTCTTCCTGAACACAACCAAGAACCTCCTTCCAAACCCACCCAGTCTCCCTGAACACAACCAAGAACCTCCTTCCAAACCCACCCAGTCTCCCTGAACTCAACCAGGAACCCCCATACAAACCCACCCAGTCTCCCTGAACACAACCAAGAACCTCCTTCCAAACCCACCCAGTCTCCCTGAACTCAACCAGGAACCCCCTTACAAACCCACCCAGTCTTCCTGAACTCAACCAGGAACCCCCATACAAACCCACCCAGTCTCCCTGAACTCAACCAGGAACCCCCACACAAACCCACCCAGTCTCCCTGAACTCAACCAGGAACCCCCATACAAACCCACCCAGTCTCCCTGAACTCAACCAGGAACCCCCATACAAACCCACCCAGTCTCCCTGAACTCAACCAGGAACCCCCATACAAACCCACCCAGTCTCCCTGAACTCAACCAGGAACCCCCACACAAACCCACCCAGTCTTCCTGAACTCAACCAGGAACCCCCATACAAACCCACCCAGTCTTCCTGAACTCAACCAGGAACCCCCATACAAACCCACCCAGTCTCCCTGAACTCAACCAGGAACCCCCATACAAACCCACCCAGTCTTCCTGAACTCAACCAGGAACCCCCACACAAACCCACCCAGTCTTCCTGAACTCAACCAGGAACCCCCATACAAACCCACCCAGTCTCCCTGAACACAACCAGGAACCCCCATACAAACCCACCCAGTCTCCCTGAACTCAACCAGGAACCCCCACACAAACCCACCCAGTCTTCCTGAACTCAACCAGGAACCCCCATACAAACCCACCCAGTCTCCCTGAACTCAACCAGGAACCCCCATACAAACCCACCCAGTCTCCCTGAACTCAACCAGGAACCCCCATACAAACCCACCCAGTCTCCCTGAACTCAACCAGGAACCCCCATACAAACCCACCCAGTCTCCCTGAACTCAACCAGGAACCCCCATACAAACCCACCCAGTCTCCCTGAACACAACCAAGAACCACAGCATACTCCTGCCTTTCAATGTTACTCTAATATCAGGAAGCAGCAACTGTTTATTGACTGAGTTTTATGATATTTCACCACTGACTCAGTTTTCCTCTTCTCCGCTGGTGCCTGGCAACTGTTTGCACAAGGAAATAACTCTCCGCAAGTTTAGTCATCAAGATTTTATGATTTTCACAAACACAAGCAAGACTGTTATGAGTAAAACTGGTCTGGTTTTTATTAAAATATCTCCACTGAGATGAACCCAGAATGCTTTGGGTTATGCCCACAGCAGGTTCCTCAAATACATTCATTCCTATTTTAAACCAAAACAAGTCAACCAAGTCCAGCATGTGATTTCAGACAGGACAGCAATTTGCACTGTGATACTGGTTCTTATGTCGGTGTGATGGCATGCTGTTCAGTAGTGTGTGTGCATGCGTGCGTGCGTGCGTGCGTGCGTGCGTGTGTGCGTGCGTGAGAGAGAGAGAGAGATAGTGGTCAATTTACTAAAGGTTTGCGTGTACAAAATCTGTTTAAATCTGTTACCACCCACAAAAAAATTGTCAGAAGTGATGAACTAACAAGGTGCAAAGAGGACTGCGTGTGTTAAAATCTAAAGATACGTGGATTTTTTGCTTTTGCAGGCAGTGACAATGATGCAGTGTTGCCAGTGAAAAACAATTTAATGAAGGGGGGAAACTTTATGAATCCTGTTATTTAGCAGTAGCCTATAAATCCTGTTATTTAACTGTATAAATCCTGTTATTTTATGGGATAACACTTACGTAAATAATGACTTTAACAGTGTTAAAGTGAAATCATGCAACAGTTTTTTTACAGTGTACTGTGGAAACTGTATTTTTAGAGTAGGCCTAAAACAATTTAATGTCATGTAGAATAATTATTTAACGAACATCTCCTAAAATAACAGGATGTGTTGTGTGTGTGTAGGTGTATGTGTGTGTTGTGTGTGTGTAACTCTGTTGTGTGTGTGTGTGTGTGTGTATGTAACTGTATTGTGTGTGTGTGTGTGTGTGTGTGTGTGTGTGTAACTGTATTGTGTGTGTGTGTGTAACACAGTGTTGGCGGAGGACATGAGGACGTGTGGCACAGAGACGCTGGCGCTGCTCGGCCAGCTGAAGGAGCAGAAGATTCTGGGCGTGGCCGACGGTCAGAAGCTGACGGCAGCGCTGAACCGAGTCAGGGTCACAGCTGAGGTAAGCGCCTGGATGGACGGACAGACAGACAGGTAGACCTTCTTGATGTTTCTCCAGTTAGAACAACATGTCAGCATCTCTCAGCTTACAGTGTGTATGGATTTATACTGTGTACACGCGGCCAAAAGTCATACTTTCACATTCCCTGTCTCTATCTCTCTCCCTCCTTCCTCCTTTTCTCGCTCTCTTTCTGTAGAAACTGAGGCCTCGGGGGTTGGAGCTTCATCAGGGGGAGCAAGAGATGGCTGCTACCTCCACCACTGTGGAAACGGCGGCCGCTCGGATTGAGGTACAGCTGCGTGTGTGTGTGTGTGTACGTACGTGTGTTTGTACACATGTGGGTATACGTGTACAAAAATGTGCTGAAATTGTTACATTAATTTGAAAGGATATGCTTTGATCATTATTAATTGCAATTCATTGTGATGGGGACTCATTAATTCCTTTTCATAAATATGTCACTCCAAAGCGTTCTCTCTTCAAACAGGAGATGCTGAGCAAGTCTCGAGCCGTTGACACGGGCGTGAAGATGGAAGTCAACGAAAGGTCAGCCAATCTTTGGTTCAGACACAGAGCATCTTCATTTTACCATAGAAACCTTTCACTTTCATGGTAGTGACCGAGCTAGTACGTACATCACAAAGAGTGTGGTGTATGGAATTTAATCATTAGAAATGAATTGACTTGTAGGTAGAAAGCTCTGTGTTGAACACACTCCTTTCAGAATTCTGTTGTATAATCACTTCATAGATTTAAATGATCACATTTCCAGTTTAGACAGTGATGACCCTTTCACTCTGAAAACACGCAGACGAGCCTCACCTTGAGCAGTTATGATTTAATGTACAGTTACTGTAGCTTATGCTATGGAATATGAATTGAATCATAGCATTGTGTAATGTTTTGGAAAAAGCATGGGCATCGCCTGTTTCTCTGAGGCTGAGTTCGTTCATGTACAATCTCTCTCTCCCTCTCCCTCCTTCTCTCTCTCACTCTCTCTGACTTTTTCCCTCCTTCTCCCTCTTTCTCTCTCTCCCTCCCTACCTCCTTGCTCACTCTCTCTCTCTCCCATGTCCCATCTCTGTAGGATCCTGGCCTCCTGTACAGTGCTAATGCAGGCTATTAAAGAGCTAGTTCTGTCCTCAAAGGACCTGCAGAGGGACATTGTAGAGAATGGGAGAGTGAGTCTCATCCACACATACTACATAAACCTGCCAGTGTACAGCTGCCCCACCCTACGATATTACTGAAATATTAAATATCATATACCAAACACTGTACTCTCCCACCCTACAATATTACTCAAATATTAAATGTCATATACCCAACAATGTGCTCTCCCACCCTACAATATCACTGAAATATTTAATATCATATACCCAACACTGTATTCTCCCACCCTACAATATCACTGAAATATTAAACATCATATACCCAACACAGTACTCTCCCACCCTACAATATTACTCAAATATTAAATGTCATATACCCAACACTGTACTCTCCCACCCTACAATATCACTGAAATATGAAATGTCATATACCCAACACTGTACTCTCCCACCCTACAATATTACTCAAATATTAAATATCATGTACCCAACACTGTGCTCTCCCACCCTACAATATTACTCAAATATTAAATATCATATACCCAACACTGTGCTCTCCCACTCTGCAATATTACTCAAATATTAAATATCATATATCACTGTGCTCTTCCAACCTAAAATATCTCTGAAATATTAAATATCATATACCAAACCCTGCACTGCTCCACCTTACAATATCAGTGAAATATTAAATATCATATACTAAACCAGCCTCATTACCGTTATCCGCACATTAAAATATCAAATGTAAATATTAAAGTTTATGAATATCCTTATTTGCTCTTGACAGCTGGTGGTTTATGTTTTTGTATAGTCTGTTCCTGTGGAGTTTTAGAGGTGGTGTGCCCTGAACGTTTAATTTTCCTTTGCCTGCAGGGGGCAGCGTCGATGAAGGAGTTCTACGCCAGGAATTCCTGCTGGACAGAAGCCCTGATCTCCGCATCTAAAGCAGTGGGCTGGGGCGCCACAGTGATGGTGTAAGGCCCTGCCTCTTTCTGGAATGGGCGTGTCTTAAGCAGCATCCTTCCCCACTTCCTTCCTTCATCATTTCACTGGTCTCACGTGAGTGCTGATTGGCTAGGTGAGGATTCTGCAATGGTGCTCTCACCTGCCCTCTCTGTGGATCAGGTGAAAGAAGGGAGGGAGGGAAGGAGTGATGCACTTTTAGTTTTTAGACACAGCCCTTGTCTGCTTTTTCAAAATGGACATTCCCACCCTTCCCCATGCACCAGATTTTAGCCCATTGTCTAATTATATAAAAGCCAGGTGTGGGTGGGAGGAGCCTGTAGTATTGCAGCGTTGTGATTGGGTGGATCTGCTGATGATGTAATTTCCTGTCACAGCGATGCGGCTGATCTGGTGGTTCAGGGTCAGGGGAAGTTTGAGGAGCTGATGGTGTGTTCGCACGAGATCGCTGCCAGCACAGCACAGCTGGTGAGCCCTGCTCCTCTGCCCCACCCTGCTCTACCCCAGGATCTTTGTTTGACACCCCTGCCCTACAAACTAGAGTTGTGTCCAAATTAGAGCCTTATGTATCTTGTCCTTTGTCCTATGTACTGTGTGCAAGCATACTGTATACTGTTTGCTGCATACGGTTTCGTACACGACATACAGTATGCAAAGAATATCCTCCATACTATTATCAGTACATCATCCTGGGATATTAAGTACACTACATTTAGAGAACATTTTGCTACGTAACAACTTTCTCATCCAGTGTACTCAACAAGCATACTCACTAGTATGGAAGGGCGTTGATTCAGACACAGCCTAAAAAAGATAGAGCAGAGGTTGTGGAGAGCTGCAGGGTGGCTGGTTTTTGTTTTCACCTTAAAATCAGCAACCTGTTCAGACCCAAGAAACCAGGTGTGGTGAGCTACTTGTGTAATAATTTTTAAATAATCAATGAATTGCTGAATAAGAGCAAAAACCAGCAAACCTCGTGGCTGTGTCAGAGCCCTATCTACTGTGTCCTGTGTACTGTGTGCTAGCAGAATGTGTACTGTTTACTGTAATATGCGAAAAATACCCCACATACTATTTTCCAACCATACTTTGGAATTGTTGTGTGATGTCCCACCCTTGTGCGGCCATGTCACATGTTGTTTTTGTTGTTGTTGAAGGAAAATGTAAGCGAAGCTGCGTCTCATTTTTAAAGCGAAGCTGCGTGTCATATTAATGCAACCAAAATGATTGCTTACTTCTTGAAAAGTATGCTTCCGATTATACTCAGCAAAGTATATCATACAAAGGTTTTAAGTATACTACATTTAGTGAAAATTTCTTGTACAGTGTACTCAATAAGCATACACAATAGTATGGAAGGGTGTGATTCGGACACAGCTCTCAGCAGCTGTACTATTTCATGAAAGAATCAGATGCCATGCACTACATTGTTCAGTGGCAAGAGATACCACCTTCTGGCGGAATGGCAGTATTGCACCCACCTAATCCGGATGTGCTTGGATGCAGATGTTGATTTGGATGACAGGTATGCCATCCGCCAAGTTACGGCTTGCCCCATACATATAGTACAGAGAGTTTTCCACTTTTCAGGGTTTCCTACAGAAATAACCACAATGACCACATACTCTCAGGCTTCAAGAACATTAACTTCTGTACCTTCTGACTTCATGTAAACAAACATAATTCATGTAAACAAACATAACTTCATGTAAACAAACAATTGCATCATCACAAATGCTCTAGTCCCACAATCAACAATTCTCCCCATTGGAGATTCAGATATACAAACCCCAATTCAAAAAAAGGTGGGACAGTATGTAAAATGCACATAAAAGCAGAAAGCAGTGATTTGTAAATTCGATTTTATGTACAGTATATTTAATTGAAAACAGTACAAAGAAAAGATATTTAATGTTTTACCTTATCAAGTTTATTGATTTTTGTAAATATACGCTAATTCCGAATTTGATGCCTGCAACATTTGGGACAGGGGCAAAAAAAAGACTGGGAAGTTAAAAAAAAAAAAACACCAGTTTGGAACATTCCACAGGTAAACATGTGATGCTATAATGACTGGGTATAAAATTATATGAAAAGACTCTTTATATTTATTTTCAGGTACTCTGACAAGCGATACTATAACCTCTCTGCATTTGAATGGATCTCTATGGGAATTGGGGGGTGGGACTAGATTTAGCTGTAAATTATGATGGAATTATGCTTTGATACATCAGACCCTTGATGACTTACAGCCATTTCACCAGCCATGTGTTCCATACTGTTCCAGTGTAATTTGCAGCTAAATCTAGTCCCACCCCCCCAATTCCCATAGAGATCCATTCAAATGCAGAGAGGTTATAGTATCGCTTGTAGGAGTACCAGAAAATATGATATCAAGAGTCTTTTGATATTGTTGGGTCACAGACATCAGGAAGTCATGGCATGCAAAGGATATGCAACCAAATATTAAAAATGATTACTTTATTCTACATTATGTTAAACTGTCCAATACTGCCTGAAAATGGGAGGTGGGGGGGGGGGGGGGGGGGGGGGGGGGGGGGGGCGGGGGGGCTATGTACAAACAGTTCTATAATTTCTAAACGGTTCATCCGATATGGGTGAAAATACCCTCAAATTAAAGCTGACAGCTGTCATTGTCATTTTATCCTTTCAAACTCAAAGTGCTAGAGTACAGAACCAAAATAACAAAAAATGTGTCACTGTCCAATGAATTATGGTGCTCACTGTATGTATGTGTATGCATGTTTCTCTCTAGATTTAATTATCTTATGCTTCATACATTTATATACAGTGCATCCAGAAAGTATTCACAGCGCTTCACTTTTTCCACATTTTGTTCTGTTACAGCCTTATTCCAAAATTGATTAAATTCATTTTTTCCCTCAAAATTCTACACACAACACCCCATAATGACAATGTGAAAAAAGTTTTTTTGAGATTTTTGCAAATTTATTAAAAATAAAAAAATAAAATTTCTCATTTACATAAGTATTCATACCCTTTGCTTTAACGTATTTTTAAAGTATCATATTTCATATTTGGTTGCATATCCTTTACATGCTGTTACTTCCTGAAGTCTGTGACCATCAACATCAAAAAACTGTCGATATCTTATTTTCAGGTACTGTTACAAGCGATACTATAACCTCTCTGCATTTGAATGGATCTCTATGGAAATTGGGGGGTGAGACTAGATTCAGCTGTAAATTACACTGGTACAGTATGGAACACATGGCTGGCTAAATGGCTGTAAGTTATCAAGGGTCTGAGCTATCAAACGAGCCCCAAACCATCACTCTGTTGCCAGGTATGGAGTAGATGTGGATGGATCACTGCAAGGGTTATTTCTCCGGACTCATTTTCCTATAGAACTCTATGGGGGAAAAAGTCAGGAGAAACAACCCTTAAAGTGATCCATCCATCTGGGCTCAATCTCATCTGAGATGCACTGACGCAAAGTGAAAACAAACCATCACTCTGTTGCCAGATATGGAGTAGATGTGGATGGATCACTGCAAGGGTTATTTCTCCGGACTCATTTTCCTATAGAACTCTATGGGGAAAAAAGTCAGGAGAAACAACCCTTAAAGTGATCCATCCATCTGGGCTCAATCTCATCTGAGATGGACTGACGCAAAGTGAAAACACGTGCTGTGGTCTGACAAGTCAACCTTTCAAGTTGTTTTTAGAAATAATGGACGTTGTGTTCTCCGGGCCAAAGAGGAAAAGGACCATCCCGATTGTTACCAACGCAAGGTTAAAAAGCCAGTGTCTGTCATGATATGGGGGTTTGTTAGTGCCCATGGCATGGGCACCATTAACGCTGAAGGGTACATATGCATTTTGGAGCAACATATGCTGCCATCTAGACAACGTCTTTTTCAGGGACGTCCCTACTTATTTCAGCAAGACAATGCCAAGCCACATTCTGCACGTGTTACAACAGCGTGTTTTCTTAGTCAGAGAGTACAGGTGCTAGACTGGCCTGCCTGCAGTCCAGTCTCCCATTGAAAACGTGTGGCGCATTATGAAGCACAAAATACGACAACTGAGACCCCGGAATGTTGAGCAGCTGAAGTCTTACATCAAGCAAGAATGGGGAAAAAGTCTGCTTTCAAAACTACAACAATTAGTGTCCTCAGTTCCCAAAAGATTACTGAATGTTTTTAAAAGGAAAGGTGATGTAACACAGTGGTAAACATGCCCCTGTCCCAACTTTTTTGGGACGTGTTGCAGGCATCAAATTTAGAATGAGCGTATATTTACAAAAAACAATAAAGTTGATTAATTAAAACATTTAATATCTTGTCTCTGTACTGTTTTCAATGGAATACAGGTCAAGAAGGATTTGCAAATCATTGCTTTCTGTTTTTATTTGCATTTTATTCACTGTCCCAACCTTTTTGGAATTGGGGTTTTACATCCATGAGAAAGGGATGCAGCCACACAGCTGAATGTCCTGGGAAGCTGCTGAGAAAAGTGTCTGTTTGACACTCACTTCTTCATTTTTAGCTTGAATAATACCTATAGTTGGGGGGGGGGGTCTAAATACCATTACATTTGTACCACAATAAGGTGTAGGTTGTATTGGGGCCCTTCAGTAGATATGGCTTTAAAGAGGACATGAAGCACTTGGTAAAGTGGCTCTGGTTTGTTAACCTTTTACTAGATATGATATATCTATATTCAAATCTCAAATCGACCCGTATTTGCTGGAAAAAGACGTTTTTCCACTAGGGCACAGCCATTTTGGACCAACTTTTGTTTTATTTTTTCTTCACGATACATCGTTGAGCTCACTGAAAGTCAACTATTTTCCCATAGTAATACATTGAGCAGCCGAGACCAACTAACCTAGTGACGTCATGACCGCAGTTGGCCCAAAATGGCTGCGCCCTAGTGGGAAAAAAAGCTAACTTTAACTTATTTTTCCAGCAAATACGGGTCATTTTGAGATTTGAACGCACGGTCATATCTAATTTAAGGTAAAAAGCTAATGAACCAGAGGCGCTTTACAGAGTGCTTCATGTACCCTTTAAAGGAGTCTCTTTCTGACCTGTGACCAGTTTGACTCTCACTCAGATTAAGAGGCAGGAGATGGACTCACAGGTAAGAACAGACAACACTGAGCACAGCCTCCAATCTCCAGCTCAGTTTAATTCCTGTGTGCAGGAGGGTGTGTGTGTGTGTCTACAATGCAGAATCTGACTGCATACTGTGTATCCATATGTGCATTGTGGGTGTATACGTGTGTATGTATTTAACTGTGTTCTGGCATATTTTTCTGTGTACATGCTCATGGATGCATATTTGATCCAACTGTGCTGTGTGTGTGTGTGTGTGTGTGTGTGTGTGTGTGTGTGTGTGTGTGTGTGTGTGTGTGTGTGTGTGTGTGATTGTGCTATGTGTGTTTGTTGTATGTGTGTGTATACGTGTGACTGTGGTGTGCGTGCGTGCATACGTATATACATGTATACAAATATATATTTGTGTGTGTATGTGTGTGTGCGTGTGTTTGTTGTGTGCGTGTGTGTGTGTGCGTGTGTGTGTGTGTGTGTGCGTGTGTGTGTGTGTTTGTTGTGTGTGTGTGTGTGTGTGTGTGTGTGTGTGTGTCTCAGGTGCAGGTGCTGCAGCTGGAGACTCTGTTACAGAGGGAGCGGGAGAGGCTGGGGGAACTGCGCAAGAAGTACTATGAGCTGGCCAGCATGGCAGAGGTCTGAGGGGAGGAGGAGGAGGCTGAGGCCTTCCACTGACCACCACAGAGGAAGAGCCCATCTCTAGAGGGAGGGGCCGCAAGTACTGTACAGTATTATATTATGTACACTCTTTCCACTTATCACTCAAAGGGTAAGTACAAAAACCAACAGTGTATTAGAAAGTGTGTTGGCACTGAATTTTAAAAGGACTACAGCTCTGCAGATTGATGGAGGGAAAATCATAATGACACGTGCTGTTGTCCAGTGGGCTGGTAGAATAGGCTACCAAACTTCGTGATAGGCCTGCTGTGCTAACTGCCCTTCCTGTCAGCACGTTGGTATGGAGACAACACCTGACTTGGACCACTGGTGCTGTTTCTATTCACTCTGGCCTTTTCTCTCTTTCTCAGCTCAAAGCCAAGTATTTCTCGACTCAAAGCCAAAAAAAAGGTGCTGCTTTTTTAAGAAAATGTCCCTCCTCCACCAATGAGGGTTTGAAGACACCTTCTACATTTTAAAGCGAACCCTAACCCAAAGGCCCACAAAGAGGAGCAAAAAACATGACTAAAGATGGACTCTACCATCACCATGTGGCCAAATGGAGAACTGCAATTTTTCAGACAATCCGACTGATTTTGATTCTGCCAGTTGCACAGTGTAGAGAGATTTTAATTTCCACCATGGACTACCAGCTCCAGTGCTCCTCCATCCGTCCATCCGAAGACCTCTCCACTTCCCAGAATGCACTGCTGCTCGCCCCACAGTGCGCACACTCCAGAGCGATTGGCATGGCTAAATCTACTGTAGGAAGTCGATAGCGGACACGTACCGTATTTTCCCTGTCGACAGGTCAGGTGTGCTTTAAGGCGTGTCGCCGGGTGTGGTCAATGGCCATGTTCAGTTGGCGTGGTCACCAAGCATGGTGCAATTTGCAGCAGAACCTCTAACTCTGTGACAAACCGCCCCCTACTTCTCCAAAGACTTTCCCTCTTTGTGTGTGTTTGTGTTTTTGTAAGCATGTGTATGAGAACAGGTACTTTTGTGCAGCGAGTCTGTCAGTTTGTGGAAAAACGATACCTAGATTTGACTGTTTTGGGACACTCATACCCTGAAGAGGAGGAGCACACAGCCATGACCTGACTGGTGAAACCAATATTGTCGCACTGTGCGTCAGAGCAAGAAGGCTGAATATTAATGAGTGTAATGATGTAGAAATGTGTGCTCACTTCTCTCTATGGGGAAGCTAAGAGTCTCTGATGCACAACAACAACCCCAGACTAATTACAGCCTGTTTTTAACCACAAATCCTTTTACCGCTCAAGAAACATTTTCCTTTAAATGTTACCAGCAACCAGCAGGGGTTACAGGAGAAGCCAGTGCCGTTGGGGGAGGGGTGTAAGGATAAGGACCTGCCTCCACTCATATAACAATGGAAAAAATTTTAATGGTTCGCACTCAATAATGGATTTTCCAGACTTATAAAGTTAAAATACATTTTAATGTTTTTTTTATTTTTATTTAACAAACACAGCGTAAACATCTTGCACAAACGTTTCGGCTATGCCTGCAGGCACATGCTCATTTTTATAACCTGCTCTACACAATCTGATCACCCTTCAGTCAAGTTGACCACTGCTATGTTTCTTCTTCCGGAACACAGAATTGAGGTCTATGTAGTTGTTCTACTGAAACATTCCAGCAATTAAAAATAATAATCACTTGGGAGCAATTAAAAGGTGCTCAACACCATCATGAATTATTCTTCTTCCCTACATCGATTGTGCAGTGAGGTTCCTGTACCCTAGGTAAGCAGGCCCCCCGGCGGGGTGGAGTAAGGGTGGGTCCTTGACTCCTTGAAGTGTCTTAACCATGGAAACAGAGACACACAAACTCCAGTAGTACCCCGTTCAGCTCAGTGTATTGACGCTACAGGCCGTGAACATAAAATGGACAGCAGTCTGAACTGTGACACACTACTCTGAGCCAAGTTAAATATTATAAAGTTGGAATGGCATGTCTAGCTAAAAAGCTGTAGGAGTAGCGTGCAGAAATGTAGGCGGAAAGAAAATAATATGCAGTTTAATAAGTTTGCAAGAGAACAGGTAGTGTGTTGCTGAAGCAACCACACTAATAATAATGATAATAATAATAATAAACCTTTACCTGGTTTATTGGGATGGTAGGTATGCCATCCGCCAAGTTACAGCTTGGTGGGGCATGCCCCATACCTATACAGCACCGAGAGTTTGGCACTTTTCAGGGTTTCCTGCAGAAGTAACCACAATGACCATAGACTCTCAGCCCTTAAAAACATTAACTTCTGTATGTTCTGATCTCATGTAACCACACAGCATTCAGATACAACTTCACACATCCACACAATAAAGCCCCAAACTTGAGTTATTTTGCCGTTTTTCTCCTTCCTCTTCCGCTTCTTCTTCTTCTTCTTCTTCTTCTTCTTCTTCTTCCCATTTTCCTGTCAAACTGCCTGCCTCCGTCGCAATGTTATCCAATGGGGAGAATTATTATTTGAGGGTATGGTCCGTATACCTGCTCATCAAGCTTATCGTCCAATAAAAACGCTTCATACTAATGTTTTTTAATGTTAATATAGCTAATGGCTTCATGCTTTCCAAGAAGCTACTGTGGCTTAGTGGTTAGAACTGTACTCTCTCACACAGTGGATTGTGGGTTTGAGCCCAGCAGGGCACATGCTTATTTTCCACAAAAACAATGTGCAACTGTTAAGTACTTTTCATTTCTTAGACTGTTATTATTTTCACATTAACACATTAACGTATTTTTATTGCAAAGGCAAAAGAGGTTTCTGTTAACTTAACTGTTCAATGTTTCACTTGTAGGCCTACTATATCACACCCTCCCCAAACCGGACGCTAGCTCTTGTCTGGTTTGGGGAGGGTGTTACGCTCTGCTCTTGCGGTCATGACTGACTGACTGTGGAACCCGAACCCCAACGTACCCTTGCCTTCGGTCAACATTTCTTTATTCATTAATTTCTTCATTTCAGCTCTGTTCACTTTATCCTTTTCACACATAACACAATGTCACCATAAAATTAACTAGGCTACTAGGAAAATTAAGAGTTTACGATAATAGCCTACATTAAGAATTGATAATAGCCTCCTATAAGCTGCAATCCTTTAAGAGATCGGATTTATAAACCGCCAATTCGCGGTTCTGATTCATGGTTAGTCACTTAAAAAAATTTTTAAAAAATCAATAGCCTCCGAATGTGGCTCTAGCCTAGTCTACGCTACTCTGCAGATAATGTAGCTGCAAACACTTTTAATTTAACTACCGGGAAAAAAGGCAAAAGACGTTTCCAATATTAACTGTTCAATGTTTCACTTGTAGCCTATTTCACTTGTACTACAGTGAAATGGTGAAAGTCAGACCGACACTGACAAATGGCATATATCATGTGATTATACCCCTTTGGTCTTCTGGTTAGCGTCAAGCCTTAGTATTGCGAGAGACGTGGGTTCCTACCTCGCCCGGTTGATATTAAAGTGTAATTTCATTTTGGACTCAAACAGTGCACATGTTCTGGTTTTCTCATGCAAGACACGTTTACAATATTAACTGTTCACTTGCCTGTTAAACAATTCAGTCACTGGACACCACAACAGTAATGCAATAGGTTAGCTAACGTTATGGGAACAGGCATCCCATGGCCATTTGTCAAGCAAAGAAAAAAGTTTCAACGCAATATATCATCTGGTTAACATCACGTTCTTGCATTAATGTAAAAATGCCATTGGCTACATGTTTTAATCTCACAAATGCCGACAAAAATATTCGTCTGTGTGGAGCGTGCTGTCCATTGTGCCGCGGTCTTGTCTGACTCACTGTGGAAGCCGAACGTTCAACGCTCGCCTCGGCCAACATTTCTTTATTATGTCTTCATTCATTTCTTCACTTCAGCTCTGTTCAGTTTATCCTTTTCACGCATAACAAAATGTCACCATAAAATTAACTACTAGGAAAATTAAGAATTTACGATAATACATTAAGAATTGACGATAGCCTACTATAAGCTGCAATGCCTTGAGAGATCAGCTTTATAAACGTCCAATTCCCTAAACATATCTGATTCATGGTTAGTCACTTAAAAAGAATTACTATAGCCTCCGAACATTGCTCTAGTCTACACTACTCTGCAGACAATGTACTATCTTACTGCAAACACTTTTCATTATAATAATAATCAGAAGAATAATCTCTGGTGGGCAACTTTCTTAGTAGTAGGCTAGGCCTAGTATGTAGGCCTAGTATGTATTTCTTTCAGCTACAATGTGTTTGCGTCTAGCCTATTGTGCTATTATGCATATCTCCATATAGACTTGGTTAATTCATTTACATGCTTATTCATGATCTATAGTTCAGGTGGTGCTGTTCATTGTATTCCATTAGACATTAAATACAGCTCATCTACAAACTCTTTTAATGTAATTGTGGGCTATCGCTAATAGGAGAAATGTCATCATTCTCGTCAGTAGAGGGCGTTATGGTTATGCGAATGTCTGCATGCATTTATTTGGAATGCATGTACTATTCTGTATGCATGTCTCTCTAGATGTCATTATCTTCATGCTTTGTTCATCATTAGTTAGCTACCAAAAATAAGTGATATCTGAACAAAAACGTCTCCGACGTAAAAAAAAAAAAAGCCAAGTTACTCACGCATAGCCTACATAGCGCTGTCTATAAGTCCTTAATTCCAACTTGCAAAAACTAGGCCTGCCTTTAAAAGTATTGATATAAAAATGTGGCCAAGTTACAACTAACAATATTGCCTATCGTAGCTCACACTAAATAAACTAGCTCTATTCCAAAGCAATGCTATCCAAACTTTCCTAAATTATTTAATGCAACTTGGCCCTGTGTTTCTTCATCTTACCATCTCAAGAGAATGTGGTCAATGAAACTGTATGTTCCACATCAAACTGCAAAATGAGAATAATTTATAGTGGAAATACTTTGATACAGATGTGTTGCACTTAGAAATTAAACAGAAAAATTACTACACTATAGGGCATGTTTGAATAATTGTCTGCATCCACTGCTTTGGGTCTATGAAAAGCACAGAATGAATAAAATGTATTATTATTATTATTTATTGATTTATTTATTTGGAATATTTGGATTTCTATCAAAACCTGTGTGATCCTACAGAGCATAGATATCCTTGTGTTCGCAAAATTCTGTTTGCAAATATAACTATTATTATGTTAAGAAAATTAGTACTATTACTTATTTTCCATCATCTGACCCACAAACATGTCTGCATACGTTTGTAAAAATGCTATATGTATGCTATTTTAAAAATATTACTTATTTTTACCTGTATTTATTTATTCATCCCCCCTTTCTCTATTGTACATGATGTTTCTTGATATAAATGTCTGCTTGTGAATAGTAAAGAAATCTGTAGCAGCAGTTAACATTTTAAAACCTGTACATTTTCTAAAGTAAACTTGCCAACAAAGTACAACCATATCCTTTATGGAGTGTAATCATTCATCAACTGTTAAAAACATTAATTGAAATCATATGTTGTTCCATAAGGCACAATCTCTTCATATGCTAAGATGAAGAAACACAGGGCCAAGTTGCATTAAATAATTTAGGAAAGTTTGGATAGCATTGCTTTGGAATAGAGCTAGTTTATTTAGTGTGAGCTACGATAGGCAATATTGTTAGTTGTAACTTGGCCACAGTTTGATATCAATACTTTTAAAGGCAGGCCTAGTTTTTGCAAGTTGGAATAAAGGACTTATAGCCTAACTCTAACTTCTTCTTTTTTTTACCGCAAAATATTTGTCCAAGTGCTGCGTGCTGGCTAGATGGAAAAGTAGCCACCACCACGCGTTAGCTGAACATTTTCTTCCATCCAGTCAAAATCAGCAGCTATGCACTTATTTGCTTTTGTGGCATGTATTCAACATTTTGAGACTAGTGTATTACAGCATTTTGCAGATGAAATGTGCCATTATAAATAAAACATCATACATTTGAGTGAATGTGTGTGTGTGTGTGTGTGTGTGTGTGTGTGTGTGTGTGTGTGTGTGTGTGTGTGTGTGTGTGTGTGTGTGTGTGTGTGTGTGTGTGTGTGTGTGTGTGTGTGTGTGTGTGTTAATCACCATTAAACTAGTAATTAATCAGCATATATTTAATTTAAGCAATATCACACGAGAGGGAGGTACTTTATCAATTACATCAGCCCGGCTGTTGCGTCATAGGCACGACGCAAAGCTGATGGACCAGCACAGTCGTGCTGATATGGAGCCCCAGTGGTGGGGGCCTGTGCCCCAGTGGTGCCTAAAGTCTAAGGCCTAGTCTGAGGCCTAGTTTTTGCAAGTTGGAATTAAGAATTTATAGACTGCGCTATAGGCTATGCGTGAATAACTTGGCTTTTGTTTTACGTCGTAGACGTTTTTGATCGGATTAATAGGCTATAGGCTACCTATTCACATTTTCTTGAAAAGATATTTGGCGGGTGTGTAGTGGACACATCCCTCTGTGATATGTTGTGGTTGTTTTACGTTTTTAGAATCCTTCGTCCATCCCTTTAAAAATATTACATTGTAGTGAATATGCAAACCTAGCTATATAGAACACGTTATAGCCAAGCTTTGAGACGATTAGCATCCTCAACAGAACTCTAAAACTGGACTGCTTACATTTTCTATGCAATCGGACCGACTGCCATTGCAAACCCCCAGCGGCATGGCCATTATTAACCAACTATATAGACTTCATCATCATCTCGACTGTCCGCCGAGTGCGCTACCTGGGAAAAGAATGGCTTAAACGGAATGGTGCTTTTCTTAAACGCTCAGTCACGGCCTTTAAGTGAAACACGAAGGT
This sequence comes from Synaphobranchus kaupii, assembly GCA_029718625.1. NCBI lineage: Eukaryota > Metazoa > Chordata > Actinopteri > Anguilliformes > Synaphobranchidae > Synaphobranchus > Synaphobranchus kaupii. The sequence goes on along the minus strand of CM056378.1, from coordinate 34,128,557 downwards.
TTCTGGCATAGCAGGATAAAATGTATGCGTGCGCCAAACGCCCGTATACGGTTTTTCAAAGGTATACGGGCGTTTAAGGTTATGATACGGGAAATCTACTCTAATAGGCTACGTTTTTTCCCCAAACGTTTTCCAACATAATTAATTCAATCGCAGCAATCACATTTTCTTTCTCCTTTTCTTTAGGGTCAGTAGCCTAATGTGGGGTGTCTCTGTGACTGTTCAACTGTTTTAAAATGAGCACCTTGCTGAATTTGTAGCCTATGTAGCTACACAGTCATTATTATTTGAGAAGCTAAATAGCCAGGAACATAACCTATTAAATAAACTTGAATCAGACAAATAACTGGTGGCTAGTGATTTTAATATAGGAATAGATAGATAATGTTATATAGCCTACGGTTATTGGTGAATTTATACAGTTTTGTCCTAGCAAAGTTGTTTCCATCACGTCTCCGGTGTCTGTGTAGCCTACTTAACGTAGCCTACTACTGCGGTAGATGAGTAACTGTTGGACCCAGCCATTCGTGAACTGTTCGTGCGCGCTTCCGAGGTACCGGCTGCTGAAGGCATTCTCTGTCCGCCTCCCGTCGTAGGCTGAGATGCGTCCCTATCCCTGACTGCCCCCTGCATTACACACAATCTGGCTGATTTACCTGAAAATGTTGTAGCGATCCGTCAGAATCAATACACACACAGTTAGCGTTACAGATCTGCGAATAAACGGTTTATTTAACGCGTTTGTTTACTAAAGAAACCCGCTCTTTTTAAGGGAAACGGGAAGGAGATTAGTGAATTACTTGACTCAGACACGGGTCCAAAGGCCCCAACTTGGCGGCTGGTCTAGAATGCAACGCTTGTGACGTCAGCTTTCCGAACTCTATTGAAGTGACGTCACAAAAGAAAGGTAAGAATGATACATAATAACATGCTTCGATGCTATTTTTGGAACACGTCACAGTACCGTGAAGGAGTATCTGCTATAAATTAAATGAATTTGACAGCGTTTTTGGAGAAGTTAGGAGATCAGAGATAAATCAGAAGAAAGAAGAACGACAAACGAAGAAACTATCTACGTATCTATTTTCCCTTTGAAAGTAAGTAGCCTATTTAACTGTGTAGTTGGGAGAGAAAATCGTAGGCTACAAAAACCGTTAATAAGTTAATTAAAAAAAATTCTAGCTGAACCATCTGCTTTATTTTGCTATCCCTAATCAGAGTTGGGGTACTGCAATAATATTAGTTTTTCGGGGTAACGTGGTAATATAACACATTATATATAAATGCGTGTAATAATGTTAGTTTACATTTTCGAAATTAGCAACGCGTTACTCAACCTAATATTGTAGGCTATGTTTCATGCTGCGTTTGATATGCTAATGCTATTTATTACGAAGAACCGGCTGTTGCGTCATAGGCACGACGCAAAGCTGATGGACCAGCACAGTCGTGCTGATATGGAGCCCCAGTGGTGGGGGCCTGTGCCCCAGTGGTGCCTAAAGTCTAAGGCCTAGTCTGAGGCCTAGTTTTTGCAAGTTGGAATTAAGAATTTATAGACTGCGCTATAGGCTATGCGTGAATAACTTGGCTTTTGTTTTACGTCGTAGACGTTTTTGATCGGATTAATAGGCTATAGGCTACCTATTCACATTTTCTTGAAAAGATATTTGGCGGGTGTGTAGTGGACACATCCCTCTGTGATATGTTGTGGTTGTTTTACGTTTTTAGAATCCTTCGTCCATCCCTTTAAAAATATTACATTGTAGTGAATATGCAAACCTAGCTATATATAACACGTTATAGCCAAGCTTTGAGACGATTAGCATCCTCAGCAGAACTCTAAAACTGGACTGCTTACATTTTCTATGCAATCGGACCGACTGCCATTGCAAACCCCCAGCGGCATGGCCATTATTAACCAACTATATAGACTTCATCATCCTCTCGACTGTCCGCCGAGTGCGCTACCTGGGAAAAGAATGGCTTAAACGGAATGGTGCTTTTCTTAAACGCTCAGTCACGGCCTTTAAGTGAAACACGAAGGTTTCTGGCATAGCAGGATAAAATGTATGCGTGCCCCAAATGTTCTCATTTGTGCGACACGTTATAAACACGTTATATATTCCCCCTGGGAAAAATAAAGTTGATTCTATTTTATTCTTATAGAGCTCGGGAAGCGCTTGGGTGGTTGCTATGGCAACCGCACCGGCCGCCATGTTGGGAGTATGATATAGCGTTAGCCAAGTAGGCTATAGTCTATATAATGTAGGCTTTACTAGAAAATATAGTGTAACTTTAGCTAACTAAAAAACACGCAAAATGAAAAAAAACTGAAAAAGGAAGAGCAACAGATAAAATACCATATTGAAAAATTGCCGGTTGATGCCAAAAAACGTTATAGCCTATAGAAAAAATAAGCACAATCAGCAATGTCGATCCATATGAACTGCCGGCTAAGCACTGGACTAGGGATTTGCTGCCTCCACTCACCTATCTTGACATAGTGAACGATCTCGTTTATGGCCTGCCTACACTATGCAGGAATTTAAGTCATTGGAAGCGCACAAACAGGTCACTAATGGCTGGGTCCAAGAGCTATCAACAAGTCGGCCAACTGTTTCAGCGAAAGTTGCTTTTTTTAAACTTTGCTAGCTGTCGTTAACGTTACTTTAGCCTGCTCAACTATTGACGCATAACAACAACATAGGTGTCAACCCATACAGTTTTCCCGTATAAAACACGGTTTTTCAAAGGTATACGGGCGTTTAAGGTTATGATACGGGAAATCTACTCTAATAGGCTACGTTTTTTCCCCAAACGTTTTCCAACATAATTAATTCAATCGCAGCAATCACATTTTCTTTCTCCTTTTCTTTAGGGTCAGTAGCCTAATGTGGGGTGTCTCTGTGACTGTTCAACTGTTTTAAAATGAGCACCTTGCTGAATTTGTAGCCTATGTAGCTACACAGTCATTATTATTTGAGAAGCTAAATAGCCAGGAACATAACCATGGACGGCGCTACACCGGGGCAAGGGTGGGCTATAGCCCCGTCACAAATTTGCTTAGCCCCGGTTTAGCCCCCCCAGGAATTTTAATAACATTTTTATAATTATAATAAAAAAATATATAAAAATAAATTAACAATTCTAATCCCTTTCTGATATTCACCCTGGCTACGCAGCGTATGTAGCCTATGCTATGGCGTAGGCTACGGGTGTGGGTGTGTGTGTGTGTGTGTGTGTGTGTGTGTGTGTAGGGAGCTCAAGCAAATGACAAAATAACGTAAACTGATTTCTAACGTTAGCAACCCAGTGTTTCCCATAGCCTACAATACATCAGGCCTACAGAGTTCGCCACCATGTCAAAAAATATTAAATGGAAACGTCATTGTTTGAAAACTAATTTACTATCATTTTAAAATCAATAGAAAATGTGTTCGCATAAGCTCTCCATGTGAATCGTCTTCGGAAATGATCAACTACTCAACAGATTTGTGGAGTGTGTGGACCCCCCCCTAGGTAGCAACTCCCAAGTGTAAACTACAGTGTTTTGATTGGCGTTAGACTAATCTCACAACATTGGCTGCTTGGCCATGCACAGATTAGTAGATTTGGAAAGCGAATAACTAACCTAAATTAGCTAAATGATCATTTTCAATCTTCGTCATCTCGACTTCAGCTAATAAGAAGAGCTTGCCTCCAAAAAATGGCCAGGTACCGTTAAAGATCTCATATTTCTTCCATGTAGCTAAATGTACAAGCTAAATGAGATAGGGGAGAGTGGTGACAGTGGAAGCTGTTCTGATAATACAGAAACCAACGCAAATGTTACGGTGCAGCTTTATGGAGCAAACCTAGGAGCATAACTAACTGATATGTAAAGTTTGCGATCTTCGTTAGATAATGAAACTCCTAAATGTCCCAATCACAGAGCAGCGGTTAAACAACGACATTTTAGCCATCTTTTTTGACATAACGTTACACTGATAATTTATCCTCTCTTCTCACGTCCTTTTTCATTATTTTGCGGTGTCTTATTTTCTTTGATGTCTGATATTTTTAAGTACTCGTATTGAGGAAGCCAAATTACATTTGTAATGCTATTTCAATTTACAGAATTGTACAATTCTGACTGTTGTATAGATGCTCTGCCACTTGTGCAGGCCCCCCCCAGCGCACACACAAAAGCCATCCTGGGGGAAACACAGCTAACCTTAGCACCCCCATGTATTGACCTAGCCCACCCTTAGCCCAGGGAGAGAAAAGTTCCTGGCGCCGTCACTGAACATAACCTATTAAATAAACTTGAATCAGACAAATAACTGGTGGCTAGTGATTTTAATATAGGAATAGATAGATAATGTTATATAGCCTACGGTTATTGGTGAATTTATACAGTTTTGTCCTAGCAAAGTTGTTCCCATCACGTCTCCGGTGTCTGTGTAGCCTACTTAACGTAGCCTACTACTGCGGTAGATGAGTAACTGTTGGACCCAGCCATTCGTGAACTGTTCGTGCGCGCTTCCGAGGTACCGGCTGCTGAAGGCATTCTCTGTCCGCCTCCCGTCGTAGGCTGAGATGCGTCCCTATCCCTGACTGCCCCCTGCATTACACACAATCTGGCTGATTTACCTGAAAATGTTGTAGCGATCCGTCAGAATCAATACACACACAGTTAGCGTTACAGATCTGCGAATAAACGGTTTATTTAACGCGTTTGTTTACTAAAGAAACCCGCTCTTTTTAAGGGAAACGGGAAGGAGATTAGTGAATTACTTGACTCAGACACGGGTCCAAAGGCCCCAACTTGGCGGCTGGTCTAGAATGCAACGCTTGTGACGTCAGCTTTCCGAACTCTATTGAAGTGACGTCACAAAAGAAAGGTAAGAATGATACATAATAACATGCTTCGATGCTATTTTTGGAACACGTCACAGTACCGTGAAGGAGTATCTGCTATAAATTAAATGAATTTGACAGCGTTTTTGGAGAAGTTAGGAGATCAGAGATAAATCAGAAGAAAGAAGAACGACAAACGAAGAAACTATCTACGTATCTATTTTCCCTTTGAAAGTAAGTAGCCTATTTAACTGTGTAGTTGGGAGAGAAAATCGTAGGCTACAAAAACCGTTAATAAGTTAATAAAAAAAAATTCTAGCTGAACCATCTGCTTTATTTTGCTATCCCTAATCAGAGTTGGGGTACTGCAATAATATTAGTTTTTCGGGTAACGTGGTAATATAACACATTATATATAAATGCGTGTAATAATGTTAGTTTACATTTTCGAAATTAGCAACGCGTTACTCAACCTAATATTGTAGGCTATGTTTCATGCTGCGTTTGATATGCTAATGCTATTTATTACGAAGAACCGGCTGTTGCGTCATAGGCACGACGCAAAGCTGATGGACCAGCACAGTCGTGCTGATATGGAGCCCCAGTGGTGGGGGCCTGTGCCCCAGTGGTGCCTAAAGTCTAAGGCCTAGTCTGAGGCCTAGTTTTTGCAAGTTGGAATTAAGAATTTATAGACTGCGCTATAGGCTATGCGTGAATAACTTGGCTTTTGTTTTACGTCGTAGACGTTTTTGATCGGATTAATAGGCTATAGGCTACCTATTCACATTTTCTTGAAAAGATATTTGGCGGGTGTGTAGTGGACACATCCCTCTGTGATATGTTGTGGTTGTTTTACGTTTTTAGAATCCTTCGTCCATCCCTTTAAAAATATTACATTGTAGTGAATATGCAAACCTAGCTATATATAACACGTTATAGCCAAGCTTTGAGACGATTAGCATCCTCAGCAGAACTCTAAAACTGGACTGCTTACATTTTCTATGCAATCGGACCGACTGCCATTGCAAACCCCCAGCGGCATGGCCATTATTAACCAACTATATAGACTTCATCATCATCTCGACTGTCCGCCGAGTGCGCTACCTGGGAAAAGAATGGCTTAAACGGAATGGTGCTTTTCTTAAACGCTCAGTCACGGCCTTTAAGTGAAACACGAAGGTTTCTGGCATAGCAGGATAAAATGTATGCGTGCCCCAAATGTTCTCATTTGTGCGACACGTTATAAACACGTTATATATTCCCCCTGGGAAAAATAAAGTTGATTCTATTTTATTCTTATAGAGCTCGGGAAGCGCTTGGGTGGTTGCTATGGCAACCGCACCGGCCGCCATGTTGGGAGTATGATATAGCGTTAGCCAAGTAGGCTATAGTCTATATAATGTAGGCTTTACTAGAAAATATAGTGTAACTTTAGCTAACTAAAAAACACGCAAAATGAAAAAAAACTGAAAAAGGAAGAGCAACAGATAAAATACCATATTGAAAAATTGCCGGTTGATGCCAAAAAACGTTATAGCCTATAGAAAAAATAAGCACAATCAGCAATGTCGATCCATATGAACTGCCGGCTAAGCACTGGACTAGGGATTTGCTGCCTCCACTCACCTATCTTGACATAGTGAACGATCTCGTTTATGGCCTGCCTACACTATGCAGGAATTTAAGTCATTGGAAGCGCACAAACAGGTCACTAATGGCTGGGTCCAAGAGCTATCAACAAGTCGGCCAACTGTTTCAGCGAAAGTTGCTTTTTTTAAACTTTGCTAGCTGTCGTTAACGTTACTTTAGCCTGCTCAACTATTGACGCATAACAACAACATAGGTGTCAACCCATACAGTTTTCCCGTATAAAACACGGTTTTTCAAAGGTATACGGGCGTTTAAGGTTATGATACGGGAAATCTACTCTAATAGGCTACGTTTTTTCCCCAAACGTTTTCCAACATAATTAATTCAATCGCAGCAATCACATTTTCTTTCTCCTTTTCTTTAGGGTCAGTAGCCTAATGTGGGGTGTCTCTGTGACTGTTCAACTGTTTTAAAATGAGCACCTTGCTGAATTTGTAGCCTATGTAGCTACACAGTCATTATTATTTGAGAAGCTAAATAGCCAGGAACATCCATGGACGGCGCTACACCGGGGCAAGGGTGGGCTATAGCCCCGTCACAAATTTGCTTAGCCCCGGTTTAGCCCCCCCAGGAATTTTAATAACATTTTTATAATTATAATAAAAAAATATATAAAAATAAATTAACAATTCTAATCCCTTTCTGATATTCACCCTGGCTACGCAGCGTATGTAGCCTATGCTATGGCGTAGGCTACGGGTGTGGGTGTGTGTGTGTGTGTGTGTGTGTGTGTGTGTGTGTGTGTAGGGAGCTCAAGCAAATGACAAAATAACGTAAACTGATTTCTAACGTTAGCAACCCAGTGTTTCCCATAGCCTACAATACATCAGGCCTACAGAGTTCGCCACCATGTCAAAAAATATTAAATGGAAACGTCATTGTTTGAAAACTAATTTACTATCATTTTAAAATCAATAGAAAATGTGTTCGCATAAGCTCTCCATGTGAATCGTCTTCGGAAATGATCAACTACTCAACAGATTTGTGGAGTGTGTGGACCCCCCCCTAGGTAGCAACTCCCAAGTGTAAACTACAGTGTTTTGATTGGCGTTAGACTAATCTCACAACATTGGCTGCTTGGCCATGCACAGATTAGTAGATTTGGAAAGCGAATAACTAACCTAAATTAGCTAAATGATCATTTTCAATCTTCGTCATCTCGACTTCAGCTAATAAGAAGAGCTTGCCTCCAAAAAATGGCCAGGTACCGTTAAAGATCTCATATTTCTTCCATGTAGCTAAATGTACAAGCTAAATGAGATAGGGGAGAGTGGTGACAGTGGAAGCTGTTCTGATAATACAGAAACCAACGCAAATGTTACGGTGCAGCTTTATGGAGCAAACCTAGGAGCATAACTAACTGATATGTAAAGTTTGCGATCTTCGTTAGATAATGAAACTCCTAAATGTCCCAATCACAGAGCAGCGGTTAAACAACGACATTTTAGCCATCTTTTTTGACATAACGTTACACTGATAATTTATCCTCTCTTCTCACGTCCTTTTTCATTATTTTGCGGTGTCTTATTTTCTTTGATGTCTGATATTTTTAAGTACTCGTATTGAGGAAGCCAAATTACATTTGTAATGCTATTTCAATTTACAGAATTGTACAATTCTGACTGTTGTATAGATGCTCTGCCACTTGTGCAGGCCCCCCCCAGCGCACACACAAAAGCCATCCTGGGGGAAACACAGCTAACCTTAGCACCCCCATGTATTGACCTAGCCCACCCTTAGCCCAGGGAGAGAAAAGTTCCTGGCGCCGTCACTGAACATAACCTATTAAATAAACTTGAATCAGACAAATAACTGGTGGCTAGTGATTTTAATATAGGAATAGATAGATAATGTTATATAGCCTACGGTTATTGGTGAATTTATACAGTTTTGTCCTAGCAAAGTTGTTCCCATCACGTCTCCGGTGTCTGTGTAGCCTACTTAACGTAGCCTACTACTGCGGTAGATGAGTAACTGTTGGACCCAGCCATTCGTGAACTGTTCGTGCGCGCTTCCGAGGTACCGGCTGCTGAAGGCATTCTCTGTCCGCCTCCCGTCGTAGGCTGAGATGCGTCCCTATCCCTGACTGCCCCCTGCATTACACACAATCTGGCTGATTTACCTGAAAATGTTGTAGCGATCCGTCAGAATCAATACACACACAGTTAGCGTTACAGATCTGCGAATAAACGGTTTATTTAACGCGTTTGTTTACTAAAGAAACCCGCTCTTTTTAAGGGAAACGGGAAGGAGATTAGTGAATTACTTGACTCAGACACGGGTCCAAAGGCCCCAACTTGGCGGCTGGTCTAGAATGCAACGCTTGTGACGTCAGCTTTCCGAACTCTATTGAAGTGACGTCACAAAAGAAAGGTAAGAATGATACATAATAACATGCTTCGATGCTATTTTTGGAACACGTCACAGTACCGTGAAGGAGTATCTGCTATAAATTAAATGAATTTGACAGCGTTTTTGGAGAAGTTAGGAGATCAGAGATAAATCAGAAGAAAGAAGAACGACAAACGAAGAAACTATCTACGTATCTATTTTCCCTTTGAAAGTAAGTAGCCTATTTAACTGTGTAGTTGGGAGAGAAAATCGTAGGCTACAAAAACCGTTAATAAGTTAATAAAAAAAAATTCTAGCTGAACCATCTGCTTTATTTTGCTATCCCTAATCAGAGTTGGGGTACTGCAATAATATTAGTTTTTCGGGTAACGTGGTAATATAACACATTATATATAAATGCGTGTAATAATGTTAGTTTACATTTTCGAAATTAGCAACGCGTTACTCAACCTAATATTGTAGGCTATGTTTCATGCTGCGTTTGATATGCTAATGCTATTTATTACGAAGAACCGGCTGTTGCGTCATAGGCACGACGCAAAGCTGATGGACCAGCACAGTCGTGCTGATATGGAGCCCCAGTGGTGGGGGCCTGTGCCCCAGTGGTGCCTAAAGTCTAAGGCCTAGTCTGAGGCCTAGTTTTTGCAAGTTGGAATTAAGAATTTATAGACTGCGCTATAGGCTATGCGTGAATAACTTGGCTTTTGTTTTACGTCGTAGACGTTTTTGATCGGATTAATAGGCTATAGGCTACCTATTCACATTTTCTTGAAAAGATATTTGGCGGGTGTGTAGTGGACACATCCCTCTGTGATATGTTGTGGTTGTTTTACGTTTTTAGAATCCTTCGTCCATCCCTTTAAAAATATTACATTGTAGTGAATATGCAAACCTAGCTATATATAACACGTTATAGCCAAGCTTTGAGACGATTAGCATCCTCAGCAGAACTCTAAAACTGGACTGCTTACATTTTCTATGCAATCGGACCGACTGCCATTGCAAACCCCCAGCGGCATGGCCATTATTAACCAACTATATAGACTTCATCATCATCTCGACTGTCCGCCGAGTGCGCTACCTGGGAAAAGAATGGCTTAAACGGAATGGTGCTTTTCTTAAACGCTCAGTCACGGCCTTTAAGTGAAACACGAAGGTTTCTGGCATAGCAGGATAAAATGTATGCGTGCCCCAAATGTTCTCATTTGTGCGACACGTTATAAACACGTTATATATTCCCCCTGGGAAAAATAAAGTTGATTCTATTTTATTCTTATAGAGCTCGGGAAGCGCTTGGGTGGTTGCTATGGCAACCGCACCGGCCGCCATGTTGGGAGTATGATATAGCGTTAGCCAAGTAGGCTATAGTCTATATAATGTAGGCTTTACTAGAAAATATAGTGTAACTTTAGCTAACTAAAAAACACGCAAAATGAAAAAAAACTGAAAAAGGAAGAGCAACAGATAAAATACCATATTGAAAAATTGCCGGTTGATGCCAAAAAACGTTATAGCCTATAGAAAAAATAAGCACAATCAGCAATGTCGATCCATATGAACTGCCGGCTAAGCACTGGACTAGGGATTTGCTGCCTCCACTCACCTATCTTGACATAGTGAACGATCTCGTTTATGGCCTGCCTACACTATGCAGGAATTTAAGTCATTGGAAGCGCACAAACAGGTCACTAATGGCTGGGTCCAAGAGCTATCAACAAGTCGGCCAACTGTTTCAGCGAAAGTTGCTTTTTTAAAACTTTGCTAGCTGTCGTTAACGTTACTTTAGCCTGCTCAACTATTGACGCATAACAACAACATAGGTGTCAACCCATACAGTTTTCCCGTATAAAACACGGTTTTTCAAAGGTATACGGGCGTTTAAGGTTATGATACGGGAAATCTACTCTAATAGGCTACGTTTTTTCCCCAAACGTTTTCCAACATAATTAATTCAATCGCAGCAATCACATTTTCTTTCTCCTTTTCTTTAGGGTCAGTAGCCTAATGTGGGGTGTCTCTGTGACTGTTCAACTGTTTTAAAATGAGCACCTTGCTGAATTTGTAGCCTATGTAGCTACACAGTCATTATTATTTGAGAAGCTAAATAGCCAGGAACATAACCATGGACGGCGCTACACCGGGGCAAGGGTGGGCTATAGCCCCGTCACAAATTTGCTTAGCCCCGGTTTAGCCCCCCCAGGAATTTTAATAACATTTTTATAATTATAATAAAAAAATATATAAAAATAAATTAACAATTCTAATCCCTTTCTGATATTCACCCTGGCTACACAGCGTATGTAGCCTATGCTATGGCGTAGGCTACGGGTGTGGGTGTGTGTGTGTGTGTGTGTGTGTGTGTGTGTGTGTGTAGGGAGCTCAAGCAAATGACAAAATAACGTAAACTGATTTCTAACGTTAGCAACCCAGTGTTTCCCATAGCCTACAATACATCAGGCCTACAGAGTTCGCCACCATGTCAAAAAATATTAAATGGAAACGTCATTGTTTGAAAACTAATTTACTATCATTTTAAAATCAATAGAAAATGTGTTCGCATAAGCTCTCCATGTGAATCGTCTTCGGAAATGATCAACTACTCAACAGATTTGTGGAGTGTGTGGACCCCCCCCTAGGTAGCAACTCCCAAGTGTAAACTACAGTGTTTTGATTGGCGTTAGACTAATCTCACAACATTGGCTGCTTGGCCATGCACAGATTAGTAGATTTGGAAAGCGAATAACTAACCTAAATTAGCTAAATGATCATTTTCAATCTTCGTCATCTCGACTTCAGCTAATAAGAAGAGCTTGCCTCCAAAAAATGGCCAGGTACCGTTAAAGATCTCATATTTCTTCCATGTAGCTAAATGTACAAGCTAAATGAGATAGGGGAGAGTGGTGACAGTGGAAGCTGTTCTGATAATACAGAAACCAACGCAAATGTTACGGTGCAGCTTTATGGAGCAAACCTAGGAGCATAACTAACTGATATGTAAAGTTTGCGATCTTCGTTAGATAATGAAACTCCTAAATGTCCCAATCACAGAGCAGCGGTTAAACAACGACATTTTAGCCATCTTTTTTGACATAACGTTACACTGATAATTTATCCTCTCTTCTCACGTCCTTTTTCATTATTTTGCGGTGTCTTATTTTCTTTGATGTCTGATATTTTTAAGTACTCGTATTGAGGAAGCCAAATTACATTTGTAATGCTATTTCAATTTACAGAATTGTACAATTCTGACTGTTGTATAGATGCTCTGCCACTTGTGCAGGCCCCCCCCAGCGCACACACAAAAGCCATCCTGGGGGAAACACAGCTAACCTTAGCACCCCCATGTATTGACCTAGCCCACCCTTAGCCCAGGGAGAGAAAAGTTCCTGGCGCCGTCACTGAACATAACCTATTAAATAAACTTGAATCAGACAAATAACTGGTGGCTAGTGATTTTAATATAGGAATAGATAGATAATGTTATATAGCCTACGGTTATTGGTGAATTTATACAGTTTTGTCCTAGCAAAGTTGTTTCCATCACGTCTCCGGTGTCTGTGTAGCCTACTTAACGTAGCCTACTACTGCGGTAGATGAGTAACTGTTGGACCCAGCCATTCGTGAACTGTTCGTGCGCGCTTCCGAGGGTACCGGCTGCTGAAGGCATTCTCTGTCCGCCTCCCGTCGTAGGCTGAGATGCGTCCCTATCCCTGACTGCCCCCTGCATTACACACAATCTGGCTGATTTACCTGAAAATGTTGTAGCGATCCGTCAGAATCAATACACACACAGTTAGCGTTACAGATCTGCGAATAAACGGTTTATTTAACGCGTTTGTTTACTAAAGAAACCCGCTCTTTTTAAGGGAAACGGGAAGGAGATTAGTGAATTACTTGACTCAGACACGGGTCCAAAGGCCCCAACTTGGCGGCTGGTCTAGAATGCAACGCTTGTGACGTCAGCTTTCCGAACTCTATTGAAGTGACGTCACAAAAGAAAGGTAAGAATGATACATAATAACATGCTTCGATGCTATTTTTGGAACACGTCACAGTACCGTGAAGGAGTATCTGCTATAAATTAAATGAATTTGACAGCGTTTTTGGAGAAGTTAGGAGATCAGAGATAAATCAGAAGAAAGAAGAACGACAAACGAAGAAACTATCTACGTATCTATTTTCCCTTTGAAAGTAAGTAGCCTATTTAACTGTGTAGTTGGGAGAGAAAATCGTAGGCTACAAAAACCGTTAATAAGTTAATAAAAAAAAATTCTAGCTGAACCATCTGCTTTATTTTGCTATCCCTAATCAGAGTTGGGGTACTGCAATAATATTAGTTTTTCGGGTAACGTGGTAATATAACACATTATATATAAATGCGTGTAATAATGTTAGTTTACATTTTCGAAATTAGCAACGCGTTACTCAACCTAATATTGTAGGCTATGTTTCATGCTGCGTTTGATATGCTAATGCTATTTATTACGAAGAACTCTCCAATCGATTAATAATCGAGTGTGAAAGCCCTATATATCATTTGATTAGCTTTTCATATTTGTCAATGTCGTTTTAAAAGCAACATTTTGAACACCCTGTTACTACATTTATATTGTCAATTGAAACGAGCTGAATACGTTTAAGAAGGTTAATTAAAAAGGCTATTTTCCATAGGTTTTGTCTGTTGAATTAGTCAGTCAACTGTAATGTAACAAAAGTGCAAAGCATTGTGAGAATGCAAGAACGAATACGGGTATACTTTTAATTTATCGGTTGCTATAGGCCTACTGGCTAGGAAGGTGATACATTTTTCAATCGTTTTGGAAAACAATCTACAACATATTTCAACAACATTTTATAATGAATACGTAGCCTAAGGTTAAATGGTCCTAATAATCATACTTCTGAAAGGGGAATAATTTGACACTGATTTAAGTTATTTTATGACGCAAAGTATAAAATTTAGTAACGCAAATTAATATAACGGGTAATATAACGCATTACCTTAATTGGAAAGTAATATAGTAATATAACGCTTTACTTTAAAAAAAAGTAACTAATATGTAATATATTTACAATTTTCAAGTAACGCCCCCAAATATACACACATCGGACTCCCCATTACAAAAAGCTAGTTTTGCTAAATAAAGCAGATGTTTCAGCTAGAAAACAATTACTAAAGAAGACCTCAGCCAAACGGAGTTGACAACATGTTATATTTTCTCATTTCACAGCATTGCCAGGAAGTCAGGAAGGCATATTCACCTGCTCATGGAGGATTCGGAGGGAAATAAGGTATGTTTTAGCATGTGTGCTAAGGTTGGAAAGTACTATAAAATAAGGATTAGTGATACATTTGCAGCTTTGCCAAAGGCTACAATTATGCCAACAGATTTGAGAGCCTCAAAACTCCTTGATGCACAGCAAAAGGGGTTTTGACTGGTTTTCAAATGAATAAAAATACATCAGGTTTGAACTCCGTTAGTAGAACAAAGTGGAAAGAAATTCCACACTGATCAGGAAAATCCTCATCCTCATTATGTATTCTTATGTTTGTAGGAGTCGGAGGAGTGTGTGCTCCTGAGAAGGCTCCTGCTGGGGCTGGAGAAGATGGAGAGCCGGATGGACAGGATGGAGGAACACCTGAAGGAGATGACAGCCATGTTTTCCGGAGGGGAGGGGTGTTTGGCGCAGCCCCAGGTACAGGAGGAGGAGGAGAGAGGTAAAGGGAGAGAGGAAGAGGAGGTGGGGAATGAGAAAGCGGAGGAGGGAGGAGAGAAAGGAGTGGAGCGGAGAAAGGAGGAGAGAGAGAGAGTGGAGGAAGAGGAAAAAGGAGAGGTGAATGAGAAGAACGAGGAGGAGAAAGACAGTGGGAAGGGACGGAAGAAGGGGCGGAGTGTTTGGAAAACGATGAAGGTGAAGTGGCAGAGGAAGAGGAGGGAGGAGGAAGGAGGGAGAAAGGAGGAGGGGAAAAGGGACAAGGAGGACCCAGGGGAAGGGACGAGTGGGTCGGAGCCGGAGGGGAAGGAAGCAGATGAGGTTAGGGTTAATGTGAAGGAGAAGAAGACAAAGACTATGAAAGGGCTTTGGAGCAGTTTGAAAAGGAGGTGGCAGGGGAGACGGACAGAGGAGGTGCAGGAAGGAGAGAAAGAGAAAATAGTGGCAGCGCTGGTGCGGACAAGGACTGCACATGTCGTGGACCTGAACATCGTGTTCGGGCCACACGATAAAGTTATGCAGTACCTTGGAAGACCAGCGCAAACACAGCACACAGGAAGAGAAAAGAAGGGTGGAAAATGAGAGAGAAAGAGAAAGGAGGAATGGGAAATTAAGAGAGAGAGAGAGAGAGAGAGGAGGGATGGAAAATGAAGAGAGAGAAAGGAGGGATGGAAATGAAAAGAGAGAAAGGAGGGATGGAAATGAAGAGAGAGAGGAGGGATGGAAATGAAGAAAGAGAAAGAAGGGATGGAAATGAAGAAAGAGAAAGGAGTGATGGAAAATGAAGAAAGAGAAAGGAGGGATGGAAATGAAGAGAGAGAAAGGAGGGATGGAAATGAAGAAAGAGAAAGGAGAGATGGAAATGAAGAAAGAGAAAGCAGGGATGGAAATGAAGAGAGAGAAAGCAGGGATGGGAAGAAGAAAGAGAAAGGAGAGATGGAAATTAAGAAAGAGAAAGCAGGGATGGAAATGAAGAGAGAAAGCAGGGATGGGAAGAAGAAAGAGAAAGGAGAGATGGAAATGAAGAAAGAGAAAGCAGGGATGGAAATGAAGAGAGAAAGCAGGGATGGGAAGAAGAAAGAGAAAGGAGAGATGGAAATGAAGAAAGAGAAAGGAGGGATGGAAAACGAGGAGAGAGAAGAGAGAGAAAGCAGGGATGGAAATGAAGAGATAAAGGGGGGATGGAAATGAAGAAAGAGAAAGGAGAGATGGAAATGAAGAAAGAGAAAGAAGGGATGAAAATGAAGAAAGAGAAAGGAGGGATGGAAATGAAGAGAGAGAAAGGAGGGATGGAAATGAAGAAAGAAAGGAGGGATGGAAATGAAGAAAGAGAAAGGGGGGATGGAAATGAAGAAAGAGAAAGGAGGGATGGAAATGAAGAGAGATAAAGGAGGGATGGAAATGAAGAAAGAGAAAGGAGGGATGGAAATGAAGAAAGAGAAAGGAGGGATGGAAATGAAGAAAGAGAAAGGGGGGATGGAAATGAAGAAAGAGAAAGGAGGGATGGAAATGAAGAGAGAGAAAGGAGGGATGGAAATGAAGAAAGAAAGGAGGGATGGAAAATGAAGAGAGAGAAAGCACAGATGGAAATGAAGAGGGAGAAAGGAGGGATGGAAATGAAGAAAGAGAAAGGAGGGATGGAAATGAAGAAAGAGAAAGGAGGGATGGAAATGAAGAGAGAGAAAGGAGGGATGGAAATGAAGAAAGAGAAAGGAGGGATGGAAAATGAAGAGAGAGAAAGCACAGATGGAAATGAAGAGGGAGAAAGGAGGGATGGAAATGAAGAAAGAGAAAGGAGGGATGGAAATGAAGAAAGAAAGGAGGGATGGAAATGAAGAGAGAGAAAGGAGGGATGGAAATGAAGAGAGAGAAAGGAGGGATGGAAATTAAGAGAGAGAAAGGAGGGATGGAAAATGAAGAGAGAGAAAGCAGGGATGGAAAATGAAGAGAGAGAAAGCAGGGATGGAAATGAAGAAAGACAAAGGAGGGATGGAAAATGAAGAGAGAGAACGGAGGGAGTCTGATGCCGTTTATTTTTGTTATATTTATTTTCTTTTCTGTTAGTAGGTTAGGTAGTCATCTTCCCCTGTGTGTGTTTGTTATTTTGGCCTTGTCAACTCCCGAAGTTTTTCCCAATAAATTCACAACAAATTGCATTTTACAGAGTTGTTTTCTCGCCTTCTTTCTCCTAGGCTAGATTGGTTTGGAGTGCTGAGACTTTCGGCTCTTAATTGTAGGCTACTGGCACGTGGTCCATCCTGTTATTGGGATGGCAGGTATGCCATCCGCCAAGTTACGGCTTGGTGGGGCATGCCCCATACCTATACAGCACCGAGAGTTTGGCACTTTTCAGGGTTTGTGGTACAGACGTAACCACAATGACCATAGACTCTCAGCCCTTAAAAAAATTTACTTCTGTATGTTCTGACCTCATGTAACCACACAGCATTCAGATACAACTTCACACATCGACACAATAAAGCCCCAAACTTGGGTTATTTTGCCGTTTTTCTCCTTCCTCTTTTGCTTCTTCTTCTTCTTCCTATTTTTCCTGCCAAACTGCCTGCCTCCGTCGCGATGTTATCCAATGGGGAGAATTATTCTTTGAGGGTATGGTCCGTATACCTGCTCCTTAAGCTTATCGCCCAATAAACACGCTTCATACTGATGTTTATTAATGTTAATATAGCTAATGGCTTCATGCTTTCCAAGAAGCTGTTGTGGCCTAATGGTGAGAGTTGCTGTCTCTCACACAGAGGATTGTGGGTTAGAGCCCAGCAGGGCACATGCTTATTTTCCACAAAATCAATGTGCAACTGTTAAGTACTTTTACTTAAGAGTTCATTTATTATACTGTTATTATTTTCACATTAACACATGAACATATTTTTATTGCAAAGGCAAAAGAGGTTTCCAATATTAACTGTTCAATGTTTCACTTGTACTATATCACACCCTCCCCAAACCGGACGCTCGCTCTTGTCTGGTTTGGGGAGGGTGTTACGCTCTGCTCTTGCGGTCATGACTGACTGACTGTGGAAACTGAACCTCAACGTACCCTTGCCTCGGCCAACATTTCTTTACTCATTAATTTCTTCACTTCAGCTCTGTTCACTTTATCCTTTTCACACATAACACAATGTCACCATAAAATTAACTACTAGGAAAATTAAGAATTTACGATAATAACCTACATTAAGAATTGATGATAGCCTCCTTTAAGCTGCAAGCCTTTAAGAGATCGGATTTATAAACCGCCAATTCCCCAAACATATCTGATAAAAAAAACAATAGCCTCTGAATGTGGCTCTAGTCTAGGCTACTCAGCAGATAATGTAGCTTACTGCAAACACTTTTAATTATAATAATAATAAGAAGAAGAAGAAGAAGAAGAATAATCTCTGATATGTACTTTCTTAGTAGTATCTATTGTTTTCTTTCTGGCTAAGATTCCTGGGAAATATGCATTGTCCAATTCAGCTTGTTAGCCAACGTTACTGTTGCCAGAGAAACATCAGGAAGCAGATACAAGCTAGGCTACTACGAAGCGAATCAACATGCCTTATAGCCTACATTCATTGCACTACAGAAAACTAAACTAAACCTAGCTGTCCGGTACCAAAACATTTCCTGCAGGTAACGTTCTACACTACCGGAAAAAACTAGCTCACTCGCTAGCTCGTAGCCCACACATGGAAGGTTGGAGTTACGCATCCGGCAATCCAGTGTTGAATAGTCTAACGTTAAATGTATTTCATAGAATATTAATAGCCCTATTTTAAAACTGTATTTTCATATTTTACTGATGCAAACTATTTAGGCTGTACTAGCTATTTAGGCTGTATGTCTTTCAGCTAGAATGTGTTTGCGTCTAGCCCATTGTGCATGCATGTCTCCATATAGACTTGGTTCATTAATTTACATGCTTCTTCATGATGCATAGCTCAGGTGGTGCTGTTCATTGTATTTCATTACACATTAAATACTGCTCATCTACAAACTCTTTTAATGTAATTGTGTGCTGTCTGTAATAGGATAACTGTTCTCATTCTTGTCAGTAGAGAGCGTTATGGTTACGCGAATGTCTGCATACATTTCTTTGGAATGCATGTCTCTCTCCGTGTTTATTAAACAGAAAAAATATTACACTATAGGGCATGTTTGAACAATTGTCTGCATCCACTGCTTTGGGTCTATGAAAGCACAGAATGAATAAAATGTATTATTATTATAATTATTATTATTGTGTATTTATTGATTTCTATCAAAACCTGTGTGGTCCTACAGAGCATAGATATCCTTGTGTTCACAAAATTCTGTTTGCAAATATCATAAATACTATTATGTTAAAAAAATTGGTACTATTACTTATTTGCCACCATCTGACCCACAAACATGTCTGGATACGTTAGTAAAAACGCTATATGTACGCTATTTTCTAGGTAAAAATATTACTCATTTTTATCTGCATTTATTTATTCATCACCCCTTTCTGTATTGTACATGATGTTTCTTGATATAAATGTCTGTTTGTGAATTGTAAAGAATTCTGTAGCAGCAGTTAACATTTAAAAACCTGTACATTTTCTAAAGTAAACTTGCCAACAAAGTACAACCATATCCTTTATGGAGTGTAATCATTCATCAACTGTTAAAAACATTCATTGAAATCATATGTTGTTCCATGAGGCACAATCTCTTCACATGCAACGATGAAGAAACACAGGGCCAAGTTGCATTAAATAATTTAGGAAAGTTTGGATAGCATTGCTTTGGAATAGAGCTAGTTTATTTAGTGTGAGCTACGATAGGCAACATTGTTAGTTGTAACTTGGCCACATTTTGATATCAAGACTTTTAAAGGCAGGCCTAGCAGTGGCGTCACTAGACCCCAGTAAAGCTTTGCTGTGCCCCAGTAAAATGATTAAGTAAAATATAATCTCTCGACAGAGTATGCATTAATATACAAAAAAAAATCCAGGTTTAAAAATTCGTCCAAATTTTTTTTTAATCGATCGATTACGAGATTGAGTCAAATATAGATAGATCCGTTTGCGTTCTGCTCTTGACTGGTATATACATCAGCTGATTAGGACCGCACGCACGGCATGGAGTGTGACTAGCGCAACAGCAGCACCCCTCCCTCAATTCAGGCTTGCCGCCATCCAGCAGTAACAAGGACGAGTGGGAGAAAAATGGAGTGAGCAACGTTAGAAGAAGGCAGGTTAGTTGAAATCCAACATATTGTTAGTTAGTTATTAGTTATAGTAAGTTATGAAGAACGAGGATTTAGGTGGTTAAAGTTAAAGCAAATAACGTTATCTAGCTGAATTGTCTACAGCTAAATTAAGCTAACCTTAGCTAACGTTAGTTAAGATAGCTAATGTTAGCTAGCTAGCTTGCTAAATTGTCAGTTAGCTACTACTGGCATTGCCATTGGCAGTTTGCAACAACTTAGCTGCGACGGCGACTCTTAATACTGTAATAAGTCGCCGTCGCAGCTAACAACTAGCTAACTTAGCTACTTTAGCTAGCAAACGGGATAATTCCTGCTGCACAACATATTTAACGTTAGTCATAAATTGGCAGTTTATTAGTCCAAATGGTTACAAGCAGTCACAACATTCTGTTCTTTCCCAGATATGGACATACGAAGATTATTTTTCTGGAGGAGGTAACGTTAGAGAAGAAGTGAGGGAAGGTAATGCAGGTAACATTAGCTACCCATCAACATATTACTGATGTTTGACTGTAACAGTTACATTTGCTTAACAACGTTAATGTTATTGTAGACAGGCAGTCAAGCGAGTTAATTACAGTAATTTTATGTTCAAATAAACATGGTTCATGGTCATAGGCGCCGAGTATGGGGGGCAACGGGTCTTTTGCCCCCCCAATCTATATTTTGGAGGGGCATTGCCCCCTCAATTTTCAGTCATTTCAATATAAAGATGCAAGCGCATGTACTTCAATCAAGAGCGTTGCCCTTTTAAGTATTCATAGAGCGTTGCTGATTTGAAAGGAATGTCAGCGCTATGTAACGTTAGGCTATGTGTGAGTAACTTGACAAAAACTATCTAACAAAAACAAAGAAAAATCTCCTCCTACACTGTTCACACCATCGACACCATTCATACCTCATACTATATCTTTATACCCCTTCCAGGTTGCTATTACTTTTTACCTTTATACCATATACACTTTTTGAGATATTTGACATTTTATCGCCAAAAAATGAATGGGGTTCAATGGGCACGTGCAGTAGGCTAGCTCACGGTGAGAATGCTCAGTGTGAGCACTGAGCTGATTTTTGAATCACTTAAAGGTTGTATCAGCGATTTTGGGTGACGTCACTTCTGAAGCGAAATCCCAAACAAACAGAGCCAGCTCCAGCTCAGAGTCAATTATGTTATGTTTTAAAAAATAGTGTTCAAGCATCCAGAATTATAACCACGTTAATAACGTTTGTAAGAAACCAAACCGTTTGTAAATCCGTCAAGATTTCAGCGAGATAAGAGTATTAGCGTATTAGTATCACCCACCCCTTGTCGGTGATTGGTTGGAATACTGTTTATTTTGGTTTTGAGTGGTTGGTAGTACCATTTGTTTTTGTGTACGATCTCGGAGCATAGGCTGCCTACAGAGACGCGGTTTTTTGACGGCCTGCTTATGGGGCGGGCAGCTAGCGGATCGTGAGGAAAAATCAGATGAATGTGATCATTTATGTTTCCACCCAAAATCGCTGATACAACCTTTAATAGGACTGTTGTAACACTGGATATATCGTGATTTTCCATTGTGTTATTCCATCTTTAATCTTTCGGGTTGTGACTTTTCAGCTGCTTTTGAGGTTAGAGAAGGTACAACAATAAAGAAATGTCTTGCTACAATGCATTAATGCCATGTAAAATTAGAGCTTCCCAGCTAACAGGGGACGTCCCCTTTTAGTCCCCTCAAAGTTATGATCTGACGTTCCCTAAGGACGTCCTAAAAACATTACTAAGTCCTAGGAAGGTCACTGTTTGCAGAATCCGGGCCCCTCGTCACCCTGCAGTGGTACTGTTCAGGTCTGTGGTTTATGGGTATGTCTACTTCAACATTGAAGAATTGCTTCGTATTTCTCAGTTACACTTATGTTCGTTGCCGGTACTTGCAATTATGTTCGAGGAATAAGAGGGTCTTGAATCAGTTCCGTGATGAAAGACAGTAGCTACAGCTTTTTTATTAGCATGGTGTTTATGTCAGCTTCCAATCTAACATAACTTACACTCCAAACTGGCCCAGCGTTTATACACAGAAAACAGGAAATTTCATGTAGGTGATAACAAAAGGTAGGCTAGACAGATAAGTCTTGTGGCTGTGTTACTTCACTCCTATCTCTGGTTCTTCTTCCTAGTTTCCTGTCTCAGGCCTTAGATCAATAACTTTATTTAACATGTTATTCTACCAGGCTAGGATTCCCAGGAAACACGGGGGGCATTCATACAGGTGACAATGAGTACTTAACAATGCGAGAGGGGGAGGAAATTATCATAGCTAATTTCCCAGGCCATTCAGCACCTAAGTCTCATATATGTTGTGGCATACAGATTCTACTGTAAACTGAAACATGTTGCTAAACAAACTTTGAAATTACTAAAATCTAACAACATTCATTGTGTCGAAGCTACTACGCACATCAGTGATACCGTGGTACTTCATACAAAGCTGAAAGGAGCCTCTGTGTCCGTGAAAGCATACACTACCTGAGGCTCTTCACCCCCTTGTGGCCCTTCAGTTGTACTGATTTTGGCCCTTGGCTTGGTGCTGTGCACGCTTCAGCGGCAGCGCCAGTGTCACCCCGATAGGCTGCCCACTGCAAAGTTGGACAGCCTGAATTGTCCGCTTGTACCCCAACAGTCAAAGACTGAGGAGGGGTCAGCGTCTGATCAGGAGTATTCCTATTCATCCGGTCAGGGCGGCTGAGCGTGCACACTCCCCACCCCCTTCATTTTTCCCAATCATGGCCCCCAGTGCTTCAAGCAGGGTTGCCAACGGGATTTGGTGGAGATATTGCGAGTGGCCGCGCTTCACCCCTCTCCACCTTGCTAATGGCGCCTATGTACCCGATGTCTGCTCCCAATATACCCGAGTCGGGTACAGGTTCCAGTTCAAGAACAAGCCCCCCTGCTTTCTTGGGGTTATTCCAAATCGATGAGAGACAGGGCTGTTGCGCAAGCTCTCTCCGACAAGATTCTGGTGTTGCTGGAAAAGGGAGTAATAATACCCCTGCTCTCAGTGGCAATGGGACGGGGGGTTTTTATTTAACATATTTTCTGGCACCTAAGAAGGATGGAGGCTTGCGCCCCACCCTAGGCTGGAGAGGGCTCAACCGCTTCCTAAAGTGCCTGCCTTTCCGCATGCTCCGCCTTTCCAGTCTCCTCCTACTGGTGAGAGACGGCGACTGGTTCACCTTGGTGGACCTGCGGGATGCGTATTTCCACATCCCCATACACTGGGATCACCAGAAGTACCTCCGATTTTCCTTCCAAGGCACAGGGTACTTAGTCCTTCCCTTTGGCTTAGCCCTGGCCCCACACACTTTTATGAAATGCATGGAGGCCACGCTGATCCTGCTCCATAACTAAGGGATTCGCATTGCGAATTACCTGGACGACTGGCTGATTTGTGCTCCAACAGAGGAGCAAGCCAGAAGGGATACAAGGTCGGTGCTGGCCCATTTAGTCAGCCCCTCTAGAGAGCCCCCTCCACCAGGCCTTTCTGGGCCTGGTTTTGGACTCTGTGTCCATGCAGGCTTCTCTGACCCCAGAGAGGCAGCATGTTTTGATGGAGAGTCTGTCCCACTTTGCTGCAGAGTGGCAGGTGATGGTAAAGCATTGCCGGACGTTGCTCGGGCTGATGGCTTCAGCTGCCCAGGTTGTGCAACTTAGGCTGCTGCATATGCACCTAATACAGCATTAGGCGGTGGCACAAGGAGTGAGCCTGCACGAGGACAGGCGGCTACTCCTCCCTATTACCCAGAGGTGCCTGAAGCTGGTGGATTGGTGGCTCACGACCCCTGGCCTCAAGGAGGGCGTTCCTTTGAGGTCAGCGTGTTTAAGGGTGACAATCACCACGGACACCTCCAAGACTGGCTGGAGCGCCGTCGGAGAATGTTGGTCCCTACAAGGGTTGTGGAGCCCCTCATGGGCACGGAAGCAACCTGCGAGAAATCTAGGCAGTGCTTCGGGGATTGACCCATTTCCTCCCAGTGGTCAGATTGCAGACATGTTCTTGTTTGGACAGGCAGCTCCACTGTTGTCTCCTACATCAACCGACAGGGTAGTGTTCAATCACTAACCCTATATGCAAAAGCATGTCAACTCCTGCTCTGGGCACATGAGGGCAGTGCATGTGCCGGGCACAACCAATGTGACAGCCAAACTGCTGTCCAGAGGTGGCCTGAGACCGGGGGAATGGAGCCTGCACCCAGACATTGTGCAGTCCATTTGGTCTCTATTCGGAAGGGCACAGGTGGACATTTTTGCATCCAGGGAGAGTACTCATTGTCCCCTGTGGTACTCCATGGTGGGCCTGATGGGGACCTTAGGTGTGGACGCTTTGGCCTTAGCACACCAGTGGCCTCCAGCCCTGCTCTATGCCCCCCCCCCCCCTTCTCTCTCCTGCCCATGGTTCTGGCGAGGATCAGGTACTCAGGGGCACGAGTTTTGCTGGTTGCCCTCAATTATCCCCAGCAGACATGGATGGCGGACTTAAGGAAGTTGCTAGTGGGTACCCTGTGGCGCCTCCCGACCAGGGCGGATGTGCTGTCGCAGACCCAGGGCCTGCTATGGCACCCGAACCTGCAGTTTTACAGCCTGCATGCTTGGCCCCTAGATGAGAGTGGCCACAGGGCCTAGAGCCAGCAGTGCTGGAAACACTTGAGGCATCAAAAGCCCCCTCCATGAGGGCACCTTACGCCGGGAAGTGACACGCTGTCAGTACACCCCTCCTGTATCCGGCTGGGTGATGGTAGCTCTCTGCTTCCTAACCCCGCGTTTCGGTCTAAGGTCCTCTCACAGTCGTACATCTCTCGGTCTATTGTGTTGGGAGCGTTTTCACCCTCCTCCTCACGAGACCTCTGAAGAGACCAGGCTGCTCTCATTGTGCCCCGTCCAGGCTCTACGGTCTTATATCTCCCGCACAAGTGCGGTGAGGAAAACCGTCAATCTTTTTGTTAGTTATGGAGAGGCTATGCGGGGCTTCGCCCTATCTAAACAACGCTTGGCCAACTGGATCGTAGAGATGATTCCACGGCTTACAGCAGCTCTGACGTGCCCCCTACAGGCGTGGTAGCTCACTCCACTCAGGGTGTAGCTACCTCCTGGGCTTTACCACATGATGCCCCACTTCCTGACATTCATGCAGTGGTGGACTGGGCCTCATCCCTTACTTTCGCCAGGTTTTATCACCTGGATGTAGTGTCACCCACAGCCTCCTCCTCCTCGGGGCAGCGGAGCGACCTTGATTATGATTTGTGATGATTTAGGGTTTCAATCACCCGGTGGTTATTTTCATATTTACGCTTATGGTTGCTCTTCTGGTAGAACAGCATCCAACCGCATTCATGCAATGTCATGCAGTCCTGGTTATCCCACTACATCCCCCGCCTGACTTTATCTGGTATACTGTGACCCATGATGGAAGTATGGAATAGAATGTATGGGTTATGTATGTAACCCCGTTCTCAGTCTTCAAAAGAGGTTAGACGACGTGGTTCTGCCCCGTGGTGGTGGTTAATTTGCTATCCAGTCTCCTAGCAGCTCACCCTCTCGGCGAGGATGACCCATACCGTGGCGTGTTGACCGTATTTATAGAACCGGGGATACATACGTAACCCATACGTTCTCAGGCTAAACAAACAGCCAGGTTTCGTCACAGTTTGTCAGAGCAGTCTCAGCTGTTGATAGTGATTTATGTTTACAGCTGAAGTGTCCCGTATAACTGAACAAATAATCGCTCTTTAAACATTCCAGATATTTTGCAGTGGTACTGTTGGTCTATTCCTTCCCTGGGCGTGTTTTATACCTTTAAAGACAAACTACATTCAAACTACATTGCTTGAGCAAAAGCAGTTACTGTCACAAATGGGATGTTGCCTGTAAGTACAGTAGAATGATTGTTTTGCATGTATGGGACCACATAGCCAAATTAACTGGTAGCTAAATCTGTGTGTTGAAAGACATCTGCTCTTTTGTAATCACTTAAATTTTATTACTTTGTACGAGCAATAAAACATATGAAAACAACATTAAGCATAGACTGTAGATGTATGTTGTTATCATTGCCCCCCCCCCCCCCCAAAACCAAAAGAAATGCCTAAACTTCCGTGAATTACCACTAGAGGTCACTCTGTGGTCTACCGTCTACGGTGAGACAACAACTTATGTAGGGACCTATGTCACTGACCTCTTTTTGGCATTAAAATTGTTCATCTCTACAATACTGTGAAATGATTTGCACCCATCAATTGTAAAAAAAAAATTGTAATAGAGTTGTGATCAATCTTTTATCTATGAATATACTAAAAATAATTGAATTTCAGCGCTAATGCCTTGTCTCATCTGAATATGAAGGAAGTATTTTGTTCTGAATATTGGAAAATAGAAAATAGAAGTTTCTGTAAGTAAGCAGCAGGAATTAAAATGGGTGTCTGAAGGGTTAAAGTATTTGACCCAGGTCTGGCCTGCCCCCAAGGCCTCGGTTAATGACATGCTGGTCCGGCCAGCAGGGAACGTCCTGGGACAGACCAAGCCTGTGCCACCTGTTTACAGTGATCAAATTATCCATGGCACTGCCAAGCCAGGGCCCGTGGGCCCATCCCACTTTCAAGGCTAATGTTAGCTAACATCCGAAAATGCATTCAAGCATGTTTCCACTAACATTAGCTAACATTCGCCAACAGTGGGAAAATAAATGCATAAATAAAAGGTGACTATGGTGACAGTTTTGCAGCTGCACATGTGCACGTGTGTGCTGTGAAAGGAGATTTTGTCTCTGATGGTTTATAAGCTTGAAAAGCAATATTAAAGGCAATATTATTGGAAATGTATCAATACAACTGTATCAGTACAAATGTATTATGAAATGTATCAGTACACATGTATATGCATGCGTTGTAGCTTTTGTAAATGTATAACTGTAAGCCCTGTGAGGGAATATATACCTCATCATTCCGGTATGTGCCTGTCCTTAAAGAAATGTGCCTGTCCTTAAGAAAATGTGCCTGAATGCAGTCAGCCTCCCATGAGAGGAAATCCTGGGGAGGGTCTGTCCTTTGTGCCAGAATTGCAGCGTGCACGCACGCACACACGCACACACACACACACACGCACACACACACGCGCACGCACACACGCACACGCACACGCACACGCACACGCACACGCACACGCACACGCACACGCACACGCACACGCACACGCACACGCACACGCACACGCACACACACACACACACACACACACACACACACACACACACACACACACACAGATATTGTGATGTCACACTCATCATCAGAGTTGCCTCTCCTTCCACATCTGCACACATCGAAGGACAAGTTTAGGGATTGGAGTGGGGTGGGGCGGGCGCCTGATTTGTGGCGCTGCGGCTCTGCATTTGGTTATTTTAATTTTGGCTCCCTGACCTCCAGCAGAAGGACTTGTGTCCACCAGTGGTGTACCCTGGAATCTAGTGCCAGGCCTTACCTATAAACAGATGATTACTCTCAAACTGTTTCCGTTTACTTTGCCTGATTAGCAATCAAACAATTGATTCGCTCAATAACCAAGAGCAATAGGTAACATTTATGATGACAAAATGTGTTAATGTATCATGCAAATTCTGCAGTTTAAATGCTCATGAACCAGCACAGCTTTCTTAAGTTTGTTTACTAGCATGTCATTATGTGTTGCGCTCTACGCTGGTTCGATACACTTAACATGAGGTTTTCCCCTTTAAATTTATTCTTTCTAATGTTTGAGTGGCGTCTTAAAATTAATTATATTCTGTAACATGATGAGAAGAAAACGCTAGAATGTGAGAGAATTCAGAGAAAGCTTTGGGATTTTTTTTGCTTAATTATTCAGATTATTGCCATCCTTGTTAAACAATCTCATGTTGCAGTTACCTCTTTCTCATTTCTTAATCATTATAGGCTACATATTGGTCTTGATTGATTAAGTAATCCCACACATGCACATACACCAGACTAGACTAATCACACACATGTTTACTAACAAATCTAAAAATATAAATCAGAGGCAGGAGCTGTGGTTAGATACAATCTGTATAAACTGAACTAATGCAGAGATTAGCACTATCCCTAATCCAGTATGAAAAATAACCATGAAGCACAGATCTTTGTGTGCTCTCGTATCCCAGTATGAAAGTGGTTTGATGGGCACCGGGTGTACAGGTAAAGAGTAAATTTGGTGCTAATGGTAGTCTTCATTTCACAAAGTAATTCAGCACACAGCTCTTGGCTTTAGTATACACAGTGTAAATTTTACATTGCGTTAAAGTCTGTGTCTGCTATACAGTCATGTGAAAAAGTAAGTACACCCTCAAACGGTAGTCAGTTTTTTTTGACACATCTGGACACAAGTTTATTTTATTTTAATTTCAACCATATTGATTGATGGATCACTTGAAGGGTTGTTTCTCCTGACTTATTTTTCCATAAAGTTCAATAGGAACCTAAAGTGGTCCATCCATATCTACTGCATATCTGGCAGCAGAGTGATGGTTTGAGGCTCGTTTGATACCTCAGACCCTTGATGACTTACTGCCATTTAGCCAACCATGGGTTCCATACTATTCTTGTGTAATTTACAGCTTAATCTAGCCCCACCCCCCAATTCCTATAGAGATCAATTCAAATGCAGAGAGGTTATAGTATTGCTTGTTAGAGTACCTGAAAACAAGATATCAAGAGTCTTCCTAACTTCCAAATTATTATCTAATAATTGGACAATCATTTACACCTGTTTTGTGCACCAGACATCAATTTTAAAGTAAAGGTAGGGGTGTACTTACTTTTTCCTCATGAGGAATTTGCATTTATGTTCATTTCAATTGCTTAAGTGATTCCAAAGTCTACTTTTTTAGCATCATTTGTTGAATTAGTTTAACTTAAAGGGATAGTTCAGAATTCTGGACATAATGTCTCAATTACGACTTACCCATGATGTAGTTGATTGATGGAAACCATTTTCAGATAATTCTATGCTGTCCCTTCTTTTGGACATGCACACATTGCTAATGCTAGCGTAACTCTAAGGTAACTGCTAGCATCCACTACCAAACGCACTTAAACACTCCACAGTGCACCAAAAGTAAATAAAATACTACGACAGTCTATCAGGGTTATTTTCAGTGATTATATAGATGTAGTAGTGTAATAGAAAAACAACAGACCCAACTGTCATGACATGCACGCTGCTTGTTCTGAGTAATTGACTCGTTCATGGAAAAGGGCGTGTTCAAAATAATAGCAGTGTGGAGTTTAATTACAGAATTCATTCATTCTGTGAAAAAACAGGTGTCATTAATTGTCCTTTATTAAGGAAGAAGGGAAGCAAATTTTTCACACATTGTTATAAAATATATTTCCTTCTGAATTGCTAAGTAAAATGGGCCGTTCCAAACATTGTTCGGAGGAACAACGTAATTTGATTAAAAAGTTAATTGGAGAGGGGAAAACGTATAAAGAAGTGCAGCAAATTATAGGATGCTCAGCTAAAATGATCTCAAATGCTTTAAATTGGCAACAAAAACCAGAAACACGCGGAAGAAAACGAGCAACTACTGTTAAAACGGATCGAAGAATAGTCAGAATGGCAAAGATTCAGCCAATCATCACCTCCAGAAAGATCAAAGATGATCTAAAATTACCTGTAAGTGCTGTTACAGTCAGAAGACGTTTGATCGAAGCTAAGCTATCAGCACGAAGCCCCCGTAAAGCACCATTGTTGAAAAAACGGCATGTGCAGAATCGGTTAAAATTTGCCAAGGAACACATCGATTGGCCCAAAGAGAAATGGCGTAACATTCTGTGGACTGATGAGAGTAAAATTGTTCTTTTCGGGTCTAGTGGTCGTCGACAGTACGTCAGACGACCCCCGGGTACTGAATTCAAGCCACAGTACACTGTGAAGACAGTGAAGCATGGTGGCGCAAAAATCATGGTATGGGGATGTTTTTCATACTACGGTGTTGGGCCTATTTATCGTATACCAGGGATCATGGATCAGTTTGAATACATCAAAATACTTGAAGAGATTATGTTGCCGTGTGCTGAAGAGGAAATGCCCCTGAAATGGGTGTTTCAACAAGACAACGACCCCAAACACACGAGTAAGCGAGCAACATCTTGGTTCCAGACAAAAAGGATTGAGGTAATGGAGTGGCCAGCTCAATCCCCAGACCTCAACCCCACTGAAAACTTGTGGGGTGACATTAAAAATGCAGTTTCTGAAGTAAAACCCAAAAATTCACAGGAACTGTGGAATGTAGTTCGTTCATCCTGGGCTGAAATACCTGTTTCTAGGTACCAGATGTTGGTTAACTCGATGCAACGCAGATGCGCAGCAGTTATCAAAAACAATGGTTATGCAACTAAATATTAGTTCAGTAATTTAAAGTGAATTTAAATTTCTTCAGTTTATACAATAAGTGTTTGAGTTTGAAGAGAAAAATGTCGACACTGCTATTTTTTTGAACAGATTAATATTCCTTTTCTTTGCTTCCTGTAAAAGAATAACGCAGACTTGATAAAATTTGTTAATGCTTTGATGTGTAATGTTTCCACTACATTTGAAATATGGAACTAAAAGCTATTAAAAAATATTTGCACTTTATTCACTTTTTTTAACGCACTGCTATTTATTTGAACACAACTGTATAATCACTGAAAATAACCCCGATAGACTGTCGTCATATTTTATTTGCTTTGGGTGCACTGTGGAGTGTTTAAGCGCGTTTGGTAGTGGATGCTAGCAGTTACCTTCGAGTTGCGCTAGCATTAGCAATGTCCAAAAGAAGGGACAGCATGGAATTATCTGAAAATGGTTTCCATCAATCAACTACATCATGGGTAAGTCGTAATTGAGACATTATGTCCAAAATTCCGAACTATCCCTTTAATCAATCAATATGGTTGAAATTAAAATAAAATAACTTGTGTCCAGATGTGTCAAAAAACTGACTACCGTGTACTACGTGTACTTTTTGTCCAGCCATTCTGTGTCTGTACTGAGCATGTGTTTTGGTGTCTGTGTTCAGCTGAGTGGCCTGCCTGTGCTGTGCCCAGCTGTGCTGTATTTGTGCAGAGCAGTGTTATGCTGTGCCCCTGGTGGAGGGGCAGGCTCAGGAAGCAGCTTTTTTTTGTTCCTGCGGTTTCTGCCTGTGTCAGACTGCTAGAGGGAGGCAGAGTTCCAGCAGGACCGCACCATTCTCTCCCAGCCCCACCCCCTGATCTCCCACACCACAACCTGACCACTTCTGTAAACACGCCATCTTCGTTAACGCACAAAGCAGTGTTAACTGTGTTATCAGTGGGGGATGTTCTTGGCCAGTAGGACCAGCAGATTTGGAAGAAGTGTGTAATGTGGATGAGTCGCTGTGCATGGAGATATTAACAGGACATATTACTCTCTCAAACAATGCTCACGATTTTGCCCACACAATTAACAGACACAACTGCATGCTGTAATTTCCTTTTAAGTGTGAGTTTATCTATTAGGAGGCCCCATAAAATGTTTTAGTGATTAATACAAATCAATACAAAACAGGATTATGGGATAGTACCATTATCCCATGTTAAAAAAAAAAACTAAAAAAAACCTGATTCTGCAAGTGAGCTTGCAAACTTTTCAGACAATGCCACATGTCCCCAGACTTGACACTTTGCTGGCTTATTTCGAAGAAGATTAGAAATCTATAATAGTCGAACATCTTTCATATTATACTGTATGTTCTTTCTGGCCATTAACATTTTTACTGACAAAAAAAGTATTTCAGATATGCAATTGAATCAAGGCTGATGGATGTACAGTAGTCAGGTGGTGCACAGTAAATGTTCCGTGTTAAGTCTTTGAACATGGAAATTTTTCCTTCGCAAAAAAGTTAGGCAGCTGATCAAAGTGTTCTTGTTCCAATTTTTATCTTGATCAGACTTTTTCTTCGTGAGAAGATTAATTTACGTAAGAAGTATTATTTTTTCAGATGGAACAATGGCTGACTGCTAAACATCAAATTGTTTATATATCAACCATGTTTTTCAAACCATCGATACAAGTTTTGTCTTGTTCAGAAGGACATGGCCTTCAGAATGTGTTTCAAGGTCAAAGATCATGTCTGGAATTAATTACAGTGATTTTAATGGATACACCTAAATGGGTCAATTTCATTGGCTTGCCATTCAGCAATTTTTTGAAGAATCAACTATTGCTCCAGCTCATTTTGATCCACATTCCCTTGTACTGGCACAATATGAGGCAGGTGAGTCATGTTAAAAACATATCCCCAGTCTATGTCAGACTAGTCGGTCAGGTGGACACAAACATTGTCCCTGACTGCATTGTTGACAAGTATGCACCCTCCTGTGTATATGTGATGTTTGCACACAAGCACTTCCCAGGCAGGAACCTTGTCATTACACGCGCCACCACTAACAGAATAGCCTATTTATTGTGCTAGGGTGAGAAAGCCATCGCCGGGGCGAGACCTCCAGCGTCCGGTATGTACTAGGTTGACCTAGTCTTGTTTTAAAAAAAGTTTGGCATCTCCAATCCCACCAGAAATTGGGATGTCCAATTTGTGAACTATATACAAGTGTGCTCATATATGGCCCCTGCTCATGGCTCGGGAGAGTTAAGACAACACGCGGTTCTCCTCCGCAACATGCGGTGTCAGCCACCTGCTTCTTTTCACACCGCAGCCACAAGCCATACACGCACAGATTGGGGGCGGAGGAGCCCCAATCATATGCATGCGCAGAGAGCAAGCCACTTGTGCCTGCACGACCAACTGGGGTCACTAAAGCAATGAACACTTCTATCCCACCAACTGAATCCCTCCCATATATCCCTTAGGCGACACAAACAAATTGTGCGCTGCCCCTGTGGGGCTGCTGGCCACAGTCAGCATTGGCACGGATTCAATCCGAGACTGTGGTGCTCATACTGAGTGAGATACCTCGCAGCCCTTGTACCTTTTCTTAAACTGCATTGAATCAAAATTACACTTGGCAACCCCCACCTCTGTTTACATTTATTCTGAAGCATGCCAGTCTTTCTACTGGGATGAGTTAGAACAAGACCATGTCATTCTGTTGATGTTGTGACTTCAGTGTTCCAGAAATCAATTTCAACAACCTATTTCCTGCTGAATAACATTGACCTGGCCCCCAAACATGGTTTGCTATAAAATGCTGTTGTGTTGCTACTTTCTTCTTTAGCACTATGCTGTGATTGTGCAATAGTTAACAACAGCATGTGGACATCGATTTCTGCAGCCACTTCACATTTTGTACACTTTATAAAATGAAGAATATGTGCTAAATGTAAGATTTTAAAAAATTGTGCTGTCTTATGTTGTCTGTGAGTGTCTACAGTTTTCTCCAGCAATATGTATAAAACTGACGGGTGAGCAAGCAATCCCATTTGCTATGCCACATTTTACAATCTCCCTAATCCAATGACAGCTGTTATAAGGGAATGCAAAACTCTCACACCTTGCTTTGTGAGCTGCAAAGTGGCTAAGTGGAACTCCTGGCCAAACAAGTCTCTCAAGGGGCAAAACAGCCTCCTTACACAACAAAATGTTCAGTGTTAATTAAACTCTAACAGAGTACATATGAGTCAAATAGGAACCATATGTACTCTGTAAGAGTTAATTTTACATGGAACATTTTACTGTGTAGGAGGTGGAAACCATTGCTACATTTTATGAAGACTTTGCAAGACGCTGCTAGTGCTAATATGATACACGCACTCGCTGAGCTTGCTCTGGGCATGCATAAACCAGTACTCCTTGCATTTGCTCCAGGAAACGGTTGCCTGGAAACCCTGCCCCGTGCAAACACCACACCATCTGTTGCTGTAATCTGGCTGGTATAGTGGTGGATCTTTGTGAAACTGGCATGCCCTCTGGAAGCAGATAGGAATTGTGTAAAAAAAACTGGCTGGTGTGAAAATGCCTCCCAGGCAAAGCGTTACCATTTTTGTCTATATTTTTAGATGTGGAAAGATGTGATGGATATGTCTGGGTTGGGCATCAACATGTAATCAGTGACAATCTTATTAGTCGTTTTCAGTGAGCACTAGCCAACGTGCAACAGTGAATTGTCACACTAACTGAGACAGTCACACTAAATTGAGGTTTGAGGCTATTAATAAAAAGGCTATTTGAGGCTATTTAAATAGGCTACGCCTTCACCATACATGCCTTTTTACTGTTAACTAGCATTAGCTAAATACTTAGCTTGCAGTGCTACAATAACTTCTTTAGCCAGCAGGCTAGCAACGGCAAAAATGTGGTAGTTACGTGAATAGGAACCATAGACTGTAAAAAAAAAAAAAAAAAAAAAAAATGGACAAAGTCACTGTTACGTCACCCATTGCCTTCCCACAGGCTCGTAAAAACCGTTTTGATGCTCAGGCGGAAGTACAATTTTCACCGCCATGTTGTACAAATAGAGTGCACAGTGGAGCCAGAGTTTGTGCAGTAGGGAGAGCCAGCTCTGCCTTGGATTGGTCCACAAAAATGTTTAAACAGTGTACAAATGACAAAACAACTTAACAAATCGGAACATGGGGAGACATTAGACAAAGAAAAAGCACCTATTGTGACTACATGTTCTAGTGAGAAAAATTTATTGACTTCGTATTTTTACCACATTTTGTGCCATTGACTTGCATTGAAAATCGGGCCTGAACAACCTATACTGGAGCCAACCGTACTGGCGCCAGAGAGCAACAC
Source organism: Synaphobranchus kaupii (assembly GCA_029718625.1). Lineage (NCBI taxonomy): Eukaryota > Metazoa > Chordata > Actinopteri > Anguilliformes > Synaphobranchidae > Synaphobranchus > Synaphobranchus kaupii. The sequence continues at coordinate 34,093,976 of CM056378.1, read as the reverse complement.
TCGCAACAAGACCAGGAAGTGAGCTTCAAAAACGAAGCCCGGTTTTGTTTTTTTTGCACAGAGGAATGGCTGCCGCTGTAACTCTAGTTAGCAACGACTGCTAAGTTATGCTCACAGAACTGATTTCTTTTGAGCGATGAGAGGGTGCACACATGTAAACCGACATACAAGAGCAACATAAAATAGTAAACAATGCACTGTCCTATATAGCCTAGCTAGTCTACTATAGGCAACGGGAAGCATTCGCTCTACTTCGCAAACATTTATCGCATACTGTGTCATGCGGTTAGACAATATATAGGCCATTTCTACACGACACGTGTTGAAGATGAAAAATGTAAACAGTTAAAGTGAATGACATGTTGGATCCACCAACCTTTCCCTTAAAACAAAGTTCTTTCCAGCACGTTTAAAAAAGCACACATTTAGCACATAAACAAATGCAAACAACGCAGATTATGGCGATATATAAAATCACAACTTCCAGAACCGAACATTTGAACCAATTTTTGATTGATTTGATTTTGAAGAACTATTTTCTGAGAACTAGTAATTGTTGCTAGCTTCTTTGCTGTTTGGTTTGTTTACCGACGCACACTTCAGGAAGTGAGTGGGACCATTACGGCGCATGAACGAAACAAGGAAGTTAATAAGCTAACGACCGGATCTTCTTCTAAACCTTTGCTTGGAAAAAGTGTAAAATATCGTGAATGGAGATTTTTATCTTTTCAAACGCCCGGTTCCGGATGTCGTAATTTTGTATATCGGCATAATCCGCATTGTTTGCATTCATTTATGTGCTAAAAGTGTGCTTTTGAGACCTTTTTCGCCATGCAATGGAAGTGAATGGAGAGTCAAAAAAGTAATTCTTGGTTGGTCAGTTTCTAACCACTGGAGCAACTCATGAAGGTGAGCTTGAATATTATTGACTAATATCGGTGCCAGTTAGCTATACAACATTATGTTCAAACAAAGTTCAATATGCCTTTAACCAATCAGAGTTCAGTGCGCCTACTCAACACTCACCGATGAGTTTAAAAAAAAAAAATCATGCCTTTCTCTTTTCTGTGCAGCCTAGAAAATGTTTGACCCAGGAAAATATAAAATGTGATTGCCTGCGTCTATTGATTACCATATTGTGAGCTTTTGGCAAGCAGATTGCGCTGGGGCAACTTTGTTGAATTTCACAGTACTAGATTGGAAATACATGGCAGAGCTCATCGGTAATATTATTTCCAGGCCGTGGTAGCCATCTTGCAGTGGTGCCACTTGTGGAAGTACCAAATTGAATAAGGTTGAATGGAACCACGTGAATACGTTGCCCTTCTAGTTCTTATACTGTTCTGTGGTTGTATCCAATGTGGTCAATACATCACAATGCCCCCGGAATGAGAAATAGGGTGGAGCCGACCGTGCAGCGCTCTATGCATAGACATGGGCTGCATTCGGATCCAAACATTCGCTTCCCTTGCTCTTTTCCCTCGAGTGAGCTATCTTGTGACATCTCACTCCCTCGTTTATCCTCCCTTCCACTAAGGGTATAAAATGCAAGCTTCCAGCAAGAAGGGAATCCCACAATGCAATGATCCACACAGAAAGAGTGGGTGGTCACGTTTAAACTCTATGGGGTTGCATTGGTATATTGGTTGCGAGGGCGGTTCCGTTCCGTTTTGGTTTGTTTCTCGTCAATCCTCCCTTGCAGAACACCTGTTAAGTTTGCTTGCTAAAAGGGAAGGGAAAGTGTTAAATTGGATCCGAATGCAGCCATGCATATTTAACCATGCAGAGGGAGCAGCCTGTGAGAAAAGAAAAAGAAAAAACGCGGGTAAAAAGGGGAAATAAACCACACTGAAGGAAAAGCTTTTCAGTGGGAGTTAAACTGTGGGCATGACCGTTGCACGATCAGGTGTTTTAAGTTATTTTCTTCAGAGCTCCAAACAAACGAGAAAAACCCTCAGCATGTATGACACCGAATGGCAAATGCAAGTTCCAAATGCCCCAGAAACAGTTCCAATCCAACCAAATTGAGCAGACGTTTGGAACCAAACACAACCGTCTGCATTTTTACCACTATCCACCTGTTTTCTGAGAAAATTATAGGTCGCCGTGTCTTGAAAGCACTTCCGGCAATATGCAAGGCACTTACGTTTTAACGAGCTATCAACAGCTAAAACAAATTATCAGCTGAATTCCAATTAATGAATTGAAAAATGCCCATAATGCTCTATGAGGACTTTTTTACATTCACTATCTTAATTGAATTAATTGAAATGTAACTGACACCGAACTCTGGTCCATATGTATAAATGTTCTTATACGCTTGAAGGATGAAGTTGACACAGGTGAACCACACTATCAACTCAGCTGAGGATTGATAAGAAGGGAGACTTTATTGATGACGTTCCAATATCATTGTCATCGTCTTCTGTCCTTTACAAAAAACAATGAAATCAATACATTTTCAAATAGTAAAAAAGTAGCAAATATTACAGTCCCTGTTAGGGGCTTTAGACAGAATGCACAGCATAGACAGAAATGAGAAATAATAATAATCATGATAATAATAAATAAAAACAAACATTAAACATTGCTATTTACATTGTGTAATATGTACATACGACATTATAATTTTCGTGTTCAGTGAATATATTTATAATATATTATCATCTATAATTTACAAAAGCAAACAATGCAATATATCACAAAGGGCTGTCCCTTTCAGCCAATCATAGCCCTCTTTCTTTCTGAACCACTTTGCTCAAGCAAAATTGAGATCACTTGATTGGTCAACTTACCACAGACGGGTGGATTCTTTGGTTGTGCTGGGACTTTATAAAGCATGTGATTGGATGTTTCCACAGCCAGTCAGTTGTCATGGCTACCAGTGGACTCCAATTCCCCAAACAACAGGAACTATTTCCATTGTTGGTTATTGTTTTAGTGTGTTTTAGAAGTAGCTAAGAGGCAGTGTAACATACTGACTTCGGTAAACATAGGGGGTGTCCCAGCATAAGAAAACAACAGTTGCAACCCCCCCCCTTCGGCGAACTACAATATTTTCTCCACACACTTAGGATCATTGCTGTGCTCATGAAACAACACATCTGATTTGCAGCATACATTCCAAATGGATCTTAATAGCACATTATAAAGGCATAAAACACAGTAACTAATGTCTCAGAACTCTTTAAGACTGCTACCAGGTGCATGTACAGGTGTGTATGGGTACAGAGGGGTACAGGTGGGATTACCTGGACTGCTACAGGACAGGACTTTCTACAGATGGGGAGAGTCCCAGAATCGTGATAAATAAATAATAAATACAGCACAGAAATAAGTCAAACTTAACCCCTGCATGAACATGTAAAAACAGCCCAGAATTCAGTTCTGCTGAGAGCCACCAGTGAGCAGTCTGAGCCCCTACAGCAGCTCTTCATGAAGTCCACCAGGCCACAAGAGCACAACGGCGCCACCTCAGGCCTCTGTCTCAACCGCACGTCAGCTTTCATCGACACCTGCTCTGCACCTTGTGAAACAGGCAAGACCTGGGCCAAATAATTACTAGAATACTTTAGCCATCGGTAAAATTCCTGCAGAATGCTGACAATTTTAAAAGAAAATGTTCTATTTTTCACCAATGATATTCTGAACAAAATTCTTTGTACAAATGATTGTACTGTACATATGTATAGTTAGAAATATGTGTCTGAAAATGTCTCAGGGGATCTGCAGGTGCATTTTCAGTATTTTTTCATCTAAACATTTAAAGTGCTTCAGGTACGTATGTGACCCAGGTGTGAATCCTGTTTCAGGATAACAGTGCTGCTGAAAGGCGTGTGTGCTCATATGTGGGGGGTGTCCTCTATTGCCCTGGTAACACACCCTGCTCCTGTCCTAGTGACCCTGGTGTGTGTGTGTGTGTGTGTCTGTGGAGGGGTTGCAAGGACTGGGGAAAATGTACCAGAGGTAACTTCAAATTAGAGCCCCCCCCCCCCACTCCCCCCCCCTCCGCACATGCTCAGATGCTCAGTCCCAGCCATTGTCCTTGATCATGTGAGCCAGCTCAATGATGAACTTCCCCTCCTTATATTTCTGACTGCTCTCAAAAGCATGCTCCTGCAGAGGAGAGAGGGAGGGAGAGGCAGGGAGAGAGAGGAAGGGATGGGGAAAGAGAGGGAGGGACAGAGAGAGGGTGATAAAATGAGTGAAAGTTGTAAAAAAAGAAAATAGAGATATGGAAAGAAGAAAAGATGGGGAGGGAGTTCGAGAGAAAGAAAGAAAGAGATAATGTCACATTGAGTGCACAGAAATGCCATCAGGGTCCAGACAGATATTGAATTTTCTGGTAACTGACAGGTCCTGTGTCTCAAAAGAACTTTGGTTTGCCAAATTAATTTTTTTAACGCAAATATTTGAAGAATAAGCAGAATAGTTTAGGTCAGTAAATTTTCCTTTGGACTGTAACCTTTATTTGAAAGAGAGGGACACTTGGTTGAAACAGTTGTGCTCGCTTGATCAGTTTGTTATAGAGAGTGATAACCGGGGGACTCACATATTTCCAGCCTAGTGTGGTTTTGCAGTTTTCACAGTAAATGTCAGCCACCGCATGGAGACCCGTCAGCAACACCCTCTCTTCTGCTGGCCCACAACCCACATTCACTCTGGGAGAGAGAGAGAGGGAGGGAGGGAGGGAGGGAGGGAGGGAGGGAGGGAGAGATGGAGATGGGGAGGAGAGGGAGGGAGAGATATAGGGAGGGAGGGAGAGGGGAGGGAGGGGGAGAGATAGGGAGTGAGAGAGATAGAGAAAGGGCGAGAGAGAGGGAGAGAGTGAGGGATCGGAGAGATGGAGAGAGAGAGAGAAAATGAAAGAATGAAGAGAACACACAGAGCCTTGGAGCTGGAATTTATCCCTGAGCACACAGTACTCTGGCAGCAGAGGGAGATTTACATGGTGAATTGCACTGAGATCTGACCTGCTGGAAACCCGCCACCGTCTCAGTGTTTTGTACTGAACTCACACAGTTAAACACAACCAGTTTCCAAACACACTGCTTTTGGACAGACCGCCTCTGACCACAGATTAAAAAATCATAAACAAGAGGAATGTGAATAAGCATTTTCCTTTTCACTTGTATTCTCTTCAATCTCTCGTGGTTTACATTCTGTTTGCAAAATAAATATAATTATAGGTGAGGATGAGAATACTTACACAGAGTTGAAAAGATACGCTCTGCCTTGACTCCCTTGAAAGGACTAGAAAAGAGAGAGAGACAGAGAGAGATATATGCCAGTGGTCAGTTACTGCTTACAATGAATTGTGACCTCATGGAGGTGGAGTGTTAATTCAATCAAAGAAAAAAATCTGTCCGACTATATATTTAGTGACCCTAATACATGTGTTATTACACTGTAATAGGTACATCTTAACTACTACACTACAACACATTATTGAATTGTACAAACTACAACTGTCAAAACATGTATTTTTAACATTTGAATTTTATCCTGCATATGTTCTTGTCATGGTTGTGGAGAAGGAGGACATCATATTAGATACAGTAGCTAACACTTACAGTCGGTGGCTGCCTAAGGAAAACATTAGAAAACATCTGTTCCTGGAGTTCTGGTATGTATGCACGTTTGTGTCCCGGTCAGTGATTCTGGATAAATTTTCTGAAGCAGCCGTTTACAGCAGTGCTGTGTGGGACTACGGTGAAATGTTTTCAGAAAAAATGCCTGCAGCTTTAGCACTGGTCACAGAAACCTGATTAAATAATGAAGAGCAGACTGGCATGAGATCCTGAAACAGATCTGCCATTACCCGCGCACACATACACACACGCACATGCACACACACACACACACACACACACACACACACACACACACACACACACACACACACACACACGTGCAACAGATAACCTTCAGCCGCACACTGAAAAGTTCTTGGAGTAATATATAGATTTTGTTTGGGCTGCTGTGCAAACACATACTCAAAGCTGCACAGGCAGACAAGCTGGGTGGTGGGGGGGAGGTAATGCATCAGTGGGATTTACAGCCTCTGGGACACTGTGCTCATGTCTCATAGTGTCCTCACACAGCCTCTCTCTCACTCTCTCTCTCTCTCTCTCTGCAGTGCTCTGACTGCACATCTGCGTCAGTGCCAGTCCCGCCCCCTGCGCCCACAGTGCCATACATTGGCCATCGCAAACGTGCTTCCTCAGTGCTCTGCTGCACGCATACATACCTCCATGCTGAAAGCACACAAACAAACCAGGTTCCTTTCACTGTTTAAACACAGCGCTGCAGCTATACAGACCACAGCAACCAAGCTTTTATATTACATAAACAAAATAGGTCAGCAGTGACTGATTATGATTTTATTGTTAATGTTACCAACATGATGCCTGGAGGTGGGGTGGGGGGTGGGAGGGGGCTTTCTCTGGACTCACTATGTCTTGACTGTTTAAAACCCCTACGTGCAGACCTAGTGGCCATTCCGCCGGCACCGTGAGATTGCTCAACTGAGACATTAATTGCTGCTGCAACCAAACTATCAGTGGAAACAACAAAGTGTTCTAGCTTTATTAGTACATGACTACCAAATACAGAGTTTCTAAGTGCCACTATTGTTGTGTATCTAGTCCATTTAACAAGCAACCCCCCACCCAGTCTCACCTGCAACTATGCCAACCCATGCTTGACTATCTGTGAGTTCATAAAAATATTTCTTCACCACCAAAAATTTGTATACAGTCATTGGTGAAAAAAATTTGTTTACCAAAAATTTGTATACCGCAACAATGGTGAGTCCATGTCAATTCAACACAGTTACAGTTAGTCATTTAGCAGACACTCTTATCCAGAGCGACTTACAGCTCCATGACGACACAGGGAGAAACTACATCACAGGGCATGTACACCATTCACTCACACACTCATACCTATGGGCAATTTTGAGTCTCCAATTCACCTAACCGGCATGTCTTTGGGCTGTGGGAGGAAACCGGAGGAAACCCACGCGGACACGGAGAGAACATTCAAACTCCATACAGAAAGGCCCTCGGCCGAGATTCAAACTCTGTACCTTCTTGCTGTGAGGCGACAGTGCTAACCACTGCACCACCGTTGGCTATTGTTGGCTTTATCTTGTGGGTGCGTCCATGTCAATTCAACATGCTTTTTGACCTCATCGACACAGATTTGAATGAGATTTGGCATGCTGATTTGGTCATATAAGAAACCACTGGAACCAAAATTACATTTGTCCCAGATCGTTAATCTGAGAGATATGGGCTAACAAAGTTTGGGCTAATGAGCGCGCACCCATGACTTTAACTTGCTCTCCATTACTATAGGTCGTAGAGAAAAGTTCTTATATCATATCACATATCATATCACATCATCCCCACGGTGATGGAATGAGCTCCCCGTGGAGGTCAGAATAACAGAAAGTCTGACCACCTTCAAGCGCAGATTGAAGACTCACCTCTTCAAGCTGCACCTTTCTCCACCCCTCCCTACCTCCTTGTGACCTCCCTTGATTGTGTTTTTCTGAATCCTTGTTTAAGTGGTTCAAGCTGCTAGTTTAATACTTAAGGTTACTTATTGGCTTACTGTTGTACACGCCAATGATCGATATCGTGTGGTCCCCCCCCCCCCCCCCCAAAAAATTTAAAATAAAATAATACTGACTGCGCCTGGTGTTTGAAATCGTATTTACCTTTTAGGGTTGTTTTAACGCACTTGTTCCTAGTTTGAAAATGCACTAATGTACGTAGCTCTGGATAAGAGCGTCTGCCAAATGACTAAAATGTGAATGTAAATGTCATATTAAAGGTATCTTCCAGCTCCATCTTTCATTCATATACTATATTAAGCAAAAAAATAAAGGTAAAAGAGTTTAAAATTTTTTAAAATTGATCTGTGAAAAAACCTATTTTTTTTAAATGGCTTAAATGTTCATCAAAGTTAGGTTAAATATATAAGTATTTTACGATTTACAGTAGTGCACAATTTAGCCAATTTGGATAGATTTGGAGACGCTACAGGAAAGCAGGGTACTCTGCCTGTATTTTGCATCATAGATCTGTAGTAGTTCTGCATATAATCCTCAGATTTCGCACACTTGTGGACACAGAGTTTATGATCCAGGAAATTTATAGTTTTACCTGTTTCACATATGTAATTCATTGCAAACTAAAGAAAAACTTTTTTTTTTTTTTTTTACATTTTCTCCAAGATTTCTTTGCATTTGCGGCATTTTATTTTGACATAAATTATGAATATAAACTAATCTATTAGTATTGTAAATGGTACAACTGTCTTGTTTCATTTAAGCCATGTTCCAAGTCTCTGTGATGCTCACACCTGGAGTTATAAAGGCTTAAATAGAACACCCCCAAATAGGTGAAAATTGACCCGATTTGGCATCTGCGCGGAGGGGTTAAGAATATAATCAATCCTAACTCCTAACTAATCCTAACTAAAACAACTATTTGCTGAATATAGTATATGAATAAAAGATGGAGCTAGCTAACTGGGGGACACTGAACAATAATTTTGGATAAGAACTGGAAAAAATCTGAAGTACAATATATAATCAACTCAGAATGAAAAGGCAGTTTTATAAAAACATCCAACCATTCCATTATACATTTGAATGGAAACTATTTCCACAATAACAGCCCTTTCTGCCTGTTGTGATTTCATATTGTACTTTTTTTGTTAGTTTTTTATTTTACTATATGAACTTGGATACATAAATGATTATGTATAGTAATATTATTATCATTACTATTATTATTATTATTATTATTATGCTTTATAAAATTCAAGGACAAGACTTAAGGATTATAGCCTAATGATTTATTGAGAAAGAAACATGTAAAATGAACAGAGCACTTTGAGCATTTCTATGCTAGCAGTAACAACAAAGTTCTAAAACACCTGGAAAGCTTTTAATTCAAGAAAATGAAAAAAGTCTGGATACGGCTGCATTTCACCAGCTTTTAATATGCTTTTAGTATTCTATTGGTTAAACCATTCCATTGGATCACCGCAACAAGCCTAGTCAAAAACATTTTTTTTCTGCAGTGTAAAACGTCACATTTTCATTTTATTAATTGCGTTGTAGGTTTGGGCTCATGGAATGGCAAGATTGACAAAATTGGTTACGCAGCAATACGGAGGCAGAACGGACGGTCGGTACAGTTTAAAAACACAAACAACACAACTAGCATAAATACAATAATGATTTTGATAGTCAGTAAGTGACATTTCAAAATGGGACATAGGCTACTGATTCTAGCTGTTCCTTTGCTTTCTTTTAAAAGGTGTTTCTACGTTCTGAAAAAGTGGCGAGATTAAGCGCAGCCAAATTAAAGCAAGCAGCATTAAAGGGATAGTATTGTTTGTATGCAAGATGTTGAGATTTTTGATTTAACGTTTTGTTTCTTTTTCTTTTGCTCTCACAGGATTGACATAGACCTATATAAACAAGGCACACTGTTCGATTATAACAAGCATGTTAAAGATATAGGTTGAGTATCCGTAATTTCAGGGACTGCCGATTGAGTCACATGGCCCATATCGAACGGCTCCATCCCTAATTATATATTTTAATGTTGTAATAAACAAACAATCCAATGCTTAATTCTGTAAAGTTCAGAAGAGGCATACAGACAGGTGGGCACTGAGTGCACTTCCAGATTATGGCTTTGGGTTCAGGCACACCCCTAGCCTACAGTGTGATTTGTGTAGGTCTAAGCAGTTTAACCATATTGCCAAATGCTGGGAGAAACAAAGTGTGACAATGTACACTGATTGTGGAATGCGCTGGGATAACGATTCCCGTCCTGATATAGGGGCCCACTCCCACACCCCACGCCCCCCTATCGTGACACCCCTGCTCCGTCCCTGAACTCCAGTCCTGGAGGGTCTGTACAATTTTGTGGTTTTATTTCCATCAGCAGCCAAGTTAAGACTTGGAAGCCAGGTGTGTAGATTGTTTTTAAAATCAATGACGAAAATTAATCACTTAACTACCGAAACATGCCATAAACCAGCAGGTTCATCCCTAAGCAGATCCCTGGTTAACTCCTTTAATGAATTTAAAAAGTTTTTTTTTGTCTATTTTCTTTCAGTTTTAACTGGTATTTTTTCCACAGAGTTCACACCAGGAGGTGTCCCCAGGAGGCAGGGCTCTGACCTTGGAAATGAGCTCATCGTGATTGGCCAGGTGGGCGCGGCAGTGGATGCAGCTGTAGGTTCGATGGCAGCTGGGCAGGTAGGCCTGGAAGGTCTTGGAGCGCGTCATCCTGACCATGGGCGGGGTCGGGGGGCGGTGCAGGAAGGGGCTGCCGGCCCAGGACGGCTCGCAGGGGAAGCACCGCAGCACACAGGTGAGGGCCGTGGTGGGGGGTGGGGCAGGAGGCAAAAACCTGCAGTGGCCAAACACCTGTTTACTTACAAACTGTACACCTGCCCTGAGTTTACTTACACACACACACACATGCCCTGAGTTTACTTACAACCACACTGTACACCTGCCCTGAGTTTACTTACACACACACACACATGCCCTGAGTTTACTTACAACCACACTGTACACCTGCCCTGAGTTTACTCACATACACACACACACCTGAATTTGCTTATAAACACAAACCTGCTCTGAGTTTACTTACAAACATACTGTACAGTACACTGTACTAAATATTTCACATGCAGTTGAAGCTGTACTAAATTTCTCACAGTTGAAGCTGTACTAAATCTCTTGCACACAGGGCAGAGTGTTCGGTATCTCACATACAGTCAAAGTTGTACTAAATCTCACACACACAGTTAAAGGTCTGCTAAATCTCTCACACATTTTAAGCTGTACTAAATTTCTCACACACATTTGAAGCTGTACTAAATCTCACACACACAGCTGAAGCTGTACTAAATCTCACACACAGTTGAAGCTGTACTAAATCTCTTGCACTCGGGGCAGTTCGGTACCTCACATACAGTCAAAGCTGTACTAAATCTCACTCACACTCACACACACACACACACACACACACACACACACAGTTAAAGTTCTGCTAAATCTCTCACACATTTTAAGGTGTACTAAATTTATCACACAATTAAAGCTGTGCTAAAGCTCTCGCACACAGTTGAGATGATGTGCCAGACGGCCCCTGTGAGTTCACAGATGGTTCTGGGCTCAGTGAGTTCAGTGAGGTCAGGCTGAACGTGGCACTGTGGCATAAGGGGTGGCCTTGTTTACTTGCAACTCAAAATCCGTCAGCTGCGTGGGACGCCAATATAATGAGATCGCTGACTGTCCAGGGCTGTGACCATGCATACTCACACGCACACACACATACACAGTGAATCAGCTCTCTCCATTTTGATGGCCCTAAAAAGTATGAGCATATTTTTCCAGCCTGCTGGGTGACATCAGAGCACCCTGCTCCACAGAAGGGTGGGGTGTCCTGGGATGACCCCAAGAGCCAGTAGAACAGAAAATCTCAGGCCGTGGGAGGTGAGAACCGAGTGCACACTAAATGGAAGTACTGTTTGTGAGCTACATACTTATTTTCAGACGTGAAGAACAGACAATTCAAGTTCAGGACGAAAATCATAGTCGTGGGCAAGATTCTGACTGAGAGAAGAAGCATCATTAGCCCTCTCCAACTTTCCACATGCTTTCCTGAAGGACCCTTGAAATCTAATGGAAACAATGGATTTGGGTACTCTGTTACAGGGAACGTCTCCATGAGTATACTTGCACACCATCTGCATATGTTTCCGCTGACAGCCCTAAAGACCTGCTTCACTGTAGAGTGTTGAGGGTCCTTACAAAATGGCAGGTTGCGCATTAAGTAAGATTTATACTTTGCACAACCTCTGCTGCTGTCAGTTTCATGCCTGTCCTGATTTGTATTTGATTCTGCACTGAACCTCAGGCACAAAGTTCCCACTGTGTACAGAGACAAAATACACCAAAAAAAAAGACCATCATATGACCATCCATTCTGTTTAAATGATGGGATATTTCTACACTGTCTGTCTGTTGAGGATTGCTGATTTTTTTTAAAATGTCATTGTGAAGTCAAATGCAAGCTTATATGCACAATACAGATGTCATGGTTTATGACCCTTTTTCCCTTGCGGTCGTGTTCCTTGGTCGCCACACATGGGCGCTGCTCTGTTAGTGGAGTTTTGGCTCCGTCTCGGCTTTTCGCGGAGAAGTCTCGTCAGCATTCACAGGTGTGCATGTTTGCCTGTGAGCTATATAAACCTTCTGTTTCTTTCGTTCGGGGCTTCGATATTGATTGTTTGATTGATTGTTTGGTGATTTGTATTGTATTGTATTGTGGACGTATTGTCTGGCATTATTTGTGCTGTTTTGTGTCCGGTATTATTTTGCCCTTTTAATGTTTACCCAGTATGTTTACGTATATTTTAAGGAGTCCGTTTTGCTCCGTTGTGCTTTATTGGAGTTTTGCGAAACTTGCCTTTGTGCTTTGAGCTTTAAGGTAGAATTCCTTTTTTGTGTGCTCGTTCCTGTCACCGCTTTCTGGTTTTTCCTTTTTGTCTGTTGCCTAGATCTTTTGCCCTTTTCTGTCTCTTTCTCCTCTCTCTGTCTGCTGTCTTCCGTGAAAGCGAGAGGAGTCTTTGTTTGATTGTGTGTATTTGTATGGTAGTTTCTTACTAAGAGACATGGGGCCCTATCTTACACCCGGCGCAAAGCGGCGCTAATGCAAACGCAAGTGTCTTTGCTATCTTACACCCGGCGCTAGGTCCATAATAACGCCTAACGCTTACGCCGTTTAACTAGCATTGCACCATTAACTAGTCTTGCGCCATCATTAGTGACCTGGGCGTGTTGGTCTTAAGATGAGGAGTGGCCAGGATTCTTTTTGGCGTATTGCTATCTTGAGCCAGCAGAAAGCGCTTGCGCTAGAACCACCACAAACCTGGTCTAAAGTCATGTCGCAGTTGTTTACATGCTATTTTAACGGCGCATATAAGTGCGTCTACATAGGCGTGTGCACAACGCGCATACCCTCCTGTCTGTTACACACAGGGGCGTGCACAGGCATGACTAAAATATCTAGATCACAATGTGAAATATTATTATTGTGTAGGCTATATCAAAAATGCATAATAATAAAAGGTTCCATAGGTCCACATACCTTTCCCTCAGCGAAGGGAAACAATGCCACATTACATTGCTCTCAGCCCACTCCATCAACATCCAGGCGATGTACGATGGTACGGGACAATGGCTATCCATTAAAAAGGAGCTGATAACACCTATAGCTATCAAGCCTAATGCGCAAATTGTCTTTGCACCTAATGCGTGAATTGTCATTCAATGGAAAACTCGCGCACGGCAATAGACGGACATTTAAGTTCTGAAAATGCGCTTCAGATGTCATTACAATACAGCTCTGTTTATCTATGAATACAGCCTGTAAGTAAATAGAATGGTTTGTGACTGAAAAAAGTTCAAAATCTTGTCCAGTGAATATTGCATTTATTGTTTTTCAAATAGCCTAGGCTACAGCGGATTCGCTGTGCATATTTTTTTTTCGATAGCCTATGGTTAAAAAACGGAGATGTCACCATGTTAACTAAATTGTAACCTTAGCTATTCTTCGTCCTTCATATTTTTTTAAATTACAGTGACCAGGTTTCCATACTCTCACCGTTTAAAACCCAGCTGATTTCACCCGTTATTCCTTAACTGAGCAAAACGATTTTAAAGAGAACTAAGCATCTAATTAGAAACTAAAACAAATTTGCAGCACGTTACGCAATTAATTCACAATTAATTTTAATGCCATTCTCTGCACGTGAGCTGCATGTTCTCTGTTTCCCCTGCTGTAAGTCGCACGTTTCACGGTCTTCCTGGGAAAGTGGATTGTTTTAAAGGATTACGCTACGAGTAAAACAGGTTGGTCACATTTCCATAAACAGGACTTTATTAAACAAGGGGAAATATGCGTGAACTTATGGGTTGCGAACCTGACAGCTTTATTGTAGGCTATTTAGTGTCATCATTAAGGCAAAATAACGGTATGTATGTTATTAATCAATATTAGCCTACTATGCAGGTAGCCTAATGAACTTTGGATGAAGCTTGAACTTCGAGAACTCCATGAGAACAGCCTCTTGGAATTGATGTTTGACACTTTCATTGCATAATCAAACGAAATTCGCTGAACAAGCAGGCTAATTTGGCGTTTTCTAAGGTGAGACTGAAGCCATTGATAGCTTATTCTCAGCTGTTGCAGGTCCTTTTAGCGAAATTTAACCGCACATATTTTGTAAAATAACAGCCCTGTCTGGAATTACCGGGAACTCATAGGCTAATGGTTAGTCCGAATAATATTGATCATACTCCATTTAGCCTATTCCTTGATCACACTAAACACGCATGAGCATGTCTGTTTCGCCATCATAAGCAATCCGCCAAGGTGGAAAAGCAGGCTTTTAAAGGGAATGGGATATGACATTTTGATTGGTTTATTGAATGTCACGCCCAAGACACACCTATAATTAATGAAGCGACTAGGTTCAGCCCAGTTGCGCCATGCGCCGTGCTTAGCGCCAAAAAAACACGCCGTTAAAATAGCAAAAGTGGACTTGGACACGCCCTAAATGGACTTAGCGCCATGCGCTTAGACTAAGTACCAAGATCGCCAAGATAGGGCCCATGGTGTTTTATCATACTGACTTTAGGGCTTTATTTATTCTTAGAGGCAGGGCGTGTATTTTCGATTAATCTTGCGTTAGTCTGTTAGCCAGTAATTCCGGTGCAGCTGTCCTGTTTCGTCCTTTTTACTTGTGGGACGATTTTGTTGGGAACTGTAGTTCTGTTCGTTCTCCGGGTATGTCTCTCCTCATATGGAGCTTGGGCGATTTTGTTGACATGTTTGCGTTTGACTGCAAGTCTCTGAAAGTAGCCTTGGAACATTAGTTCTCTGTTCTTTTCGCCTCGTTACATTTCCCTTTACCGAGAGGCTAGGGCGTTTATTTTCTACTAAGCTTGTCTTAGTCATTTTTGCTAGTAAAGTTATGGGATGACAGTGCTCCGTCGGCTCGCCTGTAAAATGTTTCTCTCTCCTGGGAGATCGGGCGTTTACCTCTTTACGCTTTCTGGAGTAATGCGGGACTTGCCTATGTGGATGTAGTTATTAGGACTCTTCCCCCCTGGCGTACTTGCCTATGTGGATGTAGTTATCCGGACTCTTCCCCCCTGGCGTACTTGCCTATGTGGATGTAGTTATCCGGACTCTTCCCCCCTGGCGTACTTGCCTATGTGGATGTAGTTATCCGGACTCTTCCCCCCTGGCGTACTTGCCTATGCGGATGTAGTTATCCGGACTCTTCCCCCCTGGCGTACTTGCCTATGTGGATGTAGTTATCCGGACTCTTCCCCCCTGGCGTACTTGCCTATGTGGATGTAGTTATCCTGACTCTTCCCCCCTGGCTCTTTTCTGTTCCTGCTTCCTGGTCTTTGCATGTGACTGCGAGCCTATGAAAGTAGCCATGGAATATTATATCTGTTCCTTCGCCTCCTCGTTACATTCCTCTTTACCAAGAGGCAGGGCGTTTATTTTCTATCAAACTCACGTTAGTCTTTTAGCCGGTAATTCCGGTGCAGCTGTTCTGTTTCGTCCTTTTTACTTGCAGGACGATTTTGTTCAGAACTGTAGTTCTGTTCGTTCTCCAGGAATGTCTCTCCTCATATGGAGCTTGGGCGTTTTTGTTGACAGGTTTGCGTTTGACTGCGAGTCTCTGAGAGTAGCCTTGGAACGTTAGATCTCCGTTCCTTTCGCCTCCTTGTATACTAATTCGTATTAGTTTGCAGTGTTCGGTACGTTTCGTGTGTGTTATTTGTGCCATTATGCTACTTGCCTGTTCTTATGCGTCTCGTTACCGAGACAGGGCGTTTATTATTTCTGGCTCTTTCTTTAGTCACTTTGCTCGTAGAAGTATGGGAGCCCAGTGCTTTGTTCCATTAGCCTTGTTTGGTTTTCTTATTGAGAAACCTGGCGTTTGCGCTTCTACTCATTGGTGTGTGACAGTGAGCTGGTTAGTAGCCTTGGTATGTGTGTTTCCCTGTCTTGTCTCCTTCCCTTAACTACGGGCTTTCCCGTCCTAGTGGCCTAGTGCTTAATGAATCCCCTTGCTGCGTTTGGCCCCTCCTACCTCACACGTCACGCCACCATTACAACAGATTCTATTATATTCTGTCAAGGGATGGAAGGCAAAACGTTGAGAAAACATAAGCAAATTTGTTACTTGTCAGGGGACTAATTAGCTTATAGCTAACTCTAATACAATGCATCAAGGTTCATTTTCTGAATTTTATGCTAATATTGAACATTGTCCTTTTGAAATAAACGAATCAACATATGGTAAAATAAGGTAAAACAAGATACAGCTTCATTGCTTACATCTTCATTATCCTCATCATCATAATGTTCCTCGTCATTATCATCATCATCACCATCATTATCCTCATCATCATCATCATAATCACCATCTTATGACGTCATGTGGCGCTGTAATGGCGACATGTAGTCCAGCTGTCTCTCGTGTTCATGTTTGTTAATTTGAATGTGTTTTATTGTGTCTGGTTTTAGTCCTTTGTTTTTTTCATGCGCTGTGTCTGTTGTGGGACGGGGAAGCGGGCTGGAGATTTTTCAGGGCACTCCTGCTGCTCGTTTTGATAATATTGACGAATTGTCTAGTTGGCATAATTTTGTTTGTGGTCATCACCATGGAGACGCATTCGCAACATTGCTCGGGAATGCCCGTTGGATCTGCAGCTACAAAGTTTACTATCGCTCTTCACCAGAGTTGAAGATGTCGGGATTGCAGGCAATCTTCAAAAGGCCACCAGGTAAGGGAAGGAGAAGATAATGCAGGGGAGGAGTGAGGCGACGACTGGAAAGGCTGACGCAGTTCGGTGCTCCGCTTCGACAATGGACAGAGACAGCAACACTGCGCGTAGGGAGGAAAGTCGTGGAGGCGGAGTTTGTGTGTTGGACTGCTTGATGACACTGGACATCTCGGGACAGCGGGGGCTATTTTTAATCATGATGTTTGGCTGTATTCCACTTGAATTCACTTCATTAGTTTGATTAATGCAATGATTCGATTGAATGTCTTTATTTGATATGTTTGTTTGTATGTTGTGGGTCTGCCCCACTGTCTATGTCTTTTTTGTTGTTGCTGGTGGCTACAACTGAAGTTCCCTAACGGGAAAATAAAAGTTATTCTATTCTATTCTATTCTATCCTCATCTTCGTCATCATCATGATTCACATCCTCATCATGAACATCCTCATCCTCTTCTTCACACTGGATATTGGGCTGCATTTGCAGTGTTCAACCTTTGACTCCACGCCTGCATCCGTGTGCTGATGGCAAACCCAACAGAGCATGTGCCAGGGCAGCTTTCCTTCAGCTCAATCCCAAGGCAAAGCCCCCTCTGGATCTGCCACTCAACAAGACAACCGCCCCGACAGTGACATTATGGGCAGCCAACATTACCCAGAAACACACAGACAAGGCCTCGCTCAACAGACGACCTTTCCTTTGTAATCAAACAAGCGTTTTCAAAGCCGAGTAAAATTTTATCCACCAATTAGATTAGCAAAAGCAAGCACTAGACTGTAGATCTTGATTACTCCAGTTAAAATGATTAAATCACTGCAGCCTGTACTTATCAATGCTTATGACAGCTAGATACCGTCATCGGCAGTTAACTAGCCCAGCCAAACTCACTGATTCTGACAAGATTAGAGCAGACTGGCGTGGAGATTTAGCAGATATAGTCACTGGCCGCTGATCAAATGAGTTATCTCTGAGTGAGGAAACACACACAGTGTTTGTGTGTGTGTGTGTGGGGGCTCAGCAACAGAGAACCCTCGCTAATCTAACCTTTGACTCATCTGCTAATCTCAGCAGTCTGGCAGTGGGTTCCCTCTGTGCAGAACAGCACCAGAACTACTGACCCTTGACACTAATGTGGGTCAACAGATCAATTCCACGTTGATGATTGATGGCAACAGCAACAAAAACCTTCAATGAAAAGAAAAACTTCAACCTTCAAGAAAGAATGCACATTGTATTAAAAGCTTGCTGCTTTCCAAACAGACTGGACATGAAAAATAAAAGCTTAATTCCATTCTTTGCAGGGACTATCAGTAAATAAAAGCAAAATAGTAACTGTACGGTGGGAATTGATTGATATAGAATTCATAAAGGGAACTGTATAATCACATTGCAGCAATAAAAGACAGATTTAGAAAGCTAGACAAAGACAAAGATCACAATTTTCACATACAAAGGAAATAATTTAATGTTCGGATGATGAATGCTAATAAACAAAATATTCAAATATGATGAATAAACATGTACAAAATGGGAGGCGCATCATCCCTGTGACGACACAGAATGCGAGATAAAGGTGGCTGAAGCAAACATATCTCTCTGGAATTCCTGGAAATACACACCACATCCTCCATGTGTACGGAGGAACAGCCTGAAATATCCTTGAATTCCTAATAATGCCTTTGTTTAATAAAAATGCTACAAGTTGCACTGTAACACCAAGTGTCCTTCTCTATAACAACCTCCGTTACATAATAGACAGGAGGGCTCTACTGATGATAATGACAAAAAGGAAGTTCCGAGCTCAAGGAAAGAGAACAAATACTTATTAACACAGTGCTTATTTAATTAAATTAATTGTATTGTTCTATTTTTCTGAAAATATCTACATTTATCTTAAATGTGATTTTTATGCACACTAATAAATTCTGCTTGGAGCTCTCTCATTATGACTTCACATTGTCAGCTATCTAATAGACTAACTGATGCAGTCAAAAATGCAGATTTAATGTTAAAAATCAGGAGTGGATTCAGTTTTGAAATTAATAATAAATGATGTGGCCAATAACAATTAAAGTATATTTTTGTAGGAGTAATGACATATGGAACTGTGCTTTTTTAATTTGGCAGCATTTAGATATCAACTCAAATCAGTCTTGCAAATGGAAAACAAAAAATGAATCTGAACTTCTACCAACAACATCTATGCTCAGTCGCAATTAACTGTCTGTCGCATCTCTTGGTGAGACTCAGAAACTCTCCTTTCTTTAAACTTCAGAACACAAAAAGGAATATTTAAAAAGGTGGATAAACCAAAAAGGTGGACTAAAACACTACTTGAAACTTACATTGTGTAGGTAGTTATTCTATTGGCTAAACTTTAGTTAGAATAATGGGAATGGGTTAGGAACTGATTGCACTTCATATTAATGAGAAGTGGAATGAGAATCAAGAAGTTTGTTTGGAAGTAAATTGAGGAAATAATCTGGAAAGGAGTTTTAAATGCGTCAGCCAGTTCATTTTTTTAAAGGCCAGTGCTGTGCAGCTGCTTGTTACGTTTCACATTTAGAAATGACCCCTGCTATCACAGCAGATAAAATCTTTCTTATTTTGGCTACAGAAGCTGCCCAATGCACACTGCAACTGCTTTGGACTCAACTCCAAACACTTGCCAGGTCTCAAGGGTTCTCCCAGCTGCCAAACCCTACAGGAAACACAAGGCCCCCTACAGGTCACTCTCTAGCATACCCTCAAAAAGGACCACAGCCCTACACAGCATGCATGGGGGGTAGAAATGTCCAGAATGACCACCACTGTGTGTATGTGTTTGTAGGAGTGTGTGTGCGTGTGCGTGTGCCTGCATCTAATTACACACATACACCTGACCACCCCTTTACCCAAGGCCACAAACATAGACCAGCTGGCCAAGCAGAAGCACTATAACTAAGATACACACATAGCCGACCATCCCCTGTAACCAAGGCCACACACACCCAGACCTCAGCATTCACTGTGATACCCACACTGCACGCAGTCACTGGCAGAATCAAAGAGCACTGTAATGCACTGCACTCTCACAGCTGGGGAGCACAATATCCCTCGAAGATACAAGTTGAACCTGAAAGTTTCTGGAAATGTCAAAGCACAAAAGCTATTTGCAGCAAACAATCCAACCTCTGCTTTGCTTTCTGGTCTTTCAGAAGATGGGCTAGCCTGGGAGTCAGACCCATGCTAGCATAGCCAAGTACGTGCTGCATCTGGTAATACTCTTTTTAGACTTTCACTAAAACAATAGTATTTACAGTATCCAAAAAGTGTCTTGGCATTCAATTGGTTTGCGCAGACAGGGGGTGCCAGACCTCTCACTAACAAGAAATATAATTGAAGAAATGAAGAGTTATGATTTGCTCAACTGAAAACTCCCAGTCCCTTCATCAATGGTAGCTTGCTAGAAGTACAGTTATGGATCAGGACTTATGGTTAAAGGTTTAGGCACCGCTGTTAGTGGGAGTTGATCTTAAACTTGAAACAAAATCATTTTTTTGTAAGTAAATAAAAAATGATCTTGTATTATAAACATACACCCTCAAAAAAATTAGCTATTTTTTTTCTTATTGCCAGGAAACACAGGAGGAAGTGCACTGATTAAGGCCTAATTGCAGAAATCTCCCAGAAGTCTCAGCTCCAACAATTCACCAATGCTCAACGTACACCACTCTGCACGATTGTGATTGTGTTTTATAGAAGAAGTGAGACAGGACTGTACCCCTCCATCAGCTACTCAGCTGTGTGTGTCTCTTTTAAAAAATCCTCTCATGTCTCCCTGAATGATGTCATTGGTTTGTATTTGAAATGAGCACAAATAAAACACCTTTCATTAATCACAGGACCCCCCCCCCCCCACACACACACACACACACACACACACACTACAAATTCTCACACTAAAACAGTCTCACGACTATACCACTTTCTGTTTCTGTACCATTTTCTTATGGTACAAAATACAAATATTGCTTGGAAGGTGTCAACTGTTCAAAAATATGTTCATTTTTGTTTGGTTTACACCAAAACTTCAAATTACATCCGGTTGTAGCCTTACTGATATTTGCAAAGCCTAAAGAGATTACATGTACAGAACCATCTGGACTGTTTATAGCAGAGAATCTAGTAGGTAAACAGAGGCTGGGACACTGTTGCTTGACAACACTTTTGACATCACAGTGAAAGTGAATTTCAAGACATCATAATGATCCTGTAGTCATTATGGAATGCAAGTTATGATATCAGTAAAACAGCAAAATGCAAAACCGCAATAAAATAGGCTAAACCACTTCAAAGCAGACACTGAAGTAGCTACCTCACTTAGCTATATACCTTTAGCTCTTTTACAGCGTTTCACCATTAAAAGCTGGCTTGAACCACCTGTCAATTCAACATTGGGCAGAAGTTATGTGCGTCCGAAATGTTGGAGCCAAGCTGCGGAAAATAACCGTTAAATTGTTTCGTCTTGGGCGTGGGAAGAACGGACTAGCCTACATGAGATAGATGTGAGGTGTTGTGTTCTATGACTCTTTGCTGCAGTCGCGATGAGTCCGTTATATTAGAAATACGATGGAAAAGAATATTGTCCATTGAAAAAAATAACAAAAAAAATTGAAACGAGCATTTTCGAAGAACTCGACTGAAAAATAGCCTACGTATTATTTAAACAGTAACTTTTCCAAATCATAATAAATATGACGCATGCAGAAAACGTGGAGACATGGACAACACTGACATAAATAGCCTAATCCAATCTTAACTTCAGAAAAAGCAAACACTCATGATATGACTGCACTGCAACTTGGCCAGCATCGATGCAAGCCCCGCAGCGGTGCCGAATGTTTTCGTTTGACGCTGTTGGTGCCGCTGGTGCAGGATCACGCCACTGGTAACGTTAGAAACGGCACGTTATGAAAAACCAGCGCAGGCAACACCACTGCGGAACTCGCCATCCCATGCCCAGCAACAAAAACAACTATCCCGTTACCCTCTGCAACAAGTCACAGGGTCTAAATTTCATAAATGTCAAACGTGTCTTATTGTGCTATCAAATAAGTGTGCATACAAATAAGTGTTATTAAACAGGGCTTCAAAAACTTTTATTTCTAACATCGCGTCAGCAACACAACATTATCTAACGCTTATTGTAGAGACTTACTGTAGTGGTAAATTTACCTTTGACTTAAAAAAGAAGACAACGTTCTTGCTCCCCTTTCCCTTTCTGGAAATGCCAGTTTATGGAAAGCAAATCCTTCGCGCTCCTTTCGCCTCTATGTCCTCCAACTCTTTCGCTCTCGCCTCCGACCAGACGCGCTGGTTCCGAATGCGCTGTACAAACGGAGCTGGCGTAATTTCTCCGGAGCGCACCGTACCACTGTAGCTACCTCAGCGGAATAAGATTGACAGCTGAACCAGCCAACCATGAAATTAATACGGCACAGCAACACTCCGTTCATTGGCCGTGGGTAGATACTGCCATCCAATGCTAATTCACACTGTGCTCCGATCTGATCCTGTGTTGTTGGGGGCCACAGGGCTGCCAAACCGACTGATAGGTAAAATTCGCGGTTAAATTCATCTTCGTAAAAATGGAGAGGGCTGATGATAGGCTATGGCATATGACAATATAAAAACATAGGCTTAACTATAAGTGCCACCGTCATGTAGGCCATCAAACATCCATAGCCTAAGTTAGTTCCTGATCCATTCCGGTTTTTTTCCGACTTGGACCTATTTTTACGAACCAGCCTATTTCCACAATGCCAATCGGTAATAATAATAATAATAATTTTGTCACATCTTTCTTTTTCGAGCTTTGGTCACCCAAAAAACAAAAGCTCTGCTTTGGAGTCCAACGGGACATATTTAGATACAGGTTCAATTTACCTCAAACAAATCCAGTGCATCTAAACATCTTACATGGAAGTGAAAATGAGTGTGAAATTTAGTGGCCGAAATTAAAGAATATATAGGCTACTCCATTGTATGCTCTTCAAACTTGAAGAATTGACCTACCGGAATAGCTACACACAATAGGCTACTCTGCGTCTTGTCTCTGTCTCAGCCTCTGTCCTTCTATCCTGTTCAATTTGATTAGCTCTTCATCTGTGTATTCCGGTTCAAATAAATATGGGTGGTCATTAAAGTGAAGAGACTCAACATCCCCGTAATAGTAATAGTCTGATGAATATTCAGCCATTGCAACAGGTTTTTCGATTTGGATTTCCATGTAAGCTTATAAAGATGAGCCACACACCACTGGAAACAAAAAATAAATTGTGCGCTCAGAATATGTAGCCTATACGCAGGCTAAAGGTCAATTCTACAAGTTCAAAAAGCATGCAACAGAATATATTTTAATTTCGGCGAATAAATTTCAACTTTAACTTCCAAATAAGAGGTTTAGAACTGTACTTGTTTGAGGTATAATTGAACCTGTAGGCTAACCTATCTAAATATTCCCCATTGTCCATCGTAATGCAGAGCGGAGTGGGTCTTTGGGTGACCAAAGCTCGAAAAAGAAAGATGACAAAAATATTATTATTATTACAAATCAGCATGGTGGAAATAGTTCGTAAAAATAGGTCCATGTTTTGACTGTATGTGTTTGCATCGACGAAATGGCAAACACCACCATCTAGTGTCGAAAAACAAGTCAAAATCGTCTTTACAATTTGGATGAGGTGAAAAGTGAAAATACTGACAGTATAGTTCCAACCTCTTGTCGGTCAAACTCACTCAATCGGCAGACCAACAAATGTACCGAAGCAGTAGGCATGATATAATTTTCATGATTTACAAAAAATTACAAAATTTGTAGTTGTATACTACTGAAGCGTGTAGCTTAGTGCACGCACATTAAGCACCACAAGCGACCGTTTCTCACCACGCCTGTAGCTACAACGAAATAAAAGTGTAACAGCCATAAGCACACAAGTGGTACATAATCTAGACATTTATTTGTCATCTTATTTCAGCATTTTATTTATACACTTTCAAAACTCATTAAAAAATAATTTCCCCTAGATTGTTCGATATTAAATTACACAAAACATAAAATTATTTCTCATCTCTTCTTGCGCATTTTAACTCAAGACAATCACATAAAATGACCGTACATTCATATCTGTGAGTTGTCTTTAATCACATCTCAGTACTGTTTCCTCTTAGTCAAAAAAGAGTACAGAACTGGATGGTTAGGAAAGTTTGCATGCTAAAAGGCATTCACCTTTGAAAATCAGCTCTTGTAAGATGGAAAAGAAGGACATTTTCCATGGGATGACGACAAAGAATCTGACTGCGAAGCAGGTAAATATAAAGTGCAAAATTCCAATTTAAAAAGAAACCAAAAAAAACCACAATGCCTAAAAGTTCCCCACCTGTGTCAATCATTAAATATTAATTTAAAAAAAGGAAAAAGCCTTGTGCACAAACCTGTCTCCATCAAAGAGCTGCTGGTGTCGGCAAGATGAAGAAACATGAAAAAAGAGAAAACCAGGACGAGAATATACAATGCAAAGCTCCAATGTTCAGCCCGCACACTCAAACGAGAAAAGTTTAAAGACCGACCTTCAGAGGCAAACCTGACCGAAGATACGCCGAAACGCGCGTCGTTCGTTCTATTTTTATTAATAAACTTTTTTGCATCTAAACGTTTTTTGCCTCTGAAGGTCGGTCTTTAAACTTTTCTCGTTTGAGTGTGCGGGCTGAACATCGGAGCTTTGCATTGTATATTTTAGTCCTGGTTTTCTCTTTTTTCACATTACATATTAATCTTAACATTTAAATCCATATAGCACATTTATAGGATTTAAAGTAAAACCGGAGTCGGCGACTGCACTAATAACATTAATGGAAGTAACTAACACACAACGAAAGTTATAAAATAAATCGGGTAATGGTCAAACAGAGCTTTTCAGCGGACTCGGAATTCAGTAAATATAATATTTAAAATAATCATCCTTACACCCATTCATAAGAGCACAAAGACATAAATCACAGCAGTGTTTCTGGTGTAAACAATTACAATTCAGAAAATCACAATGACACACTTCACCGGCTCTTTGCACAGAACACACCTCCTTTATCAATTCACGAGAAAAAAATACAGATTTTTCTGCTTGATGGAGTCCACCTGGAATGATGTAATTCTCTCAGCTCCACATTCACAGTGCATTTCCCTTTGCTCCTCCCACTTTCCTTTAATGCTGGCCACCATTGGCAGGAAACCAGTCACGTTGATTAGTTGCCAATTAAATCTAAATGGCGATTGCTATTCCTGACCCTGCCAGTGACAGCCCGACAGAACCTTCGCAGCTCTGTGAATGACCTGGCGGGTCCAGGTACCTACTCTCCTCAAACCTTTCATTAAATTACTGCCATTTAGCAGATGCTCGTAACAAGAGCGACTTACAACCTTTTGCATTGTTACAAAGTATCGATTTATACAACTTGACATATACTGAAACAATTAAGTTTAAGTACCTTGCCCAAGGGTAAGACTGCAATGTCCTACCTGGGAATCGAACCTGGGAATTAAACCCAGTTCCCTACCCGTTAAACCACACAGCTTTTTACTAACACTTGAAACAGAAATAATCTACCATTCACACTCCCATAACAATAATCTTATGTTACAGACACTGTTTTTGCTACCTGTAAAATGCCTGTTGATCCATGTATTACTATTAAGTACAATACACAATTACACGATAACACTCCGAGGAACGTTAAAAAAAGTACCTGCATTCATAATTTTCGTAAGGAATAAAATGGTATCAGAGGCATCAAATACAGTGATTGAAAATCTGAAAAGACACAGCGAGTAAGAGAATGAAATTAAATTAAATGGGGATATTAGCATGCATACATTTTGTCTAAAAAATAAAAATAAAAAAACAAAAAAACACTGTTCTCAGTCTGTCGGGCAGTGAACGCGTTTCACAAATTGTGTTTGTAGGATATTCTCTTGGACATTGTTTGGATGTTTAGGGTTTTTTTTTTTAGGTTGATGTGGTTTGAATGTTTAGTGGGGTTAGGTAGACGTGGTTTGGATGTTTGGGTTTTTTTTTTAGGTTGATGTGGTTTGGATGTTTACTTAGATGTGGTTTGGATGTGTAGGGGGGGGGGGTTAGGTAGACGTTTAGAGGGTTTTTTAGATAGGTGTGGTTTGGATGTTTATGGAGGGGGGTTCGTAGACATTGCTTGGATGTTTAGGGGTTTTAGGCAGACGTTTGGATTTTTAGCAGAGTCAGAGGTCAGTGGGGGTTT
The DNA here is from genome assembly GCA_029718625.1 of Synaphobranchus kaupii. Classification (NCBI taxonomy): domain Eukaryota; kingdom Metazoa; phylum Chordata; class Actinopteri; order Anguilliformes; family Synaphobranchidae; genus Synaphobranchus; species Synaphobranchus kaupii. The sequence goes on along the minus strand of CM056378.1, from coordinate 34,067,747 downwards.
TAGGTGCTCTGTCTCTCCATGAATTCCTTCAGTTTGGTGGGGTAGTCTGTCATCACACCAGTGGCTCCCAGGTCAAAGGCCCGCTGGAAATCCTCTTCATCATTCAGCACCCACACATAAACCTGGAAATATACAGATGGGTGACAAATTAAAGGAAAAACCGGAATAAATGAGTGGAGAAACATAACAAATGCAGATGCTTCCATACAAGTGTACTGCATGATACAATTAAGCAATTAACATCCTATCATGCTCTGTGGCATGTATAAAAATGCTGAGCAGGCCCAGTAGACCTCGATTTGGGATCAAGTTGCAAGAGGAAAAGATCTAAGTGACATTGAAAGAGGGTTGTTATTGGGGCACGGATGGCAGGAGCTTCAGTCTCAAAGTCTGCTCAACAGGCAAGTGTTTCAATAGGAACAGTGACTAAAGTGACATCTGCATTTAGATCTATGGGAAAGACGTCAATAAATAACATTGGAAATTGTGGTTGAAAGCACACATTCGATGACGTGATGCTTGTGCATTAGTGCGATATGAGCACTCCTCAGGTGACTGAGAATGTCAATGCAGGATGTGATCAGACTGTGTCAGCAAGAACAGTCCATCGACAACTACATAGAGAGGGATATTATAGTAGGGTTGCAGTGCATAAACCCCTCATTACAAAGACGAATGCACATTTGAGAGTCAGTGGTGCAAAAACCATAGGCACTGGTCTACAGAGATGTGGAAGGGTGATATAGTCAGATGAGTCATCCTTCACCATATTCTCAACAAGTGAGTAAGTGCATGTGTGGCGTTCACTAAGAGAACGGTACAGGCCTGAATGCTTGACCCCTACAGTGTGTGGGTACGGTGGCTCTGTTATGCTGTGGGGGATTTTCCTGGCATGGTTTGGGTCCCCTTAGAGGGAAGGGTCACTGCAAATCAATACAAAGTTATTCTGAGTGATCACTTTTATCCTATGATGAAACATTTCTATCCTGATGTGAGTGGTCTCTTCCAGGATGACAATGGCCCCTTTCCACAGGGCACGAGGGGTCACTGAATGGTTTGATGAGTATGAAAATGATTTGAATCATATGCTATGGCGTCTGCAGTCAACAGAGCTCAACCCAATTGAACACCTACGGGAGATTTTGGACCAACGTGTTGGACAGTGGTCTCCACCATCATCATCTAAACACCAAATGTGGGAATATCTTTTGGAACAATGGTGTTCCATCCCTCCAGTAGAGTTCCAGAGACTTGTAGGATCTATGCCAAGGCACAATGAAGCTGTTCTGGCTGCTCGTGGTGGCCCAACACCTTAGTAAGACACTTTATGTTGGTTTTTTCTTTAATTTGTCACCCGTCTGTATATACCAGTGGTCTCCAACCCTGTTCCTGGGGAGCTACCGTCCTATAGGTTTTCACTCCAACCTTAACAAAGCACACCTCATTCATCAGTCAGAGATCTTGCTGAGCTGCTAATTAGCAGAATCAGGTGTGCCAAATTAGGGTTGAACTGAAAACCTACAGGATGGTAGCTCTCCAGGAACAGGGTTGGAGACCACTGGTATATACATATGTACACCCACACATAAATCTGCCAATATACATGTATACATATTGGGATGGCAGGTTGGTACCCCGCCTGGTTGGTACTAAAGTGTAATTTCATTTTGGACTCAAACAGTGTGCACATGTTCTGGTTTTCTCATACAAGAATGTTTTTTTTTTTATTGCAAAGGCAAAGACACGTTTACAATGTTAACTGTTCACTTGTAGCCTGTTAGTTAAACAATTCAGTCACTGGACACCACGGAAGTAATGCAATAGGCTAGCTAACGTTATGGGAACAGGTATCCCATGGCCATTTGTCAACCAAAGAAAAAAGTTTAAACGCAGAATATCATCTGGTTAACATCGCGTTGTTGCATTAATGAAAAAAGAAAATTCTATAAATAACTGTGCCATTGGCTAAATGTTTTAATCTCACACAAATGCAGACAAAAAAATTTGTCTGTGTTGAGCCTGCTGTGCTCTTGCGGTCATGTCTGACTCACTGTGGAAACCGAACCTTCAACGCTCACCTCGGCCAACATTTCTTTATTATGTCTTCATTCATTTCTTCACTTCAGCTCTGTTCAGTTTATACTTTTCACACATAACACAATCTCACCATAAAATGAACTACCGGTACTAGGAAAATTAAGAATTTACGTTAATACATTAAGATTTGATGATAGCCTACTATAAGCTGCAATCCCTAAGAGATCGGATTTATAAACCTCCAATTACCCCAAACATATCTGTTTCATGGTTAGTCACTTTAAAAAATTAGAATAGCCTGCTGAACATTGCTCTAGTCTACGCTACTCTGCAGACAATGTAGCTTACTGAAAACACTTGTAATTATAATAATAATAATAAGAAGAATCTCTGGTAGGCTACTTTCTTAGCAGTATTATTGTTTTCTTTCTGGCTAAGATTCCTGGGAAATATGGCGTTGTCCAATTAAGCGTGTTAGCCAACGTTAGTTTTGCCAGAGAAACGTCAGTCAGCTGCTAGTCAGGAAGCACGTACAAGCTAGGCTACTACGAAGCGAATCAACATGCCTTATACATCCATTGCAGTACAGAAAACTAAACTATTCATTGTACTTCATTAGACATTAAATACAGCTCATCTACAAACTCTTTTAATGTAATTGTGGGCTATCGGTAATAGGAGAAATGTTCTCATTCTCGTCAGCACAGGCCGTTATGGTTACGCAAATGTTTGCATGCATTTATTTTGAATGCATGTATTCTGTATGCATGTTTCTCTCGATGTCATTATCTTCATGCATTATTCATCATTAGTTAGCTATCAAAAATAAGTGATATCTGATCAAAAATGTCCTCCGACGTAAAAAAAAAGCCAAGTTACTCATGCATAGCCTACAGAGCACTGGTCTATAAGCCCTTAATTCCAACTTGCAAAACTAGGCCTGCCTTTAAAAGTATTCATATCAAAATGTGGAATAAAGGAAGAAACACAGGGCCAAGTTGCATTAAATAATTTAGGACAGTTTGGATAGCATTGCTTTGGAATAGAGCTAGTTAATTTAGTGTGAGCTACGATAGGCAATATTGTTAGTTGTAACTTGGCCACATTTTGATATCAATACTTTTAAAGGCAGGCCTAGTTTTTGCGAGTTGGAATTAAGGATTTATAGACAGTGCTCTGTAGGCTATGAGTGAGTAACTGAACTTTTTTTTATGTCGGAGACGTTTTTCATCAGATACATACCTATACACTGTTACAACTGAAATTCCCAGCCTAAAAGAAAAACTGATATTCGAGGGTGAAATGAGCCTAACCTAGCATTGTGTCCTAGCGTGTGTGCATTAAGATAATAGAAACGGATTAAAAAAATAAAAAATAAAAAAATAAAACCCGCAGGCACTTGCAGTGAGGCAGTCCCAAACCCAAAAAGCATGAGGGGGTAGGCGACTCACCTAATCCGCAGTTCCAACCAGAGCTCTTGTGCCACGGCGAGCCCGGTCTTCAGGCCCAGCTGCAATGCCGATACTGTGTCATTGAAGGTCTTCTTGACTGTATTTGTTCGTTTAACGTACACAAGTCCCGTGAGTGAAAACCGCGAAACCCAAAAAAAAAAATAATACAAAAGCATAGTGGGGCCAAAAGGATAGAAAACCACCACTATCTGCCGTGGTCTGAAACAGACTCTTCAACTGAGTGGCATGAAACTTCTCCAAACGTCACAATCGCAACTGCATTGGCATCGCGATTAAAAGATAGCGACCAGAATAAATCCTTGCCTTCTTCTCTTGATCCACCGTCCCGCTCAAGATTTAAAATCTTCTCTCTCAAAAGTCTCTCTTCTGACTCACAAGTTCACCTTTTAAAACCCCAGGGAAAAGGACTGCCCCAGCTATGTCATTAGACATACGTAGTGTGCCAAAACAAAGAAAAATGTGTTGCCAATACCCACACATAGTTTAAGGGCTAGATTAAGACTAGATTACCCAGACTAGATTAAGACTAAATTACGCTGGAAAAGTATGAAACACATGGTTGGCTAAATGGCTCTAAGTCATTCAGGTATGAGTGTGTGAGTGAATGGTGTGTGTGCCCTGTGATGGATTGGCGGCCTGTCCAGGGTGTATTCCTGCCTCTCGCCCAATGCATGCTGGGATAGGCTCCAGCACCCTCCGCGACCATGACCAGGAATAAGCGGGTTAGATAATGGATGGATGGAAACCTGCTTTTGCACAAGGTTAAAGTGTGCGGGCAAGGAATATATGGATCAATATTATTCAGACTAACCATTATGACGTGTTTTCATATACACAATAATAATCTTAAACATTAGGGTTTAACACCGGCACGGGTTCCCGGTAATTCCCGGCCAAACTCTTTTCCCAGAAATATAATATTGGGAAAACAGGAAAGTATTTTCCATTAGCTTACATCAGTGCTGTGATTTGTGACCCGACGCAGAATTCAGATACATGTCTCGCATCCGACCATTGTACAGGAGAGCTAATAAAACCACTATCCCGTCAAAATTGAGTTAATACCAGAATCGCATTCCTGAATATCAAAATATACCATTCACCTAAATTTCAAAATTGCTATGATCTTGAAGTTTGATTGTAATAGTGTTTCAACCATGAATTCATAAAATGAATCCGTTCCCGGGATTCCAGGGACAACGTGCGTCTATTCCGGGAGAGAAATTTTTTTATTTTTGGGAAAAATATGAATCCCGATTTCACAATAGGGTAATCTTGATATTTTCATGCATGCTTGTATGCGCCCCGTGTGTAAGTGACAGGAGGGTGTATGCACGCTGTGGATACTATGTAGCCTATGTAGAAGCGCTTAAATTGCACCGTGAAAATAACATTGAAACTGCGACATGACTTAAGACCAGGTTTGTGTTGGTTTTAGCGCAAACGCTTTTTGCTACCTAAAGGTAACAATACACCAAAAACATCCTGGCCACAGCTCATCTTAAGACCAACCCACTCACTTCACTTGCTATGGGTGCAAGTTCACTTGGTATTTAAACAACATGAGTGCTGGGCGATAAAACGACAACTGCGTCGGTCTGAAACTAGCAAAGACACTTGCGTTTGGATGTAAGATAGGGACCTTAGAGTTCAATAGGAAAATGAGTCAGGTGAAACAAACCTTAAAGTGATCCCTCTATATATATATATGCATACATTCATACATTCACACATTCACACACACACACACACACACACACACACACACACACACACACACACACACACACACACACACACACACACACACACACACACACACACATTTGTTTTAAAAGTAATATGAAGGAATTTGAATTTAACTCATTCTGTGCCGCAGGCAACTTAAGTCGACAAAAATACGAACAGTCTAAAGTGCAGAGTGGCATTTTTTTTTAATGGTTCTAGATGGAAATATTTGAAGTTATATTTATCCCATGTTTAAAAATAAAAAAATAAAAAAATTAAAAAAACTCATCTAAACCAACATCAGGGCATAGGATTGACCAAGTGACCAAGAATATAAAGAAATTTAACACAATCAATTGGACAATAGAACAAACTACTCCTATGCTACTGTCTCAGTAACGGGAGAAAATGAACAAACGCACTTGATCATTGCTGCATCTTTCTGCAGCGGTATCAAAACAAAATTGGCAATTTATAATATCCCTTTCCCGACTTCTATTTAATAATTCTCTGATTTCCACTTCTGTCCAGTTATTTCCCATATCAATTCCAGTGACCATTGTTTCATTGGTTCCGTTTTTAATTAGTCCCTCACACCACAGATTTTAGCCTACGTTATTTTTGCCTCAGGATAACTGTTTCTGTATGAAACGGTTGATACAAAGTACAGTAACTCACGTGGACAGCTCATTTGTACATATCTATACAAATGACCAGTGATTATGTTTATTGCTCACTTTTACATATCTATAGTTATACAAGAGCTGATTTTTATGGAAAACTGTTTTCACTATTATTACACATCACCAATGTAAGTCATGTGAACCAAACTAAGAAGGACTGAAAATAAATAATTTATATTTCCATCAATATTGTTTGACGTTGTTCTAATAGTGAACTGAACCAGAAGGTGTGCTATTTAGTGCCATCTATCCTCATTAACAAAAGATTCTGTTCAATAGGTAAAATAATGTGGTTTTTTTTGGGGGGTTTTTTAGTAGAAGTTTGCACATTGCCAGGATCAAACTAAAAAATTTTATGTCGGCATTGCCAGACATAAAGTTGGTTTGGCATTGCTGAGGCTGAGTATTCTAGAACACGCTATTTCCTGATAAAAGACTTGCCCTTACCTGAATTCCTCTTGCTGTCAGGTGGTCAAATAAGGCTTTTCTCATTAGAAGTCTACAAAGAGCAAAAACAGTCAGTGTTCCCTGTTATTGGTTAACATGATTTAATACTGAAATCTTCCAGGACACTACTTTTTTATCTATTCGTTGATTTTGTAAAAAGAAAACTTGGTAAATGCACTACTGAGAATTTGGAATTGACCTTCATGTGCCCCAAGCTGTTGTCAATCCTGGTCATTCCCATGTATGACCAGCAGAGAGCAGTAAACGTACTCACGTATCAGCCAGCCAGGTAACAATGCGCTGGCTCTTAGTCATTCTTCTGGGGTCCTTCAACCTGTGGGGCAGTGTGCAAAGAGGTGAGCTTTGTTTGGCTACAGAAATCCACACAGGCAGTAATATGACACTAAGAATACATCTACATTTCACATCAATACAAAGAGGTACTGGGAATTTGACCTGAATCAAATAATTTATTTGTTTAACCCCTTGGACTTACTTACTTCAACCCTTTAGAATGTAGATACTTAAAAAGAAACAACAAGGTCAGAGAGAGCCAAGGGTTGCTAGTTTCAATCCTAGGAGAGACACTGCTGCTCTTCCCTTGACAAAAAACTGAACCTGAACATAAATATAAAATAAAGATTAAAACCTACCAATATTAAAAGATAACATCTAAACATTAATAAGAGCCTCATAAGCAAATGACATGGGGTCAACTGACATAGTGGGGGTGTGACATACGATGTCACTCACTTGGTGATGATAGAGGGCATGGGGATCTCCAGGAACTGCTCCCGGAGGGGCACAAAGGGAAGCAGGCCGGTGTAAAACAGCCCCACCAGCAACAGAACCCGCTTGATACTGAACAGGATGGGGATCCGGGGGTTCTGACACACAGACAAGAACATGGCCAGGTTTCTACTGTGATGTCGCACAGTGGTATGGGTTCTACTGCAACATTCAAGCTGGTCTAGAGCAGTCTAGATTCTACATCACAGGCTGATCTGACTTCTACTGTGCCAAATAATCTGGGGTTCTACTATATCACATCACAGGAAGGTCTGGTTCTGGAAAGTGTGGGTTCTAAAATTCGATATATAAACATTTAGCTTGACATACAGTTGAAGTCGAAAGTTTACAAACACCTTAGCCAAATCCATTTAAACTCAGTTTTTTCACAATTTGTGACATTTAATCCTAGTAAACATTCCCTGTCTTAGGTCAGTTAGGATCACAACTTTATTTAAAGAATGTGAAATGTCAGAATAATAGTAGAGAGAATTATTTATTTCAGGTTTTATTTCTTTCATCACATTCCCAGTTGGTCAGAAGTTTACATACACTCTGTTAGTATTTGGTAGCATTACCTTTAAATTGTTTAACTTGGGTCAAATGTTTCAGGGTAGCCTTCCACAAGCTTCTCACAATAAGTCGCTGGAATTTTGGCCCATTTCTCCTGACAGAACTGGTGTAACTGAGTCAGGTTGGTAGACCTCCTAGCACACGCTTTTTCAGTTCTGCCCACAAATTTTCGATTGGATTGAGGTCAGGACTTAGTGATGGCCACTCCAATACCTTGACTTTGTTGTCCATTTTGCCACAACTTTGGAAGTATGCTTTGGGTCATTGTCCATTTGGAAGAGCCATTTGCGACCAAGCTTTAACTTCCTGGCTGATGTCCTGAGATGTCTTGCTTCAATATATCCGCATAATTTTTTTCTTCCTCATGATGCCATCTATTTTATGAAGTGCACCAGTCCCTCCCTGCAGCAAAGCACCCCCACAACATGATGCTGCCACCCCCGTGCTTCACGGTTGGGATGGTGTTCTTCGGCTTGCAAGCCTCACCCTTTTTCCTCCAAACATAACGATGGTCATTATGGCCAAACAGTTCAATTTTTGTTTCATCAGACCAGAGGGACATTTCTCCAAAAAGTAAGATCTTTGTCCCCATGTGCAGTTGCAAACTGTAGTCTGGCTTTTTTATGGCGATTTTGGAGTAGTGGTTTCTTCCTTGCTGAGAAGCCTTTCAGGTTATGTCGATATAGGACTCGTTTTACTGTGGATATAGATACCTGTTCCCTCCAGCATCTTCATAAGGTCCTTTGCTGTTGTTGTTTTTGCACAAAAGCACATTCATCTCTAGGAGACAGAATGCGTCTCCTTCCTGAGCGATATGACGGCTGCATGGTCCCATGGTGTTTATACTTGCGTGCTATTGTTTGTACAGATGAACGTGGTACCTTCAGGCGTTTGGAAATTGCTCCCGAGGATGAATCAGACTTGTGTAGGTCCACAATTTTCTTTCTGAGGTCTTGGCTGATTTCTTTTGATTTTCCCATGATGTCAAGCAAAGAGGCAATGAGTTTGAAGGTAGGCCTTAAAATACATCCACAGGTACACCTCCAATTGACTCAAATAATGTCAATTAGCCTATCAGAAGTTTCTAATCCATGACATAATTTTCTGGAATTTTCCAAGATGTTTAAAGGCAGTCAACTTAGTGTAGGTAAACTTATGACTCACTGGAATTGTGATATAGTGAATTAAAAGTGAAATAATCTGTCTGTAAACAATTGTTGAAAAAATTACTTAGGACATCTACTTTGTGCATGACACAACTGACTTGTCAACACTATAGTTTACGAACACGAAATCTGTGGAGTGGTTAAATATGAGTTTTAATGACTTCAACCTAAGTGTATGTAAACTTACAACTGCAACTGTACCAAAATAACACAGTTAAAAGCACATACAGAGATATACAAATTCTTCACTTCTTCACAAACAAGCACTTTATTTTCATACAGAATCCTTTTTGAAACTCTAAAACTTTGTCTTGTGACCACAAATCATGATAAACTGGAAGGCAATTCAAGGAAAATAAACCAGTTGTCTAGTTGTGGCTGCATTACAATAAACTGGCTAATTGTATGATATATGGATTATTATGTGTCATCACACTGCAAAAACCAAATCTTAACAAGCATTTTAATCTTATATTTAGACTTTAGAATCTTATTTATGTTACTTTTTTGCGAAATAAGACAAAAAGATTGCCAATGGGGTGAGATAGTTTTTTCTAATTTCATGACATGTATCACTATATTCTATAAAACCTATTTAGTTTGAATACATTTTCAGTACATTCAAATAATATATATTCTTTTATGTTTTGGCATCTCAAACCCCCAAAATATCAGGTGGCGCAAACCGTCCGTGCAAATGAACAGACGAAGAAAAACTATTAAAAATGGTATTTTAATGATAATAAATTCTAAATAAAATACTATGGCATGATTTTATGTTTGAAACCTTTCAAATAAACCAAACTTTACAAATACCATTAGTTTTAAAGCTGTTGAGATAATTAAAAAACCTTTGTCCAGCAATTTGTATGTTCTCAAATGTCAGGGTGGGCCCAACCATAAACATGGGACTTTTATTATAAAGAGAAGAGGTAATAACAGTAAACATGATATTGCATCATTAAGTGCACCCCAAGTGACCTTTATGGCTGAGTGAAAAGGTTTGTAGATCTCTCTCAAATATTGATAAAAATAGCTACTTTCAACTCGTAGGTAGACTGGTACACTTTCCAATGTAAAACTAGGAAAATGTTATTTTATCATAAAACTCTTTATTCTGTTTAAAAATGATATGTATGAATTTGATAGCAATGGCAAAAGCTAATACAAGCTTCCAAGTAGAAGCCCATTTAATTTGAAATTAGTTGCAAAAGTCAGGTCACACAACCAGTAAGTCAGGTGCAACTGCAAGGAATGTCACTATATTAAATAAATAATGTTATTTAAAGCTCTAAGATTATCTATTACATTTCTAAAATGTTTATTAGTTTTAAGTTAAAGATGTTATACACTTTAAAACCTTTTTCATGATTTATAATTCTAGATTTAGAGTTTCTGAACTCTGAGCTTGCTTTTTCACTGTATAATGTGATGTATATTTATGCATTATCCTGTGTGGTATGACATGATAAGGTTTAGAATAGGCCTTCCCTACAGAAAGACAGTAGACAATATAAGTTTGAACACAAACTTCAAGTTGGCTTGAAAAAGCAAAGGACAGAGAACACTATATTTTGGTAATAGAAATTAGGCATTACACAAACAAACAATAGACATTGTTAGCAATGGCATGAATTAGTATGAGCATGTTCAGCTGAAATAGGATATATGAACTGAAAGCTGAATGGAACTGGATGAATACAAGTTCTATTAAAAACCATGAACGAGTAGAAAATGCACAAGCTTTACTCATCCAATAATTCCTATTGACTTTAAAAGTTTTTTTTAAAGTGGAATACTATTAATTGTATGAAAATCTTTCAAAATGGACGAAGAGATGGTTGCTAAGGTCTTTCTAGGTGGTTGCTATGGTCTTACTTGTTGGTTGCCAGGGTCCCTGTTGGTTAATAGGGTGTTACTCCGGGGATTGCTTGGTGGTTGCTAGGGTCTTACTGGGTAGTTGCTAGGGTGTAGTAGCTGGTTGCTAGGGTGATACGAGGTGGTTACTAGCCGGTTTGCTAGGGTGTAGTTGGTGGTTGCCATGGTATTACTAGGTGGTTGCTAAGGTGTTACTAGGTGGTTGCTAGGGTCTTTACCAGGCGATTGCTTGGGTTTTAATATGTGGTACAATGAAAGCATATCATTCTGCTAGAAGGCATAGGCCTCGTGACGTGTCGTCATTTCCTCCAGATTAGTATGAGCATGTTGAACTGAAATAGGCTATATGAACGGAAAGCTGAATGGAACTGGATGAATACAAGTTCTATTAAAAAACCATGAACGAGTAGAAAATGCACAAGCTTTACCCATCCAATAATTCCTTTTGACTTTTAAATTTTAAGTGGAATATACCATTAATTGTATGAAATCTTTCATTACAGTGTATCTAATCAATCTACTGCACTGTAGCCTATTCCAGTTGCTATGTACCGAATGTGATCTCGTGATGCATCCTGTTTTTGGTCAATTTACTGCTTTTACTTCAATAGAGACTGTTGACTAAAACACTTTTTTGTATTTTGTATTTTTAAAAATGCAATTATTCAGCATATTTCCTGTCATTACTAATGTTGTCAGGTGGCACAACTGATAATCGTCAGGTGGTGCGACCAGGTAAAATATTCATTTAAACCAATAAATAATAGGTTAAAGTGACCAAATAGTTGATAACGATGAATATCTATTTGTATTGAATGCATTTATTTGTATAATTATTTTTCTGTCTTTAAATGTAAAATCAGATGCTAACGAGACTAAATACCTGGCCACTAGAATGCAATAATCTTACATTATTGTAAATACAAAAAACAACCACAAAATAATAATGTGTTAGGCACTGTAGACACTCTTAAGGGATACTTGCCAAAGATTTCACTTAAAATAAATAGTAGGAAAAATATATATATATTTTTTACAAATATTTGGTTGCGCCACCTGACATTTTTTGGGCGGTGAAGTTAAAAATACAGTCAAAAAATGAATTTAAACACTTTGAAATGTTATTTAACAAATGAGACTTGTTTAAACACATTGTTCCAGACTCAAAAATATGCATTACATCCATTTTGAAAAGACTTTTTAAAAATAAATTTTTAGAAGCTTTATTTTCATTGACCCATTTGCCAGTGGGGTAAGAATTTCACCTGCCAAGCAAAAAAGTAACTTAAAAAAAGCTAATATTTTCCACTTCAGAGAAAATTTTTTTAATTTTAAGTCTCATTACAAAAATAAAAACAGTAGTTAAGACAGTAATTTTTTTGCAGTGTGCAGCATTGCTATGCTCTCACCTCTTTGTAGCACTTCTGCACAATCTTATTGCTGGAATTTCCCCACACGGTCATGTGTTCACGGTCGTACTTCATCACAAGGTCTGAGACCTGCAGAAAGTACACAGGAAAAAGTGACTGTATTTGTATTTGGACAGTGACACAATTTTTTGTTGTTTTTGGCTCTGTACTACAGCCACTGGATTTGAAACATGAGGATAAAGTGCTGACTGTCCCGCTTTAATTTGTGGGCATTTACATCAATATCAAGTGAACCATGTAGGAATTGCAGCCCTGTCTATACATAGTCCCTCCATTTTGGGGTACCAAAAAGTAATTAGACAATTGTCTGCTCAACTGTTCCTTGGCCAGCTGTGTGTTCTTGCATCATTAGTTCATTCACAATAAAGCTAACAAAAGGTCTAGGGCTCTATTTTAATAAACCAAACGCAATGGTGAACACAAGAGTAAGCGCTTGGCGGTATCGCTCTGAGGGCATGTCAGCAAGAAATTTGGTCATTTCATGACGGCAATCTTGGCGCATCTGATGGCGGTATTGCTAAAAGGCTGGGTTTAAATGTCCAAGGTGTGTCTCTATGGTAGCCAATCAAATTGTTGTTCTCATGCTTTAAAAAAAGACAGTTGGAAACGCAATCGCTCCATGCAATTTCATAATGAGCAACCCAAAACGCACTGGACCGTCAACGACAAAAGCGATTTTCCGCACAGGAATCAGACATACTTGCAACAGAAGTACAGGCTAGGACTGTAGTAATTTATGGATCACAATCCACACCACCTTGTCTCCCAGAAGTTCGGAAGGCACGGGAGGAGGTGGCGAATGCATTAATTAGCCTACATTAGGTGATGTAGGCATAATTATGATTCAAATGGTAGGCTTATGATTCAACTGTGTCAATGTGTAATTTATATATTATAGGCTATTGGCCTACATGATCGCAAGTTTCTTGTAAGCTGTCCTGTTTTATTCTAGTAGTTTAAATTAAAATTAATTAATTAATAATAATTATAGGCTATTTGTTCATTAAATGGAAGTGTAATGTTGGCATCACCTATAGACACTACATAGAACTACATGACTAATAAGTTGCCAAATTGCCAGAGTCTATTGCGTTGCCGCTAAGAGGTGGTTCCAGCTGATCATAACGCAATAGGTTTTCGTTGGTTCAAATTGTCACTGAGCCGAAAGTATTTTAGAACACGCCCCAGACAGCGCCACCCATCCCACTGCAGCGCAAGCGAAAGGATGTTATGTTGAGAATTTGTTGATCCTAGCGGTATTGCTGAGAAACGCCATAGCGCCAGTTTTAAGACGTTGATGCTGTCAACAAGCTTGCGTTTGACTATACCGTCCCCTTGCGCTGGTTTGCGCCGGTTTGAAAATAGAGCCCCTAAAGTTGAATCTACAGTACCAATCAAAGGTTTGGACACACCTACTCATAGAAGGTTTTTTTCTGTTATTTTTATGGAAAATACAGTAGATATGGATGGATAACTTGAAGGGTTTTCTTCTCCTGACTTATTTTTCCATAGAGTTCAATAGGAAAATTTGTCAGGAGAAACAACCCTTCAAGTGACCCATCCATATCTACTGCAAATCTGGCAACAGAGTGATGGTTTAAGGCTTGTGTGATACGTCAGACCCTTGATGACTTAGAGCCATTTAGCCAACCATGTGTTCTGTTCCAGTGTAATTTAAAGCTAAATCTAGTCCCCACCCCCCAATTCCCATAGAGATCCATTCAAATGCAGAGGTTATAGTATCGCTTCTAAGAGTACCCGGAAATAAGATATCAGGAGTCTTTTTACCTGTGGAATACCTGTTTACCACAGAAGTTGTTTGAGAGAATGGCAGGAATGTGCAAAGCCGTTATCAAGGCAAAGGGTGGCTACTTTGAAGAATCTAAAATACAATACTTTTTTTTATTCGTTTAATCCTTTTTTGGTTTTTGCATAATTTAATTTGTGTTATCTCATAGTTTTGATGTCTTTACTATTCCAAAATGTGGAAAACAGTAAAAAATAACAGAAAAAAAAAACCTTCTATGAGTAGGTGTGTCCAAACTTTTGACTGGTACTGTATGTCTGGAATTTGTATTTGCAGTATGTTGCTGTTGTCTCTCAATATGAGGTCCAAAGAAGTGTCAATGCAAGTAAACAGGCCATCATGGGGTGGAAAAAATTTGAGTAAATCATGGCCAAGACAATTGGGTGTGTCAAAATCAACAGTTTGGTACATTGTTAACTCATTCAATGCCAGAGTGCTCTGGAACACTAAGCCTCAGCAGTGCCTAGCCAATATGGCTGCTGACATTCTAAATTTTTAGATTGATCCTGTCAATGTGCAAACTTCTAATAAAACACATAATTCAGTGCTTTTCAGTTTGGTTAACAGGACTCTTACTTGGTTCTATTTTGTTCCTCCGACCATTAGGGTCGTCAATATGGATGGCCTTCTGGGGCCAGATGCATCGAGACTACCAGAATTTGTCAAGACCTCCGCGTAGTGACGTAATCCCTCCCATAAAGGGGGGAGCTCCTCCCCAGATAAATCCTCTTCATTTTTCTCGCCAATGCATAGTGAGACGTGAGACTGTTTGTATCCAGTGTGAATCCCACAGCATCTTGTGACTTCGGTCGGGGCTACGATTCCTATCGTCCTCCAAAGGCGGTGATAAGCACTTACAAACGACATCCGCGGGTAGCCTTGCTATCCTACACGGATATTGTTTCTTGGATACTGCTGCGGTAGGCACATGGTGCTGCCGCATATACTTTGTTCTATAGCGAAACAAATCACGCGGTGAACAGGTTTGTATCTTTCTGTGATTCCATTGATCGAACCTGGGTGTGGAAAGTGTACCCCAGTGAGATCTGCTACCATACAATCTGCGAGCGACAGCTCCGGTGATTGATTCTAAGTCTGTACTGGGTGCGGCGAGCACACCAGTAAGGCTTCCCAATTGGTTAGTGTGCTGCTACATCGATTGGTTTATAAGGCAGAAGTATGCGTGATTCGCTATGTTATCTGCCTCGGCTTCCCCTACTAAAGACCACCGCCACGAGTGCGCTTTATTTTCCTAAGGCATGAGCGCCTTGTGCACTGAATGTGGGGGAGCCATGGATATGGCCGATGGGCACACCCAGTGCTATCTGTGCCTCGGCCTAGGGCATGTGCAGGAAGCGTTCTCAGACCCCTGCCCCTGCTGTATGGGTATGTCGCTGGAGAATAAGCAGCCCTGATTGGATGCGTTCATGGCCCACATGCCTCCCCTCGGGCAGAACGCCAACGGCAGTAGAGGTTTGCACCCAAACGTAAGGGTACTCCCGCCACCGTGGCCCCTGCATGAAAAAAGGGCAAGGCTGACAAGGGCGGCAACCTGTCCGCGGAAGTTGCGGAAGTTGCGGAAGTTGCAGAAGTTGCGGAAGTTGCGGAAGTTGCGCGCGGCAGCGCAACAGCTGCCTGAAATGCTGGGAGACCACAAAAAGGTGGAAACGGCTCCCCGGCACGAGTCCCCACAGGGGCCCCCTGCAGGTGAGGATCCATGCAGGAATCTGGACTGTGACGGTTTTGACACCCTTTCTACAGCAGCATCAAACACGGTCCAAGACAGCAGACCAATCTGACAGAGGATCGATAGGAGGCTCGGGTTCCACCAACAGTTCAGTGGGTTACTCGGCCTCTCTAGGAACCATTCTCCGTGCGGTATGCCTCAGGCTAGCACTTCGGGGACGTCTAAGGTTTCACAGACTGGCTCCTCAGGGGGCACGATTTGTCATGCCAGCATCAAATAATTTTATGGCTGAGCTAAATAAAGGCTGGCCACGCCCTGGTATGTATCAGATGGCCAGAGATTGTAGGACGTTTGCGTCCATGTCAGATGCGGCGGTCCATGGGCTGGACCGAATGCCCTCTGTGGAACCTGCCATTGCGGCATTAGTAGTGTTCCCAGAAGAGGCGGTCCCGGCAGACGCCTGTTGCCCTAGGCCACAATACAGAGCAACAGACAATCTACTCTGTAAGGCTTAAAGAGCGGCTGCCAGAGCAGCGCGAATTGGTAGCTCACTGTCATGGCTAATGCTCGCTTTCTTTTAAGACGGCATTTCTGCTAGCGATGGCATCAGCAAGACGCGTTGGTGAGCTCTGCGCTCTCTCTATCAGTGCAGAGTGTCTAAGGTGGAGGCCGGCCGACTCAGGAGTCACACTGCGGCCTAGTCCATCGTTTTCTGCCCAAAATCTTTTCGGCATCAACCAGCCCGATCGAGCTTGTTGCGCTTCGCCCCCCGCCAGGCAAGGACCTGCGGGACACACACCTGGTTTGTCCAGTGCGTGCGCTGCGATGCTACGTCGAAGCTACCGCTTCCATCAGACGTACAGGGCAACTCTTTGTTTGCTACGGGAAGACCAAGGCCGGAAATATACCGCATGCAAAGCGCACGCGACCGCTTCGCTTCAGCGTCCATTGTAACCTACCAGAAAGAACATAGCAGCCGAGCGCGCTGCGAAGCGCCATTTCCGCATGTGCTTCGCTTGCGATACTTTTGGCGTTGGGTCTATTTTTCTCGGCACTCCAGAAGCAGAGAATTCTGGTTTGCCTTGTTTCTTTGCAGGCTATTTCAATTTACGGGATTTGAGTCCTACACTGCCTGTTGTTATGTTTGCACATTTATATGTGTGTATATAACCAATACAGTTAGGTCCATAAGTATTTGGACAGTGACACAATTTTTGTTATTTTGGCTATGTACTCCAGCACATTGGAGTACATTTTAAATGGTACAGTGACTATGAGGTTAAAGTGCAGACTTTCAGTTTTAATTTCAGGGTTTTTACGTCCATATCGGGTGAATGGTGTAGCAATTGAAGCCATTTTTATGCATAGTCCCCCCCCATTTTAGGGGACCAAAAGTAATTGGACAAATTAACATAAACTTTAAAAAAAAATGAAGTTATCATATTTAATATTTGGTTGCATATCCTTTGCATGTCATGACTTCCTGATGTCTCTGACCCAACAACATCAAAAGACTCTTGATAACGTATTTGCAGGTACTCACAAGCGATACTACAATCTCTCTGCATTTGAATAGATCTCTATGGGAATTTGGGGGTGGGACTAGATTAAGATTAACACAGGAATAGTATGGAACACATAGTTGGCTAAATGGCTCTAAGTCATCAAGGGTCTGACGTATCAAACAAGCCTTAAAACATCACTCTGCTGCCAGATATGCAGTAGATATGGATGGATAACTTGAAGAGTTTCTTCTCATTTTTTCCATAGAGTTCAATAGGAAAATTTGTCAGGAGAAACAACCCTTAAAGTGGTCCATCCATATCTACTGCATATCTAGCGGCAGAGTGATGGTTTGTGGCTCGTTTGATACCTCAGACCCTTGATGAATATGCTCAAATTAAAGCTGACAGTCTGCACTTCAACCTCATTGTCATTGCATCTGTTGTGGATTGAACACTGGAATGGACCCAAAAGCAAGACTCGAAGGCAAACTCAGGCAAAAAGGACTCCGTAGGAGTTGTTTATTAAAGGTAGCAGGGCAAACAGAGGACGGGGAAAACTAAGGTGACGAACTGGAAGCAGGGTTGGCGAGCTAAGCAGGGCTGGAACAGAGACGGGGGAAGGAGCGAACAGGAAGGCAAGGCAGGCTAGGCGGGCTGGAGCAGGGAGAAAAAAAGGAACAAACAAGTTAAATCACAAACAAAGAGAGAATGGCCAGGAAAATGTCTAGGCAGAGCTGAGACATACTGGCAGCGAGTGAATGAAACTGGGGAGTATAAATAGTGTGAGGAACAGGTGAGAGTGCTCATGGGATTATTAGAGTGAGTGTGGAATGTGAGCAGAGGGGGAGAGCGACAGGCTAAATGATAACGAGGAACTAAATGGGGAAGCCACGCCCAGCCAGCACAACACTGACGAGACAGACAGGGTGCACTGAAAAACATGACATGACACGAGAGGAATGGGAAACCAGGAGAAACTAAAGGAAGGTGGACTGGAGGGAAACGGCAGATGTTACAGCATCCTTTCAAATTCAAAGTGCTAGAGTACAGAATCAAAATAACAAAAAATGTGTCACTGTCCAATGAATTATGGTGCTCAGGTGATGGAGCCAGTGAGCAGAAACATACTTCCCCCTCAAACACCAGTCCCCCGGTCCTGCCACAACACACATACACACACATGCTTACACACACATACACACAGACTAACACACATACACACACTTATACACACATAAGTTATGGTGCTCATAAGTTATCTATTTTTGTAGATAACTTAAAATATTGCAAATGAGAACCATGTTTAAAAAAAAAAATTTAAAAAAAATACAAAATTAAATCCGAGTAAAAGGCGGTTAACGAACAAATTGGTCATGGTTTAAATTTGTTTTTTAACTCAAATATGGAATTCTTTACCGGTATAGCAGTGTAAAGATGGCTGTAGTCCGTCTATTATGTATATTAGTCACCCTCAGCACTTTAGACACTTTTTGCCAACTTATGTCGTCTACTCACTGAATGAGTTAAGAAGCAAGAACGCACTGGTGAGCTCAGCAATAACCAACATCCTGGTAGGCCATGGATGACCACTGTAGTGAATGACAAAAGAATACTTTCAATTGTGAAGAAAAACCCCTTTTCACAGTCAAACAGAATAAGAACACTCTCCAGGATGTAGGCACAGATGTGTCAAACGTGACTAAAATATAGAGAAGACTACACCAGCATAACCTCATTGGGTTCACTGCAAGATACAAACCACTGGTAAATCTCAAGAATATAACGGTCAGGTTAGAGTTTGCTTAAAAGTAAATTTAAAAAACTAGTTGTGGAACAAACTCTTGCCAGTTGAGATGAGCACTAACCTGTACTAAAGCGATGGAAGGACAAATAGAGAAATGTGGAGAAAGTAAGGAACTGCTCATGATGCAAAGCACCCCCTCATCTTTGAAACAGTGGTGGGGGTGTTATGGCTTGGACATGTATGGCTGCCACTGGAACTGGCTCACTTGCATTTCCTGATGACTGCTGATGGCAGCAGCAGAATGAATTCTAAAGTGTACAAAAACACCTTTTCTGCTCAGGTCCAACCAAATGCCTCAAAACTCATTGGACGGCTTAGCAGCAGGACAATGACCCCAAACACACTGCAAATGCAACCAATGGGTGTTTCAGGGCTAAAAATGAGAATGTTCTTGACTGGCCAAGTCAATCACCAGACCTGAATCCAATTGAACATGCGTTTCGCTTGCTTAAGACTCAACAAAAATCCCCGAAAACAAACAGGAACTGAAGATGTCTAAAGTACAGGCCTGGCAGAGCATCACCAGGTAAAATCCACAACATCTGGTGATGTCTATGAGTTGCAGACTTCAGGCAGTTATCTAATGCAAAGGATTTGCAACCAAGTACTAAATATGACTTTATTTAAGATTGTTAATTTGTCAAATTACTTTTGGTCCCCTAGAATGGGAATACTATATGTAAAAAGGGCTGCAATTCCTACAAACTCCAATTCCAAAAAGGTTGGGACATTATGTAAAATGCACATAAAAGCAGAAAGCTGTGATTTGTAAATTCTCTTTTCCATATGTGTATTTTTTCAATACACAATGGAGAGATTTCGAGGGACAAGATTATTAGTCAGATTATTAAATTTATACACTGTTCTTAAAAAAAACCTACCCATCATGTGAAACCTTATAAATAAGATAACTTCAAGACCGAAAGTCAAAAACTTTTTTTCACGACAGACAAAATTTCATCGTTTTACCACCATTTTGGACACCAAAAATGTGACATAGAAAACTGTGCCACATTTAGTCATGAATATTTAATTCATAAATAAACGTCATATGGCCCCTCATACATATACGTTTTGATAATATTTTAAGGAACAATATTCATGAATACCAGAAGAAAATACAGTAACATGTCCGATATTTTGCCTAGCAAAGATCCGGTAACGGTCGTTGTGCTTGTCAATTGCCACACCAACTGTTATCGGGATCAACACCTCCGGAAGCTAACCAGAGAGGCTCCAAACCCCTACTGCTTTACACAAATCCTTAACTGGGTATCCTACGGTAGCAGTAATTTTCAGGCGATTTAATTATTTTTTCTGATATTCAAATTTAATATACCAAAAACATCGTGGTGTCAAAAACGCAATGACCGTTTTTGATATATTTTTAGACTTTTCAAAGTCAATAAAACATTTTATCTGACATAAATTGGTCATCAAAACTAAGAAACTTATCCAATCTTCAAGTTGGCAACATGTGGTCGCATGTTTACCTCGCGTACGCGCCAAGTCGCAAATTCATATACTTCGTGTCAACTCCGGAAGCCCTACAACGATCGTTACCAAGACGTTTTACTTCCTAAAAAATCATCCCAAATCAAACCCTTTGACGAACCATCGGCTGTCAATATAGCTCAAATCCATAAGGTAATGTACCGTTTTGTCTATTTATGGATACAATGTATTGTAATGTATATTTTCTTACGTAAGGCGCGTCGCGATGTCCACTCAGATGGATGCAGTATTCTACCACATGATCAGGTAAATGAAGTGGAAACAGGGTTTGCAATGTTATTGTTCCATGTGGTATTCATAAACATAGGAAGGAATAAGAAATATGTGCACTTAATGTGCCAACCAGGTCACTGGTGGACACCATGCGACAACCGTTACACAAAATGCATTTGTGTATTCTAATGCCATTTTCAGAAACTTGCAGTCAATATGCTATCTTTTCTTATATTTTTGTTGATACTATGTACAGTCAAGCCGGAAAGTCTGCACACTCTTTCACCTTCTCCACGTTTTATTACATTACAGACATATTCTACAATAGATGGCGTTCATTTTTTGTCTCAAAATTCTACACAATATAGCCCATAATGACGAAGTGAAAACAGGTTTTTAGACATTTGTGCTAATTTATTAAAAATCAAAATGTAAAATATCATATGTACACAAGTGTGCACACCCTTTGATATGACACCCAAAAGTGAGCTGAGGTGCATTTTGTTTCCACTGATACTGCTTGAGATGTTTCTACAACTTAATTGGAGTCCACGTGTGATAAATTCAATTGATTGGACATGATTGGGGATTGCCAACACCTGCCTATATAAGGTCCCACAGTTGACAGTGCATGTCAGAGTAAACTCCAAGTCATGGGGTCAAAGGAATTCTCTGCAGACCTCAGAAACAGGATTGTGTCAAGGCATAGATCTGGAGAAGGGTATGGAAAAATCTCTGCAGCTTTACAGGTCCCAAAGAGCACAGTGGCCACCATCATTCGTAAATGGAAGAAGTTTGGAACCACCAAGAATCTTCCTAGACCTGGCCGCCCGGCCAAACTGAGCAATCGGGGAAGACGGGCCTTGGCCAGGGAGGTGAGCAGGAACCCGAGGGTCACTCTGACAGAGCTCCAGCGTACCCTTGTGGAGATGGGAGAACCTTTCAGAAGATCAACCATCCAGGCAGCACTCCACCAATCAGGCCTTTATGGTAGAGTGGCCAGACGGAAGCCCCTCCTTAGCAAAAGGCACATCACAGCCCGCTTGGAGTTTGCCAAAAGGCACCTAGAGGACTCTCAAACCATGAGAATCAAGATTCTCTGGTCTGATGAAACCAGAATTTTACTTTTTGGCCTGAATACCAAGCGTCACGTCTGGAGGAAACCAGGCACCGCTCATCACCTGGCTAAAACCATCCCTACAGTGAAGCATGGCGGTGGCAGCATCATGATGTGTGGATGTTTTTCAGCAGCGGGAACGGGGCGACTAGTCCTGATAGAGGGAAAGATGAATGCAGCTAAGTACACCGAGATCCTTGAAGAAAACCTGCTCCAGAGCGCTCTGGACCTCAGACTGAGGCGAAGGTTTACCTTCCAACATGACAACGACCCGAAGCACACAGCCAAGAGAACAAAGGAGTGGCTTCGGAGAACGTCTGTGCATGTCCTTGAGTGGCCCAGCCAGAGCCCAGACCTGAGTCCAATTGAACATCTGTGGAAAGAGCTGAAAATGGCTGTGTCCCGACGCTCCCCATCCAACCTGACGGAGCTTGCAAGGATATGCCAAGAGGAATGGGCACAAATGTCCAGAAACAAGTGTGCCAAGCTCGTAGCTTCTTTCCCAAGACGCCTTGAAGCTGTAATCACTGCCAAAGGTGCAGCAACCAAGTATTAGGCTAAGGGTGTGTACAGATATGTAACCCCTAAATAACCTATTTTTGTCAGTAAAATAAAATTGCATATTTTCTAAAAACCTGTTTTCACTTCGTCATTATTGGCTATTGTGTGTAGATGTTTGAGGCAAAAAATTAACTCAATCTATTGTAGTATAAGTCTGTAACGTAATAAAATGTGGAGAAGGTGAAAGGAGTGTTCGGACTTTCCGGCTTGACTGTATATTCATGAACCCAATAAAGTGCTTGTCAGCTCTTTTGAAGGAATTTGAAATTTGACCCCCTTTGTCACACTATTGTGTACCAGTATTGTAAAAATACACATATTTAATTGAAAACAGTACAAAGAAAAGTTTGTAATGTTTTACCTTATCACCTTTATTGATTTTTGTAAAAATACGCTAATTACGAATTTGACGCTTGCAACACATTCCACAGGTAAACAGGCGATGCTATCATGACTGGGTATAAAAGGATATCAAAAGACTCTTGATATCTTATTTTCAGGTACTCTGACAAGCGATACTATAACCTCTCTGCATTTGAATGGATCTCTATGGGAATTTGGGGGTGGGACTAGATTAAGTTGTAAATTACACAGGAATAGCATGGAACCCATGGTTGGCTAAATGGCTGTAAGTCATCAAGGGTCTGAGGTTTCAAATGAGCCTCAAACCATCACTCTGCTGCCAGATATACAGATATAAACCAGCTGAAATCAGAACAGTTGTAAAGTTAAATGCTCCAGACAAGAACATGCTTTACACATACAAAAGGATAATATGGCTGGACATACACACATGCAGACACATGCAGACACACACGCACATACACACAGGCAGGCACACGCGCGCACACACATACACGCTCGCACGCGCACACACATACCTTCCTGATGAGCGTGTCGTTGTTGGCCTTGATGTCGATGTTGATGGGGGTGTTGGGGAAGGCCTCAAACACGTCTGCCAGCAGGGGAATGTGCTTATCCTCCCCCCCTTCACAG
Source organism: Synaphobranchus kaupii (assembly GCA_029718625.1). Classification (NCBI taxonomy): domain Eukaryota; kingdom Metazoa; phylum Chordata; class Actinopteri; order Anguilliformes; family Synaphobranchidae; genus Synaphobranchus; species Synaphobranchus kaupii. Next base: position 34,044,339 of record CM056378.1, on the reverse strand, counting down.
AAGCATTCTGTACAGACACACGCTTAGTATGTAAACACGCATACACACAAACATACACATACATACATCACTCTCATGCACACAATCACGCACACACACACATCACTCTCATACACACAATCTAACACACACACAATAACATTTCAGTTGAAATTGTCATATGAATTCTTCAACTCCAATTCCCAAAATGCACTGTGTAAATGAGTCAATGCTTTAATATGCACTCTAGAATTAATACAAATTAAAATTCTAAAGTTAGACAAAATCCAGCTCAGCGCACAAAGAGCATAATCAGCATAACCATGAGTGTATGTGATCAACAGTTTTTACAGAGTGGGCAAAAACAATTCCATTTACAGTCAGGGGAGGGGGTGGAGAAGGGGGTTGCTGGACTTTGTACGAGGGGCTGCTGGAGGCTGCAAATCCCACAGTATTTCAAAGTAGTTTCTGTTCTCAGTTATTAACACAAAGCAAGAGATTTTCAGTATGGATAAATACCAGTCGCGTACTGTGGAAAAAAAAACTAAGCCTTTTGTAACCTTATCTTTAAACGGATGAGTACTCTCAACCTGTCTTTACTTACTTTTCTTCATTATCATTACATTACATTACAGGCATTTAGCAGACGCTCTTATCCAGAGCGACTTACACAACTTATTATTACATTTATCCATTTATACAGCTGGATATATACTGAAGCAATTCAGGTTAAGTACCTTGCTCAAGGGTACAACGGCAGTGTCCTACCTGGGAATCGAACCTGCAACCTTTCGGTTACAAGTCCAGTTCCTTCACCATTATACTATATCGATCAAGCAATTAACATTTTTCTTTGTGTCGTAAAATTGTGTCGCATTTAAATATACTGCATGTACAACATTACAATATGCAGATGTAGAAATATAAAGGGCTCCTCAATTGCAGGTGTTATTTCTAATGTCCCGGACAAACACAGTTCTAAACCTTGTGCTCCCCAGGATGTTGCATTTTGATCTTGGGTGAAGTTACTTAGTACCAGGAGGGAAAGACCCCCCTCTCTGTAACTTGATCAGCCTCACCTTTGATCCAAATACAACTGTAATCCAGCGCTGAACTCTGAACAAACCTCAGTAAATAGGTTAACTCCCTGAATTGTTGAACTGTGGCGACTGGCACAGACGATGAAAATAATGAGAGAATAAGCGCAGCTGGATTTATGAGAACCCATGCATGCTCAGATGCAGAGGCAGATGCAACAAACCGTAGCACTCTGCAATCTGCCTCTAATGTGCTACGATTATGGAAGGGCTGTCCAGACTCCAGACTACTAACACAGGAAACTGGCAAAAGAATGTGCTTTAAAAGTTCTTTACAAACGTGAGTGTCTACAATAACAGCCTGTGTCTGTAGGAGAATATAACTGCCTGTGTCTATAGGAAAATATGACTGTCTGTGTCTATAGGAAAATATGACCGCCTGTCTCTATACGAAAATATGACTGCCTGTCTCCATAGGAAAATATGACTGCCTGTCTCTATAGGAGAATATGACTACCTATGTCTCTAAGAAAATATGACAGCCTGTGTCTATAGGAAACTAAGACTGCCTGTGTCTATAGGAGAATATGACTGCATATTTCAATGGGAAAATACAGTGCCCTCCACTATTATTGGCACCCCTGGTAAAGATGAGTAAAAAAGGTTATAAAAAATTAACCGTTTGGTGAATTAGCTTAATCTCACACTCAAAAAATTAGAAACATCCAAGCTTTAATTGAAGTGAATTTTTTATGGAAAAAAAAATCCCTCATCAAGAAATAATTATTTTTAACAAAACCATGTGTGCCACAATTATTGGCACCCCTGCATTTATATATAGAATAAAAATTTATATTTGGTTGCATATCCTTTGCATGCCATGACTTCCTGATGTCTGTGACCCAGCAACATCAAAAGACTCTTGATATCTTATTTTCTGGTATTCTTACAAGCGATACTATAACGTCTCTGCATTTGAATGGATCTCTATGGGAACTGGGGGGTGGGACTCGATTTAGCTGTAAATTATTGTGACCTCCCTTGATTGTGTTTTATAAATCCTTGTTTAAGTGTTTCAAGCTTCTAGTTTAGTACTTGTAAGGTTACTTATTGGCTTACTGTTGTGCATGCCAATGATTGATATCGTGTGGTCCCCCCCCCCCCCCCCCCCAAAAAAAAAAAAAAAAATCATACTGACTGCGCCTGTGTTTGAATTCGTATTTACCTTTTAGGGTGGTTTTAACGCACTTGTTTCAGGTTGGAAAATGCACTAATGTACGTCGCTCTGGATAAGAGCGTCTGCCAAATGTCTAAAATGTAAATGTAATGTAATTATGCTGGAACAGTATGGAATACATGGTTGGTAAAATCGCTGTAAGTCATCAAGGGTCTGAGGTATCAAACGAACCTCAAACCATCACTCTGCTGCTAGATATGCAGTAGATATGGATGGATCACTTTAAGGGTTGTTTCTACTGACTCATTTTCCTATTGAACTCTATTGAAAAATAAGTCAGGAGAAGAAACCCTTCAAGTTATCAATAATTTTGGCACACGTGGTTTTGTTAAAAATAATTATTTCTTGATGAGGGATTTTTTTTCTCATAATAAATTTACTTTAATTAAAGGTTGGATTTTTCTCATTTTTTCAGTGTTAGAATAAGTTAATTCACCAAACGGTGAATTTTTTATAACCCTTTTTACTCATCATTACCAGGGGTGCTAATAATAGTGGAGGGCACTGTATGTGGTATATGAGGGCACCACAGGAAACATATCTTCATAATATCAATAGCTGTCCTGTTATTTGATGCCAACACCCCCCCCCCCCCCCCCCCCCAAAAAAAACAAAAAGAATATATACATTAACTGAATTTACTAGCATCTAGTAACAGTGACACTTACCTTTCTGGAAGGTGACGTCAAGCTTGCACAGATAAGGAGGCAGCTCCTGTAGACACACACACAAACATACATCGACACATGCACAGGCACACACACAGACACACAGACACACACACACAGGAGAGTGAGGTTTTATAACTCCATAATGGGTGCAGGAACAATGAACTATCAATCATTGTGTTGTTTGAACCAATCAGAAATGTATGCTCTCTAGAGCAAACCGCAACGATTTTCTTCAATATGTGGCTGATAGCATATTACGTGTTCCTCAGCAGTTAAACCAGAGATTCTAGACAGTTCAAATACATATTATTTTAGACTAAATCAAATAATTTTGGCTCAGAATGCAACACAGATCCTGATGCAGGCATACGACACACTAGTGTTATTCGGCCTGTCCAGGAATGTGATATATCCCTGATTAATCATGAAATACTGATTTTAAGACCCTAATGTCTCTGGGGCCACTAGCATTTCAGTTCATTGCTAAGCTAAGAATTCTCCACTACCAAAAGAGTGCTTAGTGCATGTGTGCTTATAACATAGGCTACTCGTCCTCTGGCTCTGGTTGAGACATGTAGGGTCTGAATCATAGGTATTCCTTGATGAATCAGGAAACTCACATCTCATACACGTTGAGAGGGTGGGACTCTCACAGTATACGCTAGGTCGGAGATGTTAGCGCAAACGCCCGTCGACCTCTTCAGGCTGGCATCATGTGACACCACAACCTGCTCATCCTTGGTGAGGTGGCAGTCCAGCTCCAGCATGTCTGTGCCCAGCTGTACTGCACTGGAGGGAGAAAGAATGAGAAAAAATGCATTGCTGTGGAAACAAAATCTGGCTCACTGCCAACTTTAATAAAATTTAAAAAAGGGCCTAGACATTTACAGCTTTAGTTTGAAGTGCAGCCACGTATCTGTCATATTCTCAGCACTACATGGTTTTGAAATAAACACCGCAGCAATTATTCAAGGTAAGACGATCTATTTTGACCATTGTACCCTGAGTTTGGACCTCCAAAAGATAGCCCTAAGGATTCTGGCTGGAAGTCAGGTAGCTTATCTGTGTTTGTGTAACCCTGAGATAGCTGCTAACAGAGGAAGTGTAATGTTTCTAATGTGAAACTTCATGAAAGAAAGTGAGAAAGTTAATTTCAGTGTTGTGCAAATGGTGGTTTTCTGTCACACTTAACCAAACTGCAGTAGTGATGTAACCTCCGCAAATCTACTGAGCTCACCAACTGAAAGGAAACCACAGAAACCTGCAAATACTGTGACCCTTCAGGACTGCAGTTAAACCTTCAAACACTGTGGTCCTCCAAGACTGGAGTTTGAGATATCTTGTTCTATGATGTTTGAGAACACGGGGCAGTGGCTCTACTCACTGGCTGAAGGCTGCCATGGTGTTCTCCAGGTTTTCACCCGCACCTGCAGAATCAAAACCATTTGAAGTTTAGTCCAAGATAACAGTACACCTGAACAGTACACATTAACGGTACACTGAACTTTCTACACAGGGAATATTCAGAAACATTTAAACCCAGTTAAAAACAAGGTGGATTTGCTCTTAGCTGACCTATAAAAGAATAATGTACTTCTACCCATGCAAATATCTTCAAATGTTTATCAATGAATGCTTTGTTTGACTGCTGCTCCTTCCCCCAATATTACATTTTATGTTTTATTGCATCTTCAGGCCAGTTAGCTATATAGGCTGTTTTATTACATCTATACTCTGAGCAATTAGGATTTCAGGTATGCCATCTGCCAAGTTACAGCTTGGCGGGGCATGCCCCACATATACTACATACTACACACTGATATGTAGGCTAATTATTTATACAGTCAAGCCGGAAAGTCTCCCCACCCCCTTTCACCTTCTCCACGTTTTATTACGTTACAGACTTATACTACAATAGATTGAGTTCATTTTTTGCCTCAAACATCTACACACAATAGCCAATAATGACGAAGTGAAAACAGGTTTTTAGAAAATATGCAATTTTATTTTACTGACAAAAATAGGTTATTTAGGGGTTACATATCTGTACACACCATTAGCCTAATACTTGGTTGCTGCACCTTTGGTAGCGATTACAGCTTCAAGGCATCTTGGGAAAGAAGCTACGAGCTTGGTTTCTGGACATTTTTGCCCATTCCTCTTGGCATATCCTTGCAAGCTCCGTCAGGTTGGATGGGGAGCGTTGGTACACAGCCATTTTCAGCTCTTTCCACAGATGTTCAATTGGATTCAGGTCTGGGCTTTGGCTGGGCCACTCAAGGACATGCACAGACATTCTCCGAAGCCACTCCTTTGTTCTCTTGGCTGTGTGCTTCGGGTCGTTGTCATGTTGGAAGGTAAACCTTCGCCCCAGTCTGAGGTCCAGAGCGCTCTGGAGCAGGTTTTCTTCAAGGATCTCGGTGTGCTTAGCTGCATTCATCTTTCCCTCTATCAGGACTAGTCGGCCCGTTCCCGCTGCTGAAAAACATCCCCACATCATGATGCTGCCACCGCCATGCTTCACTGTAGGGATGGTATTAGCCAGGTGATGAGCGGTGCCTGGTTTCCTCCAGACGTGACGCTTGGTATTCAGGCCAAAAAGTTCCATTTTGGTTTCATCAGACCAGAGAATCTTGATTCTCATGGTTTGCGAGTCGTCTAGGTGCCTTTTGGCAAACTCCATGCGGGCTGTGATGTGCCTTTTACTAAGGAGGGGCTTCCGTCTGGCCACTACCATAAAGGCCTGATTGGTGGAGTGCTGCCTGGATGGTTGATCTTCTGAAAGGTTCTCCCATCTCCACAAGGATACGCTGGAGCTCTGTCAGAGTGACCCTCGGGTTCCTGCTCACCTCCCTGGCCAAGGCCCGTCTTCCCCGATTGCTCAGTTTGGCCGGGCGGCCAGGTCTAGGAAGATTCTTGGTGGTTCCAAACTTCTTCCATTTACGAATGATGGTGGCCACTGTGCTCTTTGGGACCTGTAAAGCTGCAGAGATTTTTCCGTACCCTTCTCCAGATCTATGCGTTGACACTAGGGGTGTGAATCTTTGGCTTCACAGCGATTCGATTCGATTAACGATTCAGTAGTTGACGATTCGATTCAAGGACACTTTTTTTTTTGGAACGATTCGATTCGATTCGATTCTGTAAACCACGATTCGATTCAGTAACTTTTTTTTAATTTTTTTTTATTTGTTTCTGATTTTCCCCATTTTCTCCCAATTTAGTAGCCAATTGAACCCCTATTCTAATTCAATTCCCCCCCGTGTAGCAACCGCTAGAGAACCACCGCTACACAGATTCAGTAACTTTTAACCAAAATTCTATATCCATGAAATAAACATGCAATAATGCGAGTGAGACTATCTGTATTCTTCTGAAAGGTGAAAAAATAAACAGACAACAGAATTACCTATTAAACATATTTATTCTATAAAAAAGGTAGTCCTACATAATATTTTATGCTGAATACAAAAATGTAATTAAACATAGCTCAGTTATTTTGAACATTTTTCAATAGGCTACATGCTGGCAGGGGAGAGAGTGGGTGGGTGGGTGAGTGAGTGAGTTAAGAGTCAGTGAGTGAGTGAGAGGGTGGGTGAGAGTGAGTGAGAGGGTGGGTGAGAGTGAGTGAGTGGGTGGGTGAGTGAGAGGGTGGGTGAGAGTGAGTGAGTGGGTGGGTGAGTGAGTGGGTGAAATGCACCAGTAGAGGGTGAGGGGGAAAAAAACTCTTGGCGGTACTTCCTTGCAGGCTGACTAGCTCAGTGTTTCCCCTACCATTATCTTGCTGCCCGGCCAAACTCACGTGCCGCCCGGCTTGGACAAGAGGGAAAATAAATAATTTTAATGAAAAAAAATAATAATTTATATTATTCTTTTTTTAAAAATATATATAATCTTTTTTTTATTTTTTTTATGTAGCTGCAATATTTCCCTTACCGCAGAATGCGGGAATGATCAAAATAGCATCTGGAAAAACCCTTGCCAAAACAGCTTCGGTTTCCCATTAGGCCTAATTAAAATTTTCAATGCGCTGATATTATGAGGGTGTAATTATAGTTTCCGCCTCTACGCAAAATGGCGCACTTTCACCGCCCGGCCTGAAAAAAAATCTAGGGGAAACACTGTAGCTGATGACAGAGTTACGGATTACCGCATTTCACAAAAAAATGTGTAAACTAAGTCTTAAAACAATAATCATAATTAAGAATCGCGATTCATTAGATTTAAAGCATTTATATTGATTATTGGTGAAGCCAAAGCGATTCATTCTATTTATTTATTTTAGCAGATCGATTTAGTTGCATCGGTAGAACTGACCATCGATTCATCGATGAATCGCATGAATCGTTACACTCCTACTTGACACAATCCTGTTTCTGAGGTCTGCAGATAATTCCTTTGACCCCATGCCTTGGAGTTTGCTCTGACATGCACTGTCAACTGTGGGACCTTATATAGGCAGGTGTTGGCAATCCCCAATCATGTCCAATCAATTGAATTTATCACAGGTGGACTCTAATTAAGTTGTAGAAACATCTCAAGCAATATCAGTGGAAACAAAATGCACCTCAGCTCACTTTTGGGTGTCATATCAAAGGGTGTGCACACTTGTGTACATATGATATTTTACATTTAGATTTTTTATAAATTAGCACAAATGTCTAAAAACCTGTTTTCACTTTGTCATTATGGGCTATTTTGTGTAGAATTTTGAGACAACAAATTAACTCAATCTATTGTAGAATATGTCTGTAACGTAATAAAACGTGGAGAAGGTGAAAGGGGTGGGGAGACTTTCCGGCTTGACTGTATGTGTAGAATCCCATAGGTGTAGCACAGCCCTTATAACAACTTTGGTAAATTAAGTGACCTGATTTACACCAATGCCATGGACAGTCACTCTCTGACTACTCAGGGTACTGAAGATACCACAACCACACTATCGATTATAGAAGCTGAATCGTGTGTATGAAACTGAAAAATTACACCAAACAGGGACCCGTGCTTGCAGGAGATTGTTTCGTAAGGTCATTTCCATGTTTTGTCAAGAACACAAAAAAGGTTTTGCGTTGAACTTATACCTATTTAAGGCCTCAGAGAGACATGTGACATAACTGCAGTTGGGTGAACCACTGATAAACAGCATCGGTCTGCCACAGCAGACTGCAGTAAGCATGTTATGCGCTTACGCGACCGGTTAAAAGTGCTGCGGAAAATAAGAGCGCAGACACATTACAGTCCCTCTGTCTCATCACACACACCAGAACACTGCAACGACCGGCTGAGTTATTAAATCAGTATTGTTATACAACCCCAATAAAAATAAATATTACTTAACTATAATAAAGTAATTAAATTAAATTATGTGCTTACTTGCAAACTGTTCCTTGTTAATATCTCTACAAGTCAGTGAAAAACACCCAGAAATTAAGATTACATAATGGGCAAAACATTATGGAGAAAGGCATCTCTAAGCCCATTGTCTAAGGTGGAGGGACAGGCAGTGGCTGACTATCCAATCTACATTTTACTTTTACCCAAACAATAAATCATACACACTCTTCCACTCACAATTTTATTTTGAGCATTTATCAAAAGAAGAACAACAAGCTCTGTATGACACCAAAGACAGCAAAAACAACAAGAATCTAAATAAATTCTGGGGAATGACCTTTTTAAAGATGAGTTCAGGCCACCAATTTATCTGTCAGTCACCATAAGAAAAGTCTCTACACTGCAAAAAGAACGACCACAGGTTTGCTGAATCAACATGAAAGGGGAATGGGGTCAGTCTTTGACACTAAGGTCGTCAAAAGGTCAGATTAATCTGAAAACGAGAGGTGCAACATCTAGAAAGTAATAATAATAACCTTGTCTACATGACTATCTAAAAAGCTAGCTAACTAGTTATATCAGCTGGTTACAGGATTGACTTGACGTTTCAACACCACCAGTATAACCAGGACACATTTGCGAAGAGGCTGCAGAATTACTCAAAAATATGCCCAACTGAAACATTTATCTTCGATAGGTAGGCGAGATTTATCTTCTCGACCGGTAGGCTAGATTGTAGCTATAGCAGACGTTAACGTTACCTTATTTGACCCTCTCAGTGGACGCTAACGTTAGCCAATACATGAACGTAGACTAGATGCACAATAGTTAACGTAACGTTATACGTGTTCATTATGTTAGCTAGCTAATAAGGTTAATTATGTTTAAAAGATAAATGAGGTTGTTACACGTTAAAATGTCTTATAGCTGGTTGCAGTTAATGTTACTGCAATGCATACTGCACACATAGGCTAGCGAAAGTTAACTAACGTTCATATCCCTATTCTGCAAACATATTTCCATAATATATTAGCTGCACCACTGTAAACTACATTAGCATTATGAACGACAAGCTAGAACTGGACCCTCCTGTCAGCCATTCAGTTACCTGCTATATTTAGTGTACAGTGCATTCCTTGCATTGAGAATTAGCAATAATGTGATGGTTAGGGTTAGCTAGCTAACGACAGACAGCCACTCACCTCCGCGGTGCGATATGTGTCTGCCCCTGAACGTCTCACGTTTCTTCCGATGCAAAAGTGAAGGACATTTAAACAACAGGACTGAGGTGAGAACATATCCCGTCACAGTGGACAACACGTACATCGCAGCACACATTATATCATGTGCGATAAACAAACAATAAAGAAACCGTGAGAGAAATTAACCTATGTGCGATTGCTGAGAATGTGAGGGTTAACTTAGCTAACGTTACAACAATAGTTAAATAACTTGGTTAATTAGAAGGCTGGCTAGCACGGTAAATTTTAACGTAACGTTAAGCTAATTTAATGTTTGCTGTGTTGTTCCCTAGTCACAGCAATGCGATAGCTAACTCCTCCCTTAATGAAAACAATGACTGCAGCGTACTAGCAAAACACGCCTATAGCTCAATGCTACTTGATTTCAATTGTATTACGTTAGTTAGCCTGCCGGTAGCAAAATAAACTTGCTCGTTTTTTTACTTTCACGTTCAGGGTCCTCAGTGCGAACTCTGTGAACTAGCTAACACTTAACATCGTCATTGCATGTTTCATCTTGTCGTGCTGTGTAGGCTACTTTTCACACCTATCGCCGACACGGTTCGCTTTAACCAGCTAACACGGACTGACACACACTCATACACTCCGAAATCAGCACAGTTTCGCCGGCTTTAGCACTCCCGCACAACTTCTTCTTCTTCTTCTTTGTGTTTTTTGGCGGATTTAAATACATCTTTAGGTGCATACCGCCACCTACCGTACCGGAGTATGTAGAACAGGATTCCAGGAAAATAAAAATAAATAAATAAATATAATTATTTCTTTATTCTATGATATTAAATTAAGTTAATAAATAAAATTAAGTATAAAGTAAAATTCTATATTCTATTAAACAATCCTGAACCTATTAAGAACTCTATTATCCCTCTCTGTACTTCCCACACCTTATCTCCATTTGTCCCTAATATCCCTTCCAAATCCCAACCTCGTCCAACCTCTCTTACCCTTTGTTGCAAACGCTCCCTTTCTTCTTTATATTTTATGCAATGCATTATTATATGTTCAGTGTTTTCAATTATACCACAATGTGCACAACTATGCGAATTTACTTTACCCAATAAAAAAAAAGTTTTATTTAAACCAGTATGGTCAAATCTTAGTCTTGATATGACTACCTCCTCTCTTCTGCTTCGCCCTTTAACACTCTGTGCTCTAACGGACTTTTGTACCCTATAATATGTTCTACTAGGGTTGCAAATTCTAAGGAATTTCCTTGATCGATAGTCGTCAACGTTAATGAACAATCAATCGATCAATCGATAACAAAACAGCTAAAAATAGCTTATGACGTAGAAAATACAAAATGCATGTTTTTTTCCTCAATCAAAACTTTATTGAAACATTTGAGAAATACGCCTGTTTCATAGCATAACACAAATATAATTATGAACGCTGTTTTGTTTAAGTATGATATTTTAATAAGGCACGGGAAATTGCGCTCACTCTTCCGAGGCCAAACTCACGTGCCGCCCGGCTTGGACAAGAGTGAAAATAAATAATTTTAATTTAAAAAAAATTTTTTATATTATTCTTTTTTTATATATAATATATATATATTTTTTTAATGTAGCTGCAATATTTCCCTTACCGCAGAATGCTGGAATGATCAAAATAGCATCTGGAAAAACCCTTGCCAAAACAGCTTCGGTTTCCGTTAGGCCTAATTGAAATTTTCGATGGCAGCGCTGATATTATGAGGGTGTAATTATAGTTTCCGCCTCTACGCAAAATGGCGCACTTTCGTCCGTTTCGCTATCTGACCAGAACTCTTAAGTGTAGAGTAAAAGCTAATACTGCACAGTCGCGGATATATGGGTGGGCAAGCTGTCAATCTGGCCCCCTTATGTTTAACTTAATGATTGCATTTCACCAACAGCTCCCATTGACACAATTAAGATGAGACCGCAAATAGTTCAATTTGATCGTTAAATTTGAAATGGTCGATCGATCAAATTATTAACGGCAATTAATCGATCAACGATTAATCGTTAACACCCCTATGTTCTACCCTTACTGTCCTCGTCCCATTTTTTCTGCCAGCATTCCAATATTTTCTTTTTAATTAATGTTTTACCTTCCCCTATTCCAAATGCTATATTAATTATGTGCGTCATATTTAGCGATCTTTTTGCCATCCTGTCTGCAATTTCATTACCCTCTAATCCCACATGTGCAGGTACCCAACAAAATATTATTTCTATTCCCATTCTCTGCGTTCTAAATAGACATTGAAACATTTCATATACTAGGTCTTCCCTAATTGAGTTCATTGTCTGTAGGCTAAAAAGAACTGCTGCAGAGTCAATACACAGCACCACCCTGTCTGGTCTCACTTCTTCCACCCATTGGAGACTAACAATCACTGCCATCATCTCGGCGGTATATACTGATAATTTATCAGAAATTCTCTTTCCTATATGTATTTTAAATTGTGAGATATATACTCCTATTCCTACATGGTCATTTTGATCTTTTGATCCGTCAGTAAAGATATGTAGGTAATTAGAATATGTGTTTATTATATGCTGGTTTGCACAGTATCCTATTTCATGTTCCGCCCAATTTTTCTTTAGTTCCAGGACACTAAAATCAACTTTAGCTTTAGGGAAGAGCCATGGGGGAACATTACTTATTGGAGTAGGGGAATTGAAATGTATTCCATCTAGGTCATATTCTTCTGATTTATCTTTTATCTTCCATCCAAAACCTATTCCGTTATGTCTGTACTCCCAGCATTCATTTAGGACACTTTTAGTGGCATTTTCATCCCCACATCCCCTAAGCCGAATCCAGTATGTTAGAGCCAGTTTGTCTCTCCTGAGCTCTAGTGGGATTTCCCCTGATTCTACTAACACGGCATTACATGGTGTTGATCTCATTGCACCGATGCTAAGTTTCAAGGCTTTGCTTTGCATTCTATCAATTTGGTTTAAGTGCGATTTAGCTGCTGCCCCATAAACAAAACACCCATAGTCAATTGCTGATCTCATCAAAGCCCTATATATATCTATTAATGCCTGCTTATCTGCTCCCCATGTATATCCAGATATAGCCCTCATTAAATTTATTACTTTTTTACATTTAGTTTCTAGCTTTTCCACATGCGTCTTCCATGTACATCTCTCATCTACCCAAATTCCCAAATATTTAAATTCCTTTACTTTTTCCATTGGTTGTCCATATAAAAGAAGACACTGTTCTTCTATCTTTTTCTTTCTAGTTATGTACATGTAGCAAGACTTACTTGTTGAGATTTTAAAACCCCAATTGTATGACCATTGCTCTACCTTTAAAATAGCTTTCTTAATCTCTCTCAGCACACTTGTGTTGTCTCTCCCCCTAATCCATATAGCTCCGTCATCTGCATATAATGATGAGCATATCCTTCTGTCAAGATTCATGAATATATCATTAATCATAATGTTAAATAACACCGGACTAATGACGCTTCCTTGTGGAATTCCGTTAACGATATCATACTCATCGGATAACTCTGGTCCTACCTTAACTCTAAACTTTCGTTCTGATAGAAAATCTAGTACCCAGTTGTAAAATCTTCCACTAATGCCCATTCTATTCATTTGAATTAACAGCCCTTCCCTCCACATAGAATCGTACGCTTTTTCGATGTCAAAGAAAACAATCACCATCAATTCTTTCATTTTAAATGCTTTCTCTATTTCATTGCTAACTTTAACAAGTGCGTCCATGGAAGACCTACCTTTCCTGAATCCATTCTGGTATGATGCAATTAAGCCTCTCCTTTCTAAAAAATAGTTAAGTCTTCGGACCAAAATCTTTTCCATCCATTTGCACAGATGCGAGGTTAAAGCAATGGGTCTATAATTTCCTGCATTATTTGGGTTTTTACCGGGTTTGCTAAAAGGTAAAATGAGTGCACTCTTCCATCTTTTTGGTAACAATCCTTCTCTCCATATTTTATTGAACAATTCCAGAATTATTCTCAGTACTTGATCAGGTAATTTACGAAACATAGCGTAACTTAGTTGATCCTGCCCCGTTGCTGTGTATCCAGTGTTATTTATCGCTATTTCTAACTCACTCATAGTCAGCTCAGCATCAAGATTTGTGTCTATATTATTATTTTTTCCCCTAAGTATATTACGATTTTCCCTTATCACTGTCTCTTTTCTCTTTTTATGCAGATCGTCTAAATGATTCCCACTGTGTACATTAGCAAAGCTCTTACCCAATATATTAGCCTTTTCTTTATCTGTTACAGCTATTGTTTCTCCATCCTCTAAGATTGGGATTTTAGTATATTTCCTTTTGCCACTCATTGTCTTTAACATTTTCCATACATCACCTAGTTTCACTTCTCTGCCTATAGTAGCACAGTATTCCCTCCATGCATTCTTTTTACTGGATTTGATAATTCTACGAGTCAGAGCTTTTTTCTTTTGATAATCCATTAAGTTTTCTTGATTCAAGTTAGTCCTTAACACTCGTAATGCTTTATTTCGTTCTCTGATAGCTTTAGTGCATTCTTCATTCCACCATGGTACCGCTTTCCTTTTCCCTGTTATTCTACTCATGGGTATACTCTTTGATGCAGCATTCAAAATTAAGTTAGTCACTATAGAATAGCATTCTTCTATACTACCATTCATTGAAATTGACTTAATTCCCTCTATGCAGTATTCTTGATATTTTTCCCAGTCAGCTTTTTCAAAGCACCATTTTTCTAATACGTACCTTTCTTGGGCATGCATATTAATTTCTATAGAGCAGAAGATTGGATAATGATCACTTCCTATACTAGAACTATCATCCACGTTCCATTTGCATGAGCATGCTATATTTCTAGATACTAACGTTAGATCTAGACATGATAGGATATTTCTGTATATATCTAATCTTGTTCCTTTTCCATCATTAAGACATACTAATGCTCTTTCTTCTAACAGTTCTTCAACTACATTGCCATTATTGTCTGTATGTATACTGCCCCATAAGCTATTATGTGCATTGAAATCACCGCACCAGATTTCTCCTCTACCATGTTCAATTGTATTAAACATTTGAACACTCAGATTCTTGCACGGGTTGTAAAAGTTGATTATTTTGAGACTGACACCTGCATTACACACTTCAATAATTACACATTCTATGTCTGCTGGTGATGGTATTCTTCGGAAGACGACACTATCTTTGACAAATGTAGCACAACCGCCGCCTTGGTTGTATACCCTGTCATACCGGGCTGAGGTATATCCTGGGATAATAAAATCTAGATGGGGTCGTAACCAGGTTTCTTGTACACATATAATATCCGGTCGTGGTTTTGCGTCAATTATATATTTTTTAAATTCTTGGCCATTTGCAATGAGACTTCTCGCGTTCCATTGTAATAAATGGATCACCATAATAATTTTAATCAATAGCCTGCCCCCCTCCATCTGAGTTTACTTTCAGCATTTTATGTATCTCTTCTGCTTTCAGGTCTTTAATACCCAAAAATTATTCTGCTGCATTCACCACTGTCTTAATTCTGTCACTTTTCTTCTCTTGCTTGGTAGCCACATTAATTATTTTACAAATGAAGGCTATGAAGCTTGTCTGATCCACTACCAACGAGTCTTCTTTAACCTTACATTTATGGGCACATTGAGTCTGCTGTACAATCAGATCACTTCTGTCTTCTTGCTGTATTCTAGGTCTGCTTGTTCTCTGGGGTAAAGGCCTAGGCCTACCACTACCTTCTTCACCTCTCCCCACCTCTTCATATGTTACAGTTCTTTGCATTTCTTCATTTACTTTCTTTAAAGCATCTGCATAGGATATATTATTAATCACTTTATATTTCTGTACCTCTTTTGCTTTAATCTGAACGGCACAGCCCCCAAACGCAGCACTATGATCTCCTCCACAGTTGCAACATCGCAGTTTAGCGCCTTTCTCACATTTGCCGTAATCATGTTCTCCCCCACATTTTGCACATCTTTGTTTGCCGCGGCACTGTTGGGCTATGTGTCCAATTCTTTGGCATTTATAACAACGTATTGGTTTTGGGATATACTCTCTCACCCTATAATTGATCCACCCTATTTTGACTTCTTTAGGAAGTGTGCTCTCAAATTGTACCAACATTGACAGACTATCTTTCTTTACTCCATCTTTGTTTGTCTGCAACCTCTTAACTTCTATTATTTTCCCCCCTCTAATTTCTTTCTTGACTTCCTCCTCGGTCATTTCTATTGGCACATTTGAAATTACACCTCTCAGTTTAGCTATTATTCCGGGAATATGCGTTGAGATTTGTGTTCCATCAAGTGTATCTAACTTGAGGATTTTGTCTTGTTGATGTTTATTTGTAGCTGAGATAAGGATTTTCCGGTTGTTAAGGAATTTGGCAAATCTAATCTTTCCAATTTATTTTTCGATTACTTTAGTCATTTTAACTGGGTGAAACTGACCTGTCTCCCTCCCAAACACAATTACGACTTTCCACTCCTTTTCCGTCTCTTGCACCTTTCCCAACTGTCCTGTATTGCCCCGATTATCTTTTACTTTTTTAGCAGCACCCACTTCTCCTTGACTACCATGATCTGACCAATCTTCTGTTCTACCTTTCATCTCCTTCAGTTTCTTCCTTTTATTAGACATGGTATACCACTCCATATTTCCCTCTTCACCACCCTCTGAGCTGTCACCCATTCTACACTCACGGTACGGTTGATTGCAATCCGCCTTGCTTCCTGGTTCCCCTAACGCGTGTCTTTCTCTCTCCTACACGATCTGTCTCTACACCAAACAAAATCCGACGGCTTCCTCAGTCGAAAATGGCGCCTAAACGCTGTAGTCGAACCGAAATCTCCCGTAGCTCTTGCTTCCGACTCCTCCTCCTCGAAGCAAATACCCTCCCGCACAACTGGCATCCCAGCACCATACATATAGAGTACTCAAGTGAGTACGTCAGTCGTGGGAGGAGTCTGGTTTCGGAAGTAAATTCCCTATGGAAAATAGAATGGGCTTCGGAGACTACCGACTATTTCTTGAAATCTGATTCATAGAATGAGCCGAAACGTTCCTGGATTAGCCTGTGTGGTACAAGCATGTAGACCATATATCGCATGTTCCAATTTTTATTTTTTAAAGTAATGCATTAATTATGGTAGTTCGACTTGTAGTCCACTTTAACGGACTGCATATCCAGTACTGCAACGCACGGGTGGTTCTCGACCAATAAGATATCATCTCGTCTGTCTGCTCTGTGGCGGCTCGTGCCGCCCACGACAAGCTAACGTTAGCTTGCTAAGTAGAGAAGCCCGCCCGACAAGGTCAGAAACTATGCTACGGTTAACCACATGAAGCAATTCTAGCTTTAAGTCCTTCAAGCTAGCTAGCTAACGTTAGAAAAAAGTGTTTAAAAACGGAGCTGTGCGCTACTGCTGGCTAACGTTAGGTGAAAACGTCTGGAGATAAGGCTGCTCGTTCGGAGGGAATTATGGGACGTGTAGTTTTTAAACAGTGCCAGCGCTGGGATGTTCACAAAAAAAATACTAAAACGTAAAATATACTCGAAGCTGGTCCAGAAAAACGACATAGTTGCGAACGGGCGTTATATTGAACAATCCGGGAAATTGACGGTAAGACATAATCAGTAGAAATGGTTTAAAAGTAAGCTTTAGTTAATGTCTACGCTCTAAATGAATGGGGAATTTACTTCCGAAACCAGCGTGACGTAGTCACTTGAGTAATCTTGTAGATACATGACAGTGCGCATGCTCAGCGATATGACAGTGGGCGTGTTCGAGTAGACATCGGTGAGCAGTCGGCTCGCCTGCCTCAGGCGGAAATGACAAACGCCTGAGCAGATCGAACTGGGACAGTTTCGGACGTTTCTGAAACCGGCAGGGAGAAAAACAATATGGAGTTAGCCGTGTTGTTTGTTGTTGCGGAGGACTTGGAGGTGACAGAAATGTCCTTTTTACTTCAAAATCTTGAAGAAATGGAGGAGAACGAATGAAGGTTGTTTTAATACTGACTTGCATTATTTAATGACTTGTGTTGTTAGGGTAGTCAATATTTATCTTTTGCTATGCGACTTTGGCTAAGCGCCGAATTGTTCCACAGTGAAACTGCAATTAAAGTTATTAAATAAATATCTATAATTGACATTGTAATTAAAGCGCTGGGTGCCGTTTAATTATCGAATAACTAAATTATTTGGGCCTGGGTAAAAGCCGGAATTGAACGGCGGAAAGAAGCTCGGAATGGCCAATAGTGCTCTGTGCCAAAAAGGACCTCAGTTCATACACTACTCACAAAAAGTTAGGGATATTTGGCTTTCGGGTGAAATTTATGGAAAATGTAAGTTCACGCTACAGTGATATTATACGTATCATGAAAGTAGGGCATTTAAGTAGAAGCATGCAATGGTGATTTCCTCATCTCAAACAATTTATTGAAACAAAAGCCAACAACAGTGGTGGGTATACCACAACAAAAATGTCAATGTCTCAATAACTTGTCATGTGCCCTTGAGCATCAATTACAGCTTGACAACGACGTCTCATGCTGTTCACAAGTCGACTTATTGTCTGCTGAGGCATGGCATCCCACTCTTCTTGAAGGGCGGCCCTCAGGTCATTGAGGTTCTGGGGTACAGAGTTACGAGCCTCTACACGGTGAGTCAGCTGATCCCATAGGTTTTCTATGGGATTCAGGTCTGGAGAAAGTGCAGGCCACTCCATTTGAGGTACCCCAGTCTCCAGCAGCCTTTCCCTAATGATGCGACCTCGATGAGCTGGAGCATTGTCGTCCATGAAGATGAAATTAGGCCTGTGTTGTTCATGCAGGGGCACAATGACTGGATTAATGATGTTATTCAGGTAGTATGGGCTTGTCACTGTACCATTCACAAAGTGTAGGGCAGTTCTGTATTGACTAGACACACCTGCCCACACTAACACCGCCACCACCAAAGGGTCGTCTGGTGACAACAGTGGCTGATGCATAGCGCTCTCCTTGACGTCTCCAACATCGTTGGCGGCCATCATTTCTGCTCAACGTGAATTGACTTTCATCAGAGAACAGCACTGAGGCCCACTGGTCCCTCGTCCAGC
The DNA here is from genome assembly GCA_029718625.1 of Synaphobranchus kaupii. Lineage (NCBI taxonomy): Eukaryota > Metazoa > Chordata > Actinopteri > Anguilliformes > Synaphobranchidae > Synaphobranchus > Synaphobranchus kaupii. Next base: position 34,025,730 of record CM056378.1, on the reverse strand, counting down.
GTAAATGCTCCCTGGCCCATGCAAGACGATGACGCCTGTGCCTGGTGGTGTGGTCAGGTACCCTTGCAGGTCGTCTAGCACGCAGACCACGCTGATGTAAACGGTTTTGAATGGTCTGACGTGACACTTGGGTGCCTCTCACCTCCCTTAAATGTGCCTGGAGTTGAGTGGCATTCATCATCCGGTTCCGCAGGGCACTGTTCACAATGAAGCGGTCATCAGTGTGGGATGTGGCCAAAGGACATCCACTTCTATGCCTTTCTGTGACTCTTCCAGTCTCTCTGTTTCTCTGTTGCAACCTGCTGATGACACTCTGTGACACTCTAAGCTCAGTGGCCACTTCCCTCTGAGAACATCCTGTTTGAAGCCTCGCAATGGCGAGGTACTGTTGATCAATTGTTAGGTGTCGTCTTGGTCTCATGATGTCAAAATGTGAACAGCATGATGAAGAGGACTGTTTAAATACCAATTCTAATTGAACCAGGAAATTTATTGGTCGATTCATGGATCAAACACCTGTTGTGAATTTTGCCGTTCAGCTCCTTGTTAGAGAACAGCAAGTTGTGCAAAAAGTACTGAAACATTAAATAGTTGGACATGTGCATTCAAAAGTTTAGAGAAGGTCAAATTAATTTCACCTGTAAACGTTATAGTGCATTTTAGGTTCATCCTGAAATGTCACCCGAAAGCCGAATATCCCTAACTTTTTGTGAGTAGTGTATGCTTGCAGCACTCGCTGTGGAATGCGCATCAATACAATCTTAACAGTTTCTGAATGGGCGTCATATGTTGTTTCATTTGAGCACGGAATTACCATGAAATATAAATTTGAAATATAGGAGAAATTGATCAAAACTAATAGCATTACCAGACATGTTTCAGAGCCCCTCATCACATTTTGGAATAAGACATCAAGATAAGGTTTTCAACTTTTTAAAGTGCAGATTTTCTTCTTTAAAATGAGTATATTCAATCCTTGATGACTCAATTATAAGTTCATCAAAAGTATATTTTAATGGAAAAAGCCTGTTGGAGAGGATATGAATATATTTGAATATAAAGCCCTAAAAATCACATTCTGCATTCTCACATCAAGGCATGATGTATACCAAATGAAAGCTCTGGATCTGCCCTTCAAGTACGTATACATGATGTTATGAGTTCACACGGAAATTGTGCATTATTTGGACTGCAATCAAGTCTGGCCATTACATCTACCATAAGTCAATTATCATTCAGAGCCCCTTATAACCCTAACAGAATAAGACATCAAGAAGAGGTTTTCACCTTTAGAAAGTGCAGAGCTCTCCGTTTAATATGAGCATCTCCAGTTCTTGATGACTCAATGATAAGTCAATCAAAATCATGTTTTAATGATATCAGTCTGTTGGAATGAAATGGTGTCCATTTCCTCTCCAAGCCCCAAAAATCACATTCCGCCTTCAGACATCAAGGCATGATGCATACCAAATTAAAGCTCTGGATCTGCCCTTTGAGGAAATCTACATGATGTTATGGGTTCATGCAGAAATTATGCAATATTTGGACTGCAATCAAGTTTGGCCATTACATTTACCATAAGTTAGTTATCATTCAGAGCCCCTTATAACTCTAACGGAATAAGACATCAAGATGAGATTTTCACCTTTAGAAAGTGCAGACCTCTTCGTTTAAGATGGGTATCTCCAGGTCTTGATGACTCAATGATAAGTTGATCAAAATCACGTTTCAATGACATCAGTTTGTTAAGATGAAATGGTGTCCATTTCCTCTCCAAGCCCCAAAATTCATATTCCGCATTCACAAATCAAGGCATGGTGTATACCAAATGAAAGCTCTTGATCTGCCCTTCGTGGCCATGTATATGATCTTATGGGTTTGTACAGAAAATATCTATTATTTAATGAGTGAAGACTCATATGTCCTCTTGGTGATGTATGTGTCCTAATTCCACTCCAAATCCCAAAAGACTGTTCCTATTTACTCCCCACAAAGTGTTCCACATCAAATTAAACAGCACAAATTTATATTTAAAAAGAATCCAATCAAACTCTGGGGTCTAACTGGCTCTAATAGTGATTCCAGTTTCAATCTACAGATATTTAGAGAAATGAATGGTCCAGTATGACTCCAGTCATGAAATAATATATTTTATTTGTGAAAACTGTAACATCATATGCATGTACTCGAAGGGCAGATCCTGAGCTTTCATTTGGTATGTCTGAGCATTCATCTTGATGTCTTATTCTGTTAGGGTTATAAGGGGCTCTGAATGATAATTGACTTATGGTAGATGTAATGGCCAGACTTGATTGCAGTCCAAATATTTCACAATTTCTGCATGAACCCATAACATCATGTAGATTTCCTCGAAGGGCAGATCCAGAGCTTTAATTTGGTATACATCATGCCTTGATGTCTGAATGCGGAATGTGATTTTTGGGGCTTGGAGAGGAAATGGACACCATTTCATTCCAACAGACTGATATCATTAAAACATGATTTTGATTGACTTATCATTGAGTCATCAAGAACTGGAGATATGGTCATATGCGCGCCACTCTAAGCATACGTTATGCTACGCTAACTGAAAACACTACTGCACATGCCTGATTACTTCCCCTTGTGCGAACCATAGACCGTATAGAAATACCAATGAAAAATCCAACGTGGAAAAGCGCCAGTTGCATATCTTGTCATATCTAAAATCTTCACTGACATTTTCCTTCAAATACAACAAAAACAACATGTGACATGGCCACGCAAGGGTGAGACGTCTTATGACACTTCAATTCAATTCAATTTTATTTATATAGCGCTTTTCACAGATGATTGTCACTTCCACAGTACGGTCAGAGACCCGGGCTGCATTCGAATCCAATTTAACATGCTCCCTTCCCTTGCTCACTTCCCTCGAGGGAGCTATCTTGTGACGAAATTAGCTACGTGCAGCAAGCAAACTTAAAAGGTGCTCTGCAAGGGAGGATTGACGAGAATTGCATTGCATTGTGGGATTCCCTTTTTTCTCTAAGCTTGCATTTTATACCCTTGGTGGAAGGGAGGATAAACGAGGGAGCGAGGGAATATAATTACTCCCTCCCTTTCTTAAATTGGATCCGAATCACACTTGGGCCGTGTCCGAATCAGCACTCGTCCACACTATTGAGTAGCCTTGGTGAGTAGATAGGGCGAGAAAGTCGTAGAGTACGTGAAAATTTTTCAAATTGCAGTATACTTCAAACACCCGGATGATTCGGGAGCACACTTTTAAAGAAGTACACAAACATTTTGGTCACATGAATACGACATGAAGCTTCGTTTTTAAAAAATAAGGTGCAGCTTCGCTGACATTTTCCTTCAAATACAACAAAAACAACACGTGACATGGCAGTGCAAGAGTGGGGCACAGGGTTGCCAGATCTTGTAAGACTTTCCAGTCAAATGGCGACTCAAATCTAGCCCAAATTATAGGCTACCAACGTATTTTGAATAGAAATCATCATGTTTTTACTTTTTAAAATGAGTGCATGCTTTGCGACTTTTCATTTTTACCCGTGACTGCACTTTGAAAGTATCAATTTAGCTGTAAAACCGCGGACATGGCAACACTGGTGGGACGACTTATGACCTGCTCTTACGACACTTCCACAGTGTGGTTGGAAAATAATATAGCGGATATTTTTCGCGGACTGCTAAACAGTGCACATTAAACAGCACACTTCTGCCAGTGCACTATATGCAGGAGACAGGGCGCAGAAGACAGCGCTCTGATTCGGACACAGCCTGGGGGTGCGTCCCAATAGTCGAAAAATGCCACAACCACTCCTCTACTCCGTGCCCCGGAAACGGATCTTTGTGTTTTAATCTAATGTCGCTACATCTTAATTATGTATTAATGCTTACATATTAATTAATGTCTCGACGCAAACCGCAATGTCATATACATTGGATACTGTACATGCACATACTTGTACTCAAAACGTTCAGGCAGTTTTGCATATTTCTGGGTATTTTCATAGTCGACGGCGATTTTGATGACGGTGAAGCAGATTCGCTGTCCCAATTTTGTTCACGGCTCCTCTCCTCCACTCCCCTACTCCCCTCCCTTCCTCCACATACTTCCGGGTAGTAGAGGATTGGTAGTGGGGGAGTGGAGGAAGGGAGGTGGGGAGTGAAGAATATTGGGACGCAGCCCTTGGCTGCATTCCAGTCCCTTATTTTAGCCGTCCTTCTCTCCTCGGTCCTCGCCTGACCCGGAAATCGATCGAGGTCCGCCATCTTTAAGGACATTCCAAAACACTAAATGCTCCTCGGAGGAGCGAGGAGTGGGGAACGGCTGGCTCCCAGAGCATGCTTCAATAAGGAAACACAAGTGTAGCCTTTGCGGAAGCCTTTTCTCGGAACACATGCCGTGTATAAATTATCCACCACTCTTCACATCTGCCATGTCGCAGGCACACCCCTACACAAATGCAATTTTACCATTCCTTTCCATTTATTATAAAGCGCTAATCCATAATGACAGTCATTCTTTATAACTAACAAAAGCACCATTTATTCATTAAAAAAAAAGCTAAAAAGCATTATAGTTAAGCACGTGAGCATAATATGACGCTGAGGCTTGATTGATCAAGGACATTCCTTTTGCCTAATTCATGTTGCCTCGGTTGCTGCGTCCTCGTATGTGATCCTTGGATCCTTTCCTTATGTCCTCCACTGGGCGGAGCTAATGAGTGAGGAAAGGACACGAGGAAAGGATACAAGGAGTAAAAATAAGGGATTGGAATCCACCCCTTATGGTACGGTTGGTTGGAAAATAGTATTGGGGATATTTTTCACGTACGGCACGTCGCGTGTTAAATAGTGCACATTAAACAGCACCAGTGTACTTTACACAGGAGACAGGGCGCAGTAAATAGGGCTCTGATTCGGACACAGCCTGGATCTGTGCAGCGGCTGTGAACTTTTACCTGAATGAACAGGCATTTTGTGTTTCACTTTTTATGTAGCCTACTACTTATAGCGCATCTGGCCTTGCTTTAACGTAAATAAAATAATTTGCCGTATGGGATTACATTTAGCATGTAGGCTACATTCTGTTTTTAGAGATAGCATTGCCTTTCTGAGCGACTGAATGTAAGCCTCAGGCCAAGGCCGATCCACACAATCAGTGCAGCCAAGATCAATTATATAACCACGAACTCACTTCTACTGCACTTTATCTTACAGTAATGTATTAGTCTATGTCTCGGCACCCAGTTAGCAAATGTTTACACAGATTCGGCCATTTGTAGAAACTACTTGTACGCAAAGTAAAATAGATAGTTGTTTTAACAAACACGGAGGCGAAGACATTTTTGTTTTATTTAAATTTATTATATTTTGTTTACAAAACCAAAGGCGTAGCTTACAGAGGTAAAGCCACGCACCTCACCGACCAAGAGCGACGAATAGAGCACGCGCTGCAGGCTCACACCACTCCCTCAGAAGTGAGTGAAGGGATTCCGGAGATAAATTGCGTAGCCTGGTGACAGTCAGAGGTTCAGCGCTTTAGCACTGGTCTGATTTGCTGGCAGAGGAGGGTAGCACGTAAGTGACTGCCAATTACATAATATTTCATTTTCTGTATTTGATTATTTTGCAGGTAACAACAAGCCAAATTTAGTGTGATTTCGCACAGACCATGCTGGGAAATCAGATTAGCTTGTCAACTGAATTTACTGAAGTGTTTAGCAAATAACCAATAGTTCGCTGTAGTTTTACAATGGGACGCTTTGATTTTCCCTGATACAGGACAAAAGTGCCAACCAGTTACTGAGCAAATATCATTTTAATGTCATTTGGAAAGTAGCCTACGCATTGTAAACTCAAGAATGGTAAATTTGCAATATAGGCTATGCCTAGACTTATACCCAACGAAAAGAACGTGTTGTAAATCTGATGTCACTGTGTTGTAGGCTAAGTCGGACTACACGGGTATTCTCTCATATGATTACTTAATTGGACGATTATGTAATGTTGACTTGTCGGAAAAAAGTGTGCTTTTATAATAAACTGTGGTTTGTAGATTGGTTTAGGTTAAGACATGTTTTCAGTTTCACGGACAATGTATGTGCTCCAGGAGTTTTTTCAAATTGTACATGCATCTGAAGAGCTAAATTATTGAAAATAATTGTTTGACTCAGATCTGGTCTCGGAGTCTATATGTTGTGGGGTTCTGGACCCCGTTTCCCAAAAGGAACTTAGATAAAAATCATCTTAGGCTATTTTGCTTTTATATTACTTTCATTGTTTTTTTTCATCATTTGTTTTTTGCCCTCTATATTTATTATCTTTTTATGTAATGCTAGTACATTTTAATATTTTTTTAAATTAATAAATCACAAACACAAAACACTCTAAGATGATCTTAACTTGGGAAACGGGGTCCTGGTTAGTTAGTGAACGTGGATGAGTTAACCATGAGTAATTGTTATTTGAGGACCCAATCTTAGTGCAATGACATAAAAATAAAAAAAATCATATCTGTGAGTCACCATAACAATGTCATACTTGCTGTACTATGTCATCAACCCTACCAGTGAACTCTTGGCTTGATTCGACTCAACTGTCAGTTACGTAGTTTAAGGTAGAAACTTGCAATCAGGATACCGTTTTACATCCATCTGCATATTCTCAATAGGTAGGCCTACTGATGGAAGAACAAAAATTAAGACTCCAGAAAAAAATAATAAAAAACTTAATTAGAATATAATTGGCATATTTCAATTAATTACAGCTCTAACCGTGCTTCCAGCTCCACCTTTTTTGCTTTACAGGTTAGGTTACTATAGAATAGAATAGAATAACCTATTTTCCCACTAGGGAACTTCAGTTGTAGCCACCAGCAACAGCAAAAAAGACATAAGCAGTGGGGCAGACCCACAGCACACAAACAAACATATCAAACAAAGCCATTCAATAGAATATTGCATTAATCAAAGTAATTAAGTGAATTAAAGTGTAATAGCCTACAGCCAAACGTCATGATTAAAAATAGCCCTCGCTGTCCCGAGATGTCCAGTGTTATCAAGCAGTCCAACAAACAAACTCCGCCTCCATGACTTTCCTCCATACACACAGTGTTGCGGTCTCTGTCCATTGTCAACACGGAGCACTGAACTGCGTCAGCCTTCCCACTTGTCGCCTCACTCCTCCCCCACATTATCTTCTCCTTCCCCTTCCCTGGTGGCCTTTTGAAGATTGCCTGCAGTCCTAGAGTAGTCCCGACATCTTCAACTCCGGTGAAGAGCGATGGTAAACTTTATAACTGCAGATCCAACAGACATTCCCGAGCATATGTTGTGATTGCGTCTCCATGGTGATGACCACAAACAAAATTATCCCTGTGAGGGGGAGTGTAAGGTTCGGAGAACCAGGCACGACAGCCAAGGAATCTAAAAGTGTATATCGTAAAATATACACCACTAAAGCAGACAGCTCCGCAGCAGGAAGGGAATAAACGAAAAATGGGAATGAAAACCTCCCGGCATAAGCCAAATCAAAAACAACCCCAAAAAAGGGCAACTCGACAATAGTGAGTAATCAAACAACAAAAGAACCTTATGCTCTCACACAAACAGCGTTTAACCAGAGCTCAGAGAAAAACAAAAGAAAGCCTGTGTAAAAGGGCAAGAGAAACGAAATAGAAATAGAACCTGTTACCTTAAGCTCTAGGGGTGAAAGAGCTGAACAAAAAGGTAACAGGTAGAGGAGTATAAAGGATAAAGAGAGAAAAGACTAGATAAATCTTTATCCTAACTCTAACTGGACTTTCTACGTTTCTTATTTGCAACAACCAGAAACGTAGTGACCAAAATCCTATACCTTACTGACTTCGATGTCAAATAGCAAAGACAATATCGAAGCACAGGAAAGCGGAAACCCTGAGCTTATATAGCCGACAGGAAACTCAAAACAGGTTCGAAGAATCACCGCCGAGCGATAGCAAAGCACCGGAATGGAAGACGGACAATCCGATAGAGTACCCTGATGTCGCTAAAAGAAAGAAAGACCGTAGAAATAACCGGAGGCTGCCAGAAGCCATGACAATCCCGAATATACAATTTGTCAATATTATCAAAACGAGCAGCATGAGTGCCCTGAACAATCTCCAGCCCGCTTCCCCGTCCCACAACAGACACACAGCGCATGAAAAAAACAAAAGGCAAAAGCCAGACACAACAAAATACATTCAAATGAATAAACAAGAACACGAGACAGCTGGACTACATGTTGCCATTACAGCGCCACGTGACGTCACTATTGCTACTATTGGACTATTTTGCCTTGTATAATACAACCCTAACAACAGTTGCCATGGCAACCATTGCCACAGCAACAACACAAAAAAAAGGGGGAGGGGGGTGGTTATATAACTTGAGTTACCTTGCACATTGACCCTTCTGGGACATCTGTGCGCACACTTTATTGAGCAATGGTACAGTACGTGTAGTGACTCATTTGTTCTTTCTCCTGCCCCAAGTTGGAGTTGTTCTGTGCAGTGCAGGTGATAGGTCCACTTTGGCAGTGTTATAACTGCACAAGAACACAGGAACATAGCTCTACCTGTAGGAAGAAAATTCTGTACACCTCTTGCGAAAGCAGAATGCTTGATTTTTTTTTTCAGCAGAACAGCTGATTATGAAATCCACATTTCCACAAAAGTTCTTTATAAAAAATATTAAATTAGGCCTAAATCTATCTATCTATTTATAGTCTTCTGCATATCGAAAAAATATATTAAACAATACAAAAATGATACAGTAAAAATAATTCCCAAGAGAGACAAAAATTGTTCTATAAAATTCCTAAGAAATGAAAAATGTTTAAAGGATTAAGAGCAAATTAACGCCAAATCAAGAATTAATAAAAATAACATGAAACATAAAATAAGTGCAAAAGCAACAGATCTCTTACTTTTGCCAATCAACCTGTTATCATAGTTATCCAAGGATGTGCCCCATTACAAATGAACAGGTTGTGTAGGTTAACTGAGGGAGTTTTCCAGACATGACGTTTTCCCATAAAACGTGTGTCACATAAGTTCCGGCCACTGGCATAAACACTCTATGCAGTCGGGGCTACAATCATCTTTGTGCCACACAATTCAAGTATTTGTTTTTTGGAGTACTTTGAGGCCACAGCAACATTCTTGTTTAGAATCCTAGGGCTGGCTCTGCACATAACTACATAACTGCATGCAGACGTAGAGCCCTCTACTTTCTCTTCAGTGATGCAGTGATATTCTTCAGTTTCCCACTAGACAGGTCACAGGCTTGCCTCGGTTTTCAGAAGTACCGGTACTCCAAAATTCCCAAGCAGCCTAAAACAAATTTTAAGCGGAGGCACAAAGAACATTCTGTGCAAAGAAGGGAATGGAGAGCATTGAGTGAGTATTCTTATACCAACACTCCTGTTTCAATAGAACACTGCGTTGTTCTGTTCTTTTATTGCACAAGAGGACAGAACTTTTTCCATGGCAGCGTTAGAGAGGCTGCCTTGTACAAAGTTTCTGTTCCTTCCTGAGTTATGATTCTGTTCCCTCAGAAGACGAATTTTGAAGAAAAGTTTTTGCAAGTTGGAATTAAGGACATATAGACAGTGCTTTGTATGCTATGCGTGAGTAACTTGGCATTTTTTATGTTGAAAACATTTTTGTTCAGATTTCACTTATTTTTGGTATCTAACTAACGATGAATAATACATCAAGATAATGACATCGAGAGAGACATGCATAGCTACAGAATACATGCAGACCCCTACTGAAGACATTCGCGTAACCATAACGCCCTCTACTGACGAGAATGAGAACATTTCTCGTATTACCGATAGCCCACAATTACATTAAAAAAGTTTGTAGATGAGCTGTATTTAATGTCTAATAAAATACAATGAACAACACCACCTGAACTATGGATCATGAAGAAGCAAGTAAATTAATGAATCAAGTCTATATGGAGACATGCATGCACAATAGGCTCGACGCAAACACATTCTAGCTGAAAGAAAGACATGCATCCTAAATAGTTAGTACAGCCTAAATAGTTTGCATAAGTAAAATATGGACACTTTTACAATAGGCCTATTATTATTCTATAAAAATACATGTAGCCTAACGTTAGGCTATTCAACACTGGCTTGCCGCATGCGTAACTCCGAGCTTCCATGTCTGGGCCACGAGCTGCTGAGTTCATAATGAGCACAGCATAATTCTAGCACAGTTTTATTTGTCTGGTAGTGTAACGTTACCTGTGGGAAATCTTTTGGTACCGGACCATGTAGCTAGGTTTAGTTTTGTTTTCTGTACTGCAATGTGTGTACCTGCTTCCTGACTAGCAGCTGACTGACGTGGGGGGAAAAAATGTTAGGATCAGGTGAGAATCGAACTGCCAATCTACTACATGGCAGCGCAAAACTGTAACCACTAAGCTACAGACACTCTCGCAGTTTGTGTAGTAGGTCGACAGCCTCTGAAGCATGTAAATGTGAGGAGGAAATTTTAAACAGAGCTTCTGATAGGTGGATTAAAGGCGGTTGTCCAATAGGGAGATTTATTTTTTGAGGGTACGGAGGCAGGCAGATAGGCAGGAAGGCAGGAAAAATAGGAAGAAGAATAAGAAAAAGAAGAAGAATAAGAAGCAGAAGAGGAAGGAGAAAAACCGGCAAAATAACCCAAGTTTGGGGCTTTATTGTGTGGATGTGTGAAGTTGTATCTGAATGTTGTGTGGTTACATGAGGTCAGAATGTACAAAATTTCATGTTTTTAAGGGCTGAGACAAGAGTCTGTGATCATTGTGGTTACTTCTGTAGGAAACCCTAAAAAGTGCCAAGCTCGGTGCTGTATAGGTATGGGGCATGCCTCGCCAAGCTGTAACTTGGCGGATGGTATACCTGCCATCCCAATGTCGTTTGAGCCTCTGTTTAGATTTATGGACATCCGGTAAGAGAGCCGGTAACTTTTTAGTATTACAATTATTACTTAAAACAACAAATAAATTAAATTTTTTCTGGTGAAAATTTACATTTAAGTGTTTTATGTGTGAAATAATTTCAGTTCTTTGACTTCTATACCTGCTGAGGGCCAGGAAACACCCTTGTCCCAGACAAGAATTCACAATTTAAAACAATTAAAAAATGTGTGAAAAGCCTTCAAAACTTAAAACTGACAATCCCTACTGATGAGGTGTGTAAATCTACTCTTATAATCATCTTTGTTTTAAAATATAATTTTTATGAAAATGATGGCACTTGAAAGCTGTCCCAAATTTGTGTCAACACTGTCAGACAAAATAAGAATTATAGTGTATTTTCACTTGCATTAGGAGACCTCTTAGCAACTGAGAAAATAAAATGGGTACTCACTATGGCTATGCCATGAAATTAGAAAATATAGCATTTTGTCAACTCCGTAAGATATCAACTATATTATTTTATCTGATGGAGTTGACGTCTATGCTGACAAATGTCAATTCTCTTTAGGAATTAGATGTTACTGAAATTAGCTATTTATTTTCAATGAAGTTAATTAAATACTATTAAAACACATTTTTTAGCTGAAACATCTGCTGTATTTAGCAAAACTAGCTTTTTGTTATGAGAGTTCTGTGTTAATATTAGGAATAGCAAAAAAGTGCTATTTAAGAAAAAATGTAATCACTGGGAGATGGCCCCATTACAGGATTTGATCTATCAAAATAAGAGTAAAAAACAAAAATGCAGTTTTGTCCCAATTCTCAAGAATGGGTGATACACACACTAGTCAAAAGTTTTAGTACACATTATTTGTGTTTTGATACTCTGTTTTTAATGTAATTTAAGCAGTTAAATAACCTCAAATGACCCAAGGTAAGAAGTGAATAGTCAGAAGTTAAAAATAATATTTTACTTCACATGATAGTGACCAAAATTTTGGAGGTTATAAAAAAGCTATATTTGGCAAAATAAACAGATGAACAAATTCTTGCCATTTTCAAACAATAGAATAGAATAGAATAGAATAACTTTTATTTTCCCGTTAGGGAACTTCAGTTGTAGTTTCCAGCAGTAAAGCAGACATAGACAGTGGGGCAGACCCACAAACACAAACACATTCAACATCTGATTGAATCAGATGTTTCACATTATAGTGAAGGTATGTATGATTATGATTATGATTAAAATTACTATTATTATTAGTATTATGATCAAAATTATATTAAATTAATTAAATATGAATTATGATGAAAAATTGAGCATCAAAAGCACTAACAGTTCCTCATCTGCCTTTATTGTCTTGAGATGTCCAATGTCATTAAGCAGTCTAACAGCTGTAGGGACAAAGCTGTTTCGGGCTCTTTTTGCTTTAAGGGGCAACCCAGCTAACGGAATCGCGTTCTAGGAAGGTTCCCTGTATGTTATTAAGGTTGCTCTAAACGTTCCCTGGTTGATGCAATGTTGAATTTTTTTCAGGTTCTAAGAACTTTCACACGTTTCTGAGGAACGTCCCTTTAACATTCCAGAAACATTCTAGGAGCATTCCTCTTAGGTTCTAGGCACATTCTATGTAACATGAGGGTATCGTTCTGGGAACCTTCCTCTTGTGCTCCACGAACAGTTTATATAACATCAGGGGAACATTCTAGGAGCATTCCATGTAACATCAAAGGGTAACATTCTCTGGGCATTCCATAAAACATCAGGGCAATGTTCTATGTTACATGAGGGTATCGTTCTGGGAACCTTCCTCTTGCTCTCCACGAACAGTTTATATAACATCAGGGGAACATTCTAGGAGCATAGCATGTAACATCAGAGGGGAACATTATCTGGGCATTTCATAAAACATCAGGTCAACATTCTATGTAACACGAGGGTATCGTTCTGGGAACCTTCCTCTTGCGCTCTACGAACAGCTTATATAACATCAGAGGAACATTTTAGGAGCATTCCATGGAACATCAGAGGAATGTTCTATGTAACATTAGGGTATCTTTCTGGGAACCTCCCTCTTTTGCTCTATGAACAGTTTATATAACATCAGGGGAACATTCTAAGAGCATTCCATGTAACATCAGAGGGGAACATTCTCTGGGCATTCCATAAAACATCAGGGCAACGTTCTACGTAACATGAGGATAACATTCTGGGAACCATCCTCTTGTGCTCTACGAACATTTTCTATAACATCAGGGGAACATTCTAGGAGCATTTCATGAAACATCAGAGGAACATTCTATGTAACACGAGAGTATCATTCTGGGATCTTTCCTCTTGCACTCTACGAACAGTTTATGTAACATCAGGGGAGCATTCTAGGAGCATTCCATGAAACACCAGGGGGACATTCTATGTAACATGAGGGTAACGTTCTGGGAACCTTGCTCTGGCGTTCTAAGAGTATTCTATGTAATAGGAGGGGAACATTCTCTGGGCATTCCATAAAACATTAGGGCATCGTTCTACAGAACATGAGGGTAACGTTCTGGGAACCTTCCTCTTGCGCTCTACAAACATTGTATATAACATCAGTGCAACATTCTAGGTGCATTCCATGTAACATAGGGGGAATGTTCTGGGAACCTTCCTCTTGTGTTCTTCAAACATTCAATATGACGTTCCAGGAACGTGCCAGGAACATTCTATATAACATTAGGGAGACGCTCATTTAAAAGGTTTAAATGCAGGGTCTAAGTGCCTAACACAAGGGCTCACCAACAGTAATTTTTAGCATTTTGGTTTTATTAGACAGAATTTAGTGATGACTGATAGGAAAGCAAGGTTGGAAACCTTGAGAATCACAGCATATAGGCATATAAGTCTACAGCTTTCCGGTTATGGCACACAGTGCAATGCAATGAGGGTGCAAGGACACTCCAGGGGGAGTTCTATAACATTTACACTTACCCTATTTAGACTCGGCCGATGCCGGGACTCGAACTTGTGATCCTTTCGTCAAGAGCTTGCGCCTCTGCCCATTACACCACGGTCTTGTGACGATAGAGCTCAACTCCGAAAACACACTACCAATAACGTAGGACTTTGGTTGTACCAGACCTGTGCCAAAGAATACTTGTATTTTCAATTGTATTCATAAACATTACATTACCAAATAGGAGAACTAATGAGGAATTAAATCTCAAACGTTTGTGACGATGTCATTTTCTGTAGCTAGTGGGTTACCTTAACACATTTTATAGGGTAGAAAATGTTCAAATCATAATGACATCTATCCGTGCAAAAGAAATATTGCAAGTATCTTATACGTGACTTTGTAAAGGATGTTGTAGCTGTCCCTTTTAGAGGAAATGTAAAAATTAGGTTTTTTTTATCTTGAGAATTTTTTTGCTTTAACTTGAATTGGGTTTATTTGTGTTCAATTGGCTAAAACTATATTTCTGGCCCTTAACTAAAACCTACAGAAGCCCTGAAAGGCAAGGTGAAAAAAATAATTTGTACGTAGCCTACCTACGAGATAAACTTTTTTTTTTTTATTCAAAAAAATAAATTTTTACCTTGCCTTTCGGGGCCTCCGCCGTAGTAGGCTACGTTAAGTCGTACGCACGACTTAGCACTGGCATTGGAGAAGGATTTCCTTATCCTAAAACAAACTCATGAAACCAACCTCAATTAGGTGGGATCCAGACGTCGGAGTGGAGAAATCTAGGTTGAGAGACGTTTTGACATAAACGGATAAAAATTAAATATTAGCATTCACCTGAACGCTACACGCCGACTTTTCAACACAAAAATGTTCACTGGGTAACAGAAAAAAGCTATGGTTATTTAGTCTTCAAATTCCCATTTTGTAATCGTATAACCTCAAGATCCGCGTATTTTGCTAGTGTATTGACAAATGCAGACTTCCCCTGATGAAATATGCTTGGCCTATAACTCGTTTCATTCTGAACTAATTTTGTGTTATAAATGTGAGAAATATCTGCATAACACCTTATTTACAAATTTCCCAGAAAAGCTATCCTATTTGTAAAACGTCCTTTCATAGCCTACAAGAGTTGTGAAAATGTTGAGCTGATTATGATATAAGCTATGCATTAAATATCTAAGTGGAGGGTTAATAATGCTAGACTGCATGACATATGATAGCCTATACAAATGTATTTCATAGATAACTGAGCAGTTATTGCTCCAAACTTTAATAATTATATTCATTTGTATTGCATTATATAGCACGTCGCAGTTCAATATAGCCTCGCTATATGACTTGGTGCACATCTAATTCTATAACACTATATTCTCAGTCAAGCTGATCTCCTGGATAACAAAGCTATTTTTCCCCTGCTGAGTGGGTTAACCCCAGTAAAATTGAATAGCCTAATTTGAAACGTAG
Source organism: Synaphobranchus kaupii (assembly GCA_029718625.1). Taxonomy (NCBI): domain Eukaryota; kingdom Metazoa; phylum Chordata; class Actinopteri; order Anguilliformes; family Synaphobranchidae; genus Synaphobranchus; species Synaphobranchus kaupii. The sequence goes on along the minus strand of CM056378.1, from coordinate 34,010,363 downwards.
GCAACCAGTTGGTAAGAAAAGCGGAGGTATCTAAATGTGTAAAACGCTACATGTAATAGACTACTGCAACTTGCTCTAAGAATTCCAGCTCATTTTGTAGGCTAATTATAACTGGGTTATATTTCTGCAGAATGCGATGTCCTGGAGTAGAAACTGTGGGTGTGCGTTCATTGTTAGGCTACCCTTTGTTAATGACGCTTACCCTATGCACGGTGCCCCCCTTGTGGTAGTTGTTGACGTCCCAATTATAGCAACCTATTCATATTTCTATAAGGTACCTGTGTTATGCAGATATTTCTGACGTTTATAACACGAAAATTAGTTCAGCATTAAGGGAGTTATAGACCTAGCATATTTTCTCAGGGGAAGTCTGCATTCGTCAATACACTACCAAAATACGCTGATCTTTATGTGACTTATATATGTATTATATTAGGCTATATGTAACCTATGAAACAACGCATAAGTGAGCGGTATTTAGTTTTTTATATTTAAGGACTGAGCAACCAATGATCATAGCTGAACATACCCCTTTCATGCCGACTTGAAATGTATAGGTCTACGACTTGAAATAAATAGGCCTACGCCTTGAAATACATGCCAGTGGATATAAATAGGCTACCCATTGAAATAAATAAAAGAGACGTAAAATAATGAATATTTATTTTGACACACGCCAATAACAGCTTGTTTAGCCTGACCGTCCGAGAAAAAAAATCCAAGCGTGATTTTGAGGTTATATGATTACAAAATAGGCATTTGAAGACGAAATAACCATTGTTTTTTTCTGTTACCCAGTGAGCATTTTTGTGTTGAAAAGTCGGCGGAACTACAATGGTGGTGTCATCTGCATATGAGCACAAACCTATATAAACGTTAAAATGTTGGTGAAATATGGAATACCATCCAAGCTCTCATTTGGCCATTTTTAAAATTAGGCTATGTTATAATTTTCATATGTGATTCAGTTGTAAATTCAAAGACAAACAATATGGATTAATGTGGATGCATTTCTCAAAATGTCATTGCTTTTGCAAGCGAAATCCGGCCGAACAGTAGACGCATGAAGTGTATCACTTAAAATGGCAAAACATTTAGCCAATTTGTTGCGATAAGAAGCTTGGGCAAACAACATGGCACAAGTTTCTATCCTAGGCAGACAGAGTTTTTACCCAAAAATAATGTTGCACGAATTTCTGCTATGCGCATGTGTGTGGACTTGTACATGAGAGTCAACAACTTGCCTGTCCATGCTCGTTTGTGATATTATTCATTAAACACTAAAACACACTGGTAAACACGTGGCCTCGATTGCTCAGAGGAAAAGCACTTGTCTTCAGATTCGAGGATTGTACGTTCGATTCGATTCCTACTTCCTGTGGTGTTTATTTACATGAAAAGATTTGGTTGAAACGTGGTCTAAACAAGAACTCTTGAAAGAGGTCAACAAATAGATGTAGAAAAAAATTAACTTTGGAACAATTTTAAGAGTTCTTTTCACTGACTGCAATAGACGTTTATTTTAGGGCTTTTAGCCTGAAAATTGCTCACTGGGAAGGACAAGGTCCTCTAGTAGCTCAACCAGGTAAATCGCATGTCATCAGCAATTCCGGAATTCCACAACATGGGTTCAAATCCGGCTCAAGATAAACCTCAAAGGCCATTCTCTCTTTCCCTCTGATTTTCTAGTCTCTCATAAATTACTGCCCAATAAAGCCAAAATGCCACAAAAATATATTTAAATGGGACTACATATCACCATCTACTCGGCAGCAGAAGAACAGGCCTAAGATCTAATAATAGTTACGCTATCAAGTTGTAGGAATGTTCTGAGGACTTGAGGAACTCAACATTATGACATCCAAGTAACACATTGCAACGTTTGTGACTTTTATGGGATGTTCCAGGAATGTCCTTTTGTTATCTTGGAGTAACATTCCCCTATATATACACCCCAGAATATTCGCAAAATAACGTTTTGTAATGACGTGGCAAGAATGTATGGGGAATGTTACCAATGTACTCCAGTCTCACAGTAAGGGAACGGAAAATTCAAGTGTTACATAAACCCAAAGGGAATGTTTATACTAACATTACGAGAACATTCCCTTAATGTTACATAGAGTGTTCCTGTAATGTGAAAGGGAAGTTTGACAATCATGTTTTAGGAATGTTCTGCGGACTTGAAAGGAATTCAACATTATGACATCCAGGGAACGCATTGCAACATTTGTGACATTTATGGGATGTTCCTGGAATGTTCTTCTGTTATCTTGGAGTAACATTCCCCTATACACCCCAGAATGTTCATAAAATAACATTCTGTAATGACGTGGCAAGAATGTATGGGGAATGTTAGCAATGTACTCCGGTCTCACAGTAAGGGAACGTTAAATCTAAGCATTAGAGAAACCCAAAGGGAACGTTTCGACAAACATTCCTAGAATATTCCACTTATGTTACATAGAATGTTCGTGGAATGTGAAGGGGAAGTTCCACAATCAAGTTTTAGGAATGTTCTGAGGACCTGAAGGGAACTCAACATTTCGACATCCAGGGAACGCATTGCAACGTCTGTGACATTTATGCGATGTTCCAGGAATGTTCTTTTGTGATCTTGGAGTAACATTCCCTTATACACCCCAGAATGATCCCAATGTAATGTTCTGCAATGACATTACAGGGCTGTATAGGGAAAATTCTTTAAAGATCCCAAACGTTCCTCGTTACCTGGGAAGGACCTTAATCTTCGATCTGATGGAAGAGTCTCAAAGAGAAAGTTCAGGGGATGTGATCGAAAGGCCAAAATCCTCTTTCCTTTTTTAATTGTACATTCCTCATACAGATGTCTCAGCAGTTTTTGTTGGTTCCCTATGATTTTAGTAGCCTGTACTGTCACCCTCTCCAGCTTCAGTTGCCTGATTTCACTTAATGAGCCAAACCAAGCTGTTAGGCTAAAGGTCAGCACTGACTCTGTCATGGTTTTCACCTATCTTCCCTCTGTTGCTACGGTTTTTATCTCTTTCCCATTTTCTCTTTTCAGTCTATCGGATTTTTCTGCGTTCCATTTCGGAGTTTTCATTCTCCCCGCTAATTATTCGTTTCACCTGTTCTTTTACCTCTCAGGTAATTTAAACCCCTCACTTCCGCCTCCTGGCGCTTCTTTGTCATTTCGTGTTTTCACGAGGTTAGGGTTAGTAAGTTTTTGTCTCTCTGCTTTTGTGAGAATTAAGATTTCTTTTATTACGCAGTACAGACGTTCTTCCACTTAGAAGCCTAGGGGAATTAGGGTTTAGTTTCCCTTATTTCTCTTCCCTCTCCTTCGCTCCCACTCTCATTTCTGAGAGTGTGAGTTTTATTTTTATTTCATTTATTTCACCATTTATCGGGCGTTATAGCCACGTACCGAAGGTGTCTTGTTTTTTCTGTCCTCTCGCTATCTCTTTAGCGTTAGCTATTTTGAGATTTAGCTGTGCCCGTGTTTACGTGGCTAGCCCGTTTTATAGGGGTGTGTTATTATTTGGCACTGCCAGGGACTTTCTATCCCTTTTTTCTGTTATCGCGTTTGGCTCATTGCAATTCGGCACAAACCCTTTCAGACTCAAGGAAGCAGGTGTAAAATGCTTCTAGTACTGACTGGCTCACGTCCAAATTCCTGAGTTTCCGAAGGAAATACAGCCTTGACTGACACTTTGCATGCACTCGATGACAGTTTGCCTCAAGGTCAGTTTATTATCAATGATGGTACCCAAATATCTGTACTCCTCCACTCTTTCAACTGTTTTGGCTCTGATGGTAAGGGGCCTCAGCGGGGACGGCTCACGCCGGAAGTTGATGGCGATTTCTTTAGTCTTCTCCACATTCAAGTCTAAGAAATTGACTTCACACCATTATTGGAACTGGCTGACAGCAGATTGAAGCTTGTCATCAGAGTTGGATGAGTCCACAATTACTGTATCTTCTGAGTACTTGATGAACATGATCTCAGGACAGTTGCTTTGGCAGTCATTGGTATAGAGTGTGAATAACACTGGAGAAACTACCAAGCTTTGTGCTGAGCTAGTAGAGATGGTCTTGGTGGTGCTGCAGTGGCCTTTATATCTAACCCACTGAGGTCTGTCAGTTAAGAAGGACATTACCCAGAGGATAAGATGAGGGTTGAGGTTCATCTTCAGCAGCTTATTAGCCATTAGGTGTGGTTGGATTGTGTTGAATGCACTAGAGAAGTCTACAAACACCAGTTTGATGTAGGACTTTGGTGTGTCCAGGTGGGATTGGACCAGGTGAAGCAGTGTCAGGAGAGCATCATCAACTCCTCTGTTCTGTTGGTAGGCGAACTGTAGAGGGTCTACTATGCTCTGCACACTCTGTTGGACCTGTGAGAGCACCAGGCGTTGAAAACACTTCAGTATTACAGGTGTTAATGCGACAGGTCCAAAGTCATTGGGTACAGATTGGTTGGCCTTCTTTTGCACAGGGAAGAGAATAGAACTACAGAGGCGAGACTGCAAGATGTAAATCACTAATTCGCCACAAAACAGGATGGCCAGGTTACAGTTTGCATAAATACAGAAATACCTAAAAGAGGCTGCAGAGTTCTGGAAAAAGTTCTTGTGGACACATGAGACCAAGATTCACTTGTATCAGAGTGATGGCAAGAGCATAGTGTGGAGGCCAAAAGGATCTAAACATACTGCTACAGCAACAAATGAGTTTTTCAAAGCCAAAAACAGGAGAATTCTTGACTGGCCAAGTCACCCGATTTGAATCCAATTGAACATGCATTTCATTTGCATGAGAAAACTTAAGATTACTATCCCCCAAGCAGGATCTGAAGATGGCTGCAGTATAGGCCTGGTAGAGCATCACCAGAGAAGATAAAGCATCTGGTAATGTCTCTGGGTCACAGACTTCAAGCAGTCATTGCATGCATAGGATATGCGACAAAGTACTAAACATGACTACTTAAAATTACTTAACATTGATATGACCCAAACATTATGATGCCCCTGGCTATGTATAAAAAGTGCTGTCATTTTACATGGTCAAACCCAAATTTATAAAAAGACCCTTTAATAAAAGCAGAGAATCTGCAGTTTTAAGGGTATAAGGGTGGGACATCTTATGAAACTTCCAGAGTACAGTTGGAAAATAGTATGGAGGATATTTATTTCTTTGCGAACTGCACTTTGTGTACTAAACAGTACACATTACAAAGTACACAGCTGCCAGTACACAGTACACAAGAGACAGGATGCAGTAGATAGGGCTCTGATTCGGGCACAACCCGAGATTGGTTGTTTGGTGCGCACCCAAGTTCGATTGCAAGCATTCTCACCTGTCCAATCATACCGAAGGTTCGATTAAATCGTACTAAACATGGCAGTTGTGAAAGCACCCTTAGATCCAGGAAATCAGGTGAAGTTAAAGTGAGGAGTAATTAACCACTAATTGTTCAATTAAGTAGCAGTGAAAACCAGGAGACCCTCCTTGCCCCTAGGGCCAGGGTTCAGGATGCTTGCTGTCAACCATGCACCTGGAGAGTGGCTGGGTTTGCTGTTACTCAATGATTAATTTGTCAATTTAAACAGTTGTCAGACAGTGAACAAGTCTTACCTGGTTTTCTTGGTCTGAACAGGTTGCTGATTTTAAAGTGAAAATAAATACCAGCCACACCAGGACCAAGGTTTGTGACTCTGTTCAAGCAGCTCTTGTCTGTAGGTCAGGGGTGTCAAAGTCCAGTCCTGGAGGGCCGCAGTGTTTACTGGTTTTTGAGGTTTCCTTTCAGTCAACAGCCAAGTAAGACATTGAGAACATGGGCTGCGTTCGGATCCAAAATTTATCCTTTCTTCCTGTCGTTCCCTTCCCTTGCTTCAAGGGGGGAATCCCCAAACTGCCAGGATGAAATATGGCAGCCACACCAAGTGTGATTCGGATCCAATTTAAGAAAGGAGAGGGAGTAATTATATTCCCTCGCCCCCTCGTTTATCCTCCCTTCCACCAAGGGTATAAAATACAAGCTTCCAGCAAGAAGGGAATCCCACAATGCAATGCTCCACATGGAAAAAGTGGGCGGTCACCACAGAATTATGTGGCGGTCACATTTCAACTCTATGGTGTTGCACTTCCGAAATGTTGCGAGGGCAGTTCGGTTCCGCTTTTGTTTGTTTCTCGTCAATCCTCACTTGCAGAGCACCTTTTAAGTTTGCTTTCTGCACGTAGCAAATAGCGTCACAAGATAGCTCCCTCGAGGGAAGACAGCAAGGGAAGGGAGCGTGATAAATTGGATTCGAATGCAGCCATGGTGTGTGGATTCTTTAACCAATCAATGACTTAAGTGGACACATGAGACACATGAGACCAGCCTGTTGCTGAAAGGCACTGAAAACCAGGACTGGAGTTAAACCTGCAGACAATGCCAACCTCCAGTACTGGAGTTAAACCTGTAGATACCGTGGTCCTCCAGGACTGGAGGTAAACCTGCAGACAATGCCATCCTCCAGTACTGGAGTTAAACCTGTATATACCATGGTCCTCCAGGACTGGAGGTAAACCTGCAGATGCTGTAGGTAAATGATGGGCCTAGATTGTGTCAGTGGCCTGTTCTCCTCCTGACATGTTCTTCTGTGCTGGTGCTCTGGATTCAGTGCGATGGCTGATTCTGACGTAGATGCCACCATCCCAGAGCCATTGATGGAGGGCGAAGGCTTGCTCAGCACTCTCGACATCATTCTGGTCTCCATCATCGCTGCCGTCCTCATCTACTGGATTATGTTCCGCAAGAAGGTGGAGGAGATCCCAGAATTCAAGAAACTGACCACACCGTGAGTACTGCTTGATAATAATAATAATAATAATAATAATAATGAGATTTATTCAGCACTGGTGTAAGCACTGAAGAAATGCACAAGGAATTGAATATTGAGAAGGTTTGCTCTTCTGGTCAATCGCTGGTAAAGCAAGCATCTTTTCTGGTTAGTTGCTTTTCACTTTGGAATGAACAAATTTCTCAGAATATTGCAGTATTTCATAAAGTACTTATTCATACAAGTGTTCATTCATGGCTGTGTTGATTGGAGACAGTGTTAAATACTGGTAATTGGACCTTAACTGGAGTGAGAGTACCCTCCCTTTCCCTCTCTTTCCCTCCCTCTCTATTTCTTGCTTTCTCTCCCCCTCTCTCTATTTCCCCTCTCTCACTCTTTCTCTCTCTCTCTCTCCCCCCTCGCTCGCTCTTTCTCTCTCTCTCTCTCCCCCCTCGCTCGCTCTTTCCCCCCCTCTCTGCCACTGTTTCTAACAGTCCCCTTGTCTGCAGCACTTCTGTTCCTCTTATCTCTGTCTTAGCCTTTGATTAGGCAGCTGGATGGTCACCACAACTCACAGATCCTCTGAACAGAGTGCTTTAACTGGACGGTGATGGACACATTCTTTGGGAGATCTTTAACTCTCGCCTCTGTAAGATAACAAACAAAAAAAAGAGGGAGGAAGGAAGTCTTGTACAAAATCCAGAAAAACTCCAGGGAGCAGTTTTGTGAGAGCTTGTTGTTGGCTGGTTTCACATCTCCCTGTTCTGTGTAATGCGAGCTCTCGTTATGAGAGGATTTGTATGCAGCCTGGTGCTTTTGTCTAGCACGTTGTAACATTCATTTGGTGTGTGTGTGTGTGTGTGTGTGTGTGTGTGTGTGTGTGTGTGTGTGTGTGTGTGTGTGTGTGTGTGTGTGTGTGTGTGTGTGTGTGTGTGTGTGTGTGTGTGTGTGTGTGTGTGTGTGTGTGTGTGTGTGTGTGTGTGTGTGTCTGTGTGTGTGAGAACGGTGAGCCACTGCTTTCCGAGTTGCCCCAAAAGGTGTAAAGTTGAGGCAACAGACAAGTAGTTATTTTGGTTCACCTCTATTTTCCCCTCCAGTGGAATCTTTTGCTAATTTGCCTTTAAAGGAGCAATGAATGCAGCCGAGCCTGTCACAGACAGAATCCTTTTATGATAGAGCAGGTAACCATAGTAATATCCATCCTTCCCTTGGGGGGCTTGAAATCAGCGTGCTCTGTTTCCCTTTAAAAAAGAAAAAAGGAGTTATGATAACTGTTACCCTGGTAACATAGTTGTTATGAGAGTCTGTGTGCGTCTGTAGGGGAGAGAGTGAGTCTGAATTTGTGTATGTGTTCGTGAGTTATTATTTGTGTGTGTGTGTGTGTGCGTGTGCATATTTATATGAGCGTGTGTGTGTGTGTGTGTGTGCGTGAGTCCGCTGTAGGGAAATTTTATGGGAAATTTCATTATAGAATCTCAGCTCTTTCCCAGAGTGGCCAGATGTGTGTAGAGCCCGTGCCGTGAGGGGATCTGAGCGCTGCAGCTCTGCAGTCAGAGAGAGTGTCTGCACCATCAATGCTATCCTCCAGGAAGAGAGAGTGTCTGCACCATCAATGCTATCCTCCAGGAAGAGAGAGTGTCTGCACCATCAATGCTATCCTCCAGGAAGAGAGTGTCTGCACCATCAATGCTATCCTCCAGGAAGAGAGTGTCTGCACCATCAATGCTATCCTCCAGGAAGAGAGAGTGTCTGCACCATCAATGCTATCCTCCAGAAAGAGAGAGTGTCTGCACCATCAATGCTATCCTCCAGGAAGAGAGAGTGTCTGCACCATCAATGCTATCCTCCAGGAAGAGAGAGTGTCTGCACCATCAATGCTATCCTCCAGGAAGAGAGAGCATCCACATCATCAAAACTATTCTCCAGGCAGAGAGAGCGTCTACACCGTCAACACTATCCTCCAGGCAGGGAGAACGTCCACACCGTGAACGCTATCCTCCAGGAAGAGAGAGCATCCACACCATCAAAGCTATCCTCCAGGCAGATAGAGCGTCTGCACCATCAACACTATCCTCCAGACAGAGAGAGCATCCACGCTGTAAACGCTATCCTCCAAACAAGGAGAGCGGTCATGCTGTAAACTCTATCCTCCAGATAGATAGAGCATCCACACCGTCAACTCTATCCTCCAGGCGGAGATAGCGTCCGCACTGAAAACTCAGTCCTCCAGGCAGAGAGAGTGTCTACAGAAGTAACACTCTGGGGGGGGGGGGGGGTGTTGCTCTAATCCGGCTCCTTCTGTGTGCTGTGGACCATCAGGAATTCTGCAGATAGTTAATTTGTGGCTGTTATTGTTCAGAGGGGATTCCTCCTCCTGTTTTGGGGGTTTTGTTGCCCTCTCTCCGGCTGTGGATCAAACAAGTAGCCCGGCCTGGGGGCCAGGGGAAGGACAGTTACACTGTTGTCAGCCATGGGGTGTATTTACTCCACACCTGAGGACCAGACTATGGCAGCTCACAGGTCAGTAGGGATCTGATAGCAGTGGGACCCATACTGTAATGGATTATGCTGAAAATATATGACTGACTGAAATAAAATATATAACCAATACATTGCAAAAACTCAGAATATATTGGCAAATACACACATAATTGCAGCTTTTAAATATTGCAATATTTGAAAAAAAAAACACACTACTATGATATATATTTATTTATATTTATTAGTTTTTATAGTGGCATTACAGATCCCATTTTCTTTCATAGTTCTCTCTACCTCTACTTTACTCTCCCTCTCTCCTCACAAAAATGGAATATACTGCAATATACTGTATGTGGAAAATATGATAAATATATTTAACAGCGATGTATGTATGTTTCCCAATATATGACAATATCTGAAAATGGCAATGATTTGTTTATTTGCCAACGTATAGTGAAGGGTCACAATATATTTTTTTCAAAATTGATAATATATTTTCTTTCATTATGTTTTGGCATGTTGTATTTTCATGAGGGCCCACCCTGCTTATCAATTACGAGTCTCTTGAGAGGCAGCTGAGCTTTTTTTGTAATGGGAGTCCCTGAATGCCTCTCAGTGCTCCAGCAGGATTATAATCACCTCCAGAACATTGTGCTGTCTGCTCTCAGGGGGGCGAGACAACATCCAGTATAGCAGATTGAGCTATAGCTTAATGAATGCCTACCATAATTTAAGTTTCTTGCACTAGAACTTTAATCAAAGAATTTCCAGGTATCCGGGTGAAATTTCAAACTTTTGTATTTGGTTTTTTGATACTTCTCACATGGATATTGAAAATAGAATTCATGATAGATAATACATCTTTTATATTCATTTGTTTTGTATTTTATCATGCTTTTGTTTCAATTTTGTTTGGTAGACTCACATTCCCTTCTTTGAAAGTCAATTGCATCCATTTACTGTTATTTTTTACTGAACATTTAAAAACAAAAAAAGCCTGGCTATCAGGGCCCTGTTTCTCAGACTTGGATAACTCACGACTGGCTAACTGTGCTGAGTAGGTTTGTGAGCTACAAAGAATTGGGCCCAGCTCTATGCTAATAAAAGCCATGGAAGGCTCTTAAGAGTTGTATGAATAGCACAATCAAATAAGACTATTATCTGGCTAACTTCTACCCACAATGTTTAGCTTTTGTTTAAACAACTTGGAGGCTTTCTTTTATTGTTTAGCACATTTTTTGAAAAGGAGGTGAGCTTTTGGAATTTTGGAAGCTATTGGAATGTTGGAGAACTGTTTGAATTGTCATGATATTGTCATGGTTATTGGCAGCCTCTGCTGTTTCTGTGTCGGTTTTCCTTTTGGCGGCGTCTGATGCTCTATTGGATTTTTTCCGCCTCCGTTTCGGTCTTTGTATCTCACCTGGCAATTATTCCCTGTACCTGTGTTGCGTTTCTGCCAGCTATAAATGCCTCGGTACTTCCGCATTTCCTCACTTCGATATTGTCTTTGCTATGTTGACAACGAAGTTGGTAAGGTATTGGTTTTCTCGTTTATTTCCAATCTTTCTCTTTATCCTTTATTCGTGGAACCTCTTATCTTTTGTGTTCAGTGTTTGTGTTTTGTGTTTTTGTTTTCTGTTCTTTTCCTTCACTCGTTTTATCGAGTTTTGTTTTGTTTCACCACCTCTTGTTACACCTAATTATTTAGTGCGTGAAGTTCTTTTGTTAGTTATTCTCGCTGTTTATCGAGATCGCCTCAGTTTTTGGAGGTTGCTTTGTTTTGCCTTTTGCTAGGGAAGTTTTGCTCCCGATCCTGTGTTATCTCCATTCTGGTGCAGCTACTTCCGCGTTTGTGGCGTATCTGTCTAGATACGCTTTTAGAAATCCTTATCGGTCGCGTTTGGTTCTCCGAACCTTACACTCCCCCTTACAGATATATCAGTTTTTCCCAAGCCAAGTTGTGAAAGGGGTTGAATTTTTGGGATGGCAGGTATGCCATCCGCCAAGTTACGGCTTGGCGGGGCATGCCCCATACCTATACAGCACCGAGAGTTTGGCACTTTTCAGGGTTTCCTACAGAAGTAACCACAATGACCACAGACTCTCAGCCCTTAAAAACATTAACTTCTGTATGTTCTGACCTCATGTAACCACACAGCATTCACATACAACTTCACACATCCACACAATAAAGCCCCAAACTTGGGTTATTTTGCGGTTTTTCTCCTTCCTCTTATGATTCTTATTCTTCTTCTCATTCTTCTTCTTCTTCCCATTTTTCCTGCCTACCCAGAGACCCTCACTACTTGCCTGCCTCCATACCCTCAAAGAATAATTATCCCCATTGGATAACAACATTGCATACCTGCTCTTCGCCCAATAAAAACGAATCTGCACACATCACAGAATCACAGACAAAACCGCTATATGGCTTTATGTATTTCATGAAGCTACTGTGGCCTACTGGTTACAGTTGCTGCCTCTCACACAGAGGATTTGGGGTTCGAGCCCAACAGGACACAAATCATTTTTCAACAAAAACAATGTGCAACTGTTAAATACTTTTCATTTATTACACTGTTATTATTTTCACATTAACAAACTTGTTTTTATTGCAAAGGCAAAAGACGTTTCCAATATTAACTGTTCAATGTTTCACTTGTATTTCACTTGTAGCTACTACAGCGAAATGGTGAAAGTCAGACGGACATTGACAAATGGCCTATAGCGTATATCACATGACTGTATCCCTTTGGTCTTTTGTCAACCCTTAGAATGCGAGAGACGTGGGTTTGATCCCCGCCTGGTTGGTATTGAAGTGTAATTTCATTTTGCAGTGTGCACATGTTCTGGTTTTCTCATACAAGAATGTTTTTTTATTGCAAAGGCAAAGACACGTTTACAATATTAACTGTTCACTTGTAGCCTGTTAGTTAAACAATTCAGTCAATGGACACGGCTGTAATGCAATATGCTAGCTAACGTTATGGGAACAGGTATCCCACGGCCATTTGTCAAGCAAAGAAAAAAGTTTCAATGCAGAATATCATCTGGTTAACATCGTGTTGTTGCATTAATGTAAAAAAAAAAACATTTTTATAAATAACTGTGCCATTGGCTACATATTTTAATCTCACACAAATGCCAACAAAAAAATTTGTCTGTGTGGAACCTGCTGTGCTCTTGTGCCACGGTCATGTCTAGACTCACTGTGGAAACCGAATCTTCAACGTTCGCCTCGGCCAGCATTTCTTTATTATGTCTTCATTCATTTCTTCACTTCAGCTCTGTTCAGTTTATCCTTTTCACACATAACACAACGTCACCATAAAATTAACTACTAGGAAAATTAAGAATTTACGATCATACATTAAGAATTGATGATAGCCTACTATAAGTTGCAATGCCTTAAGAGATCGGATTTATAAACCTCCAATTACCCAAACATAGCCTATCTGTTTCATGGTTAGTAAAAAATTTGAATAGCCTCCGAACATTGCTCTAGTCTACACTACTCTGCAGACAATGTAGCTTACTGCAAACACTTAATTATAATAATAAGAAGAATAATCTCTGGTAGGCTACTTTCTTAGTAGTATCTATTGTTTTCTTTCTGGCTAAGATTCGTGGGAAATATGCGTTGTCCAATTAAGCTTGTTGGCCAACGTTAGTTTTGCCAGAGAAACGTCAGGAAGCAGCTACAAGCTAGGCTACTATACGAAGCGAATCAACATGCCTTATACATACATTGCACTACAGAAAACTAAACTATTCATTGTATTTCATTAGACACTAAATACACCTCATCTACAAACTATTTTAATGTAATTGTGGGCTATCGGTAATAGGAGAAATGCTCTCATTCTCGTCAGTACAGGGCGTTATGCTTACGCGAATGTCTGCATGCATTTATTTTGAATGCATGTATTCCGTATGCATGTCTCTCTCAATGTCATTATCTTCATGCATTATTCATCATTAGTTAGCTATCAAAAATAAGTGATATCTGATCAAAAACGTCTCCAACGTAAAAAAAAAAAAAAGCCAAGTTACTCACGCATAGCCTACAGAGCGCTGTCTATAAGTCCTTAATTCCAACTTGCAAAAACTAGGCCTGCCTTTAAAAGTATTGAAGTCAAAATGTGGCCAAGTTACAACTAACAATATTGCCTATCGTAGCTCACACTAAATAAACTATACTATATACTATAAACTCTATTCCAAAGCAGTGCTATCCAAACTTTCCTAAATTATTTAATGCAACTTGGCCCTGTGTTTCTTCATCTTACCATCTCAAGAGAATGTGGTCAATGAAACTGTATGTTCCACATCAAACTGCAAAATGAGAATAATTTATAGTGGAAATACTCTGATTCAGATGTGTTGCAACTTGCACTTAGAAATTAAACAGAAAAATTACTACACTATAGGGCATGTTTGAACAATTGTCTGCATCCACTGCTTTGGGTCTGTGAAAAGCACATAATTAATGTATTATTATTATTATTATTATTATTATTATTATTATGTATTTATTTATTTATTTAATTGGAATATTTGAATTTCTATCAAAACCTGTGTGGTCCTACAGAGCATAGATATCCTTGTGTTCACAAAATTCTGTTCGCAAGCAAATATCATAACTATTGGATACCTTCGTAATAATTTAGGAAAGTTTGGATAGCATTGCTTTGGAATAGAGCTAGTTTATTTAGTGTGAGCTACGGTAGGCAATATTGTTAATTGTAACTTGGCCACATTTTGATTTCAATACTTTTAAAGGCAGGCCTAGTTTTTGCAAGTGGGAATTAAGGACAGCGCTCTGTAGGCTATACGTGAGTAACTTGCCTTTTTTTCATGTCGGAGACGTTTTTGATCAGATTTACTATTTACAAGTCACATTCTTTAACATTCACTCCAGTCAGATTAAGCACTTGGGGCCAGATTCAGAGTTGAGATAATCACGCGCAAATGGGACTTACTCCCGAAATTCCACGTAGCTTAAGCTATTTGTGATTCAGACATTTGACTTATCCGCTGTTTTAAGCGTCTCTCAGGATATATGCGGCATTATGCGCGCGGCGTGGTGATTTGATTAAAATGAGGCGTGTCTGCAAGTCGTGCAAGATACGCGTATTTAGAGTTTTCACTTAATCATTTTTTTCCGTGCAACTTTGTTCGAAAAAGTTCACTGCCTTCCCCATAACGCAAGAGCAACTACGATGCAACTAATAAGTTCGCCGGCAATAGATGATTATGAAAAATACAGCATCTTTCGCAAAAATGGATATTAGAATGAATGCATGTTCTTAATGAGTACATGTTCTCTAAAATAATATTGGTCTTATTTTCCTTGTCATAAAAAAAGTAGTACCAGACGGTCAATCATTGCCTACTTTTACTTTTTTTATGACAAGGAAAATAAGACCAATATTAGATGGATTAATTGATAGACAGTGTCTGGATCATATTCGCTTTGACAGAGAAACGATTTGTGTCAGCATAGAAGACGTGGCATATAGGCTATTGTGTTCAACCACCGTAGGCTACATGACTTTATTAGGTAAAAAAAAGATTAGATTTTGAAATCTTTTTTTTCCCTGTAAATCCAACAATTTATTTGCTTATGTAGCGCCCCCTTGCTGTATTGGCATTAAAATGAGGGAGCTACCCTGAGTTCCTTTATCAGACAATATATTATTGTCTCCTTAATTACGAAATTAACTCTTACCCCCCTGGTAAAAAGCTAGGTTACTAATGTAAAGCTTAAATGGGAATAAACATTCAGATGCAATCAAGTGATTTTTTAAATTAAATTAACTATTTACTTATGGACAAATGTAGCAATACAAACAGACATTTCAAGGTTTCACCTTATAGCTTTAAACAAACCAAAAATCTGTCCTCTTTTAGCTTTCTTGATCACAAAAATGCTTACATCAAACAAAATACACTTCGAGTGCAATATATACTTTCAAATACCAATCTACTAACTAATGGGACCTTAATACCTCTATAAAAAGAAAACCCAGCGAAAATAAACTACCCCAATCGTTGCAGGCCTGATGTGTAGCTCGCGTGCGTTGTAGCCAGCTAGCGCGGCTCCTTCACTCTACCGAGCAGAACGAAAAAAACACAACTCACAAGCTCCAAGACGTAACAGCACTCGCGGCTCCTCTCTCCTGAGCCCCGTGTTGCAGCCAGAACGAAATTCTGTCGAAGCTTAGGGAAGTCTCTCCGCCACTATCTCCTCCGCGTTGCTCAGACCGTTTCAAGTTCACCGTGTTAGCGAACCAGCAAAGTCCTCGAACATTCCAGAAAAGTTAGCGATCTCACTCACATTTACTAGCTAACTTGGGCTAATCCAGACGGCGGGCTGGCAGGACGTTGACTCCTCGTCGAAGAAATTGTTCAAACAGTCCGACAGTCAGATATAATAACTCATAAAGTTCACGGGTTGAGCACTTACGTTATTACATCCCTCAAAACACAATAAAAATACGTGGGTAACGCATTTACACTTCTAACTCATTTCTACTACACAGTATATCTCCCCTGCGGTTTCGTCACTCTCCCCTCTGACCTCCAACTCACTCCTGATTGGCTAATAACATAAATTCACACATTAGAATACCCTTTTCTTTGTATACAAATCAAAGTATTATTACAGCCTTGCCATCACTATGCATTTAGTATTTGATAACGAAAATATATATTTCACACCATGTAAATAATACAATCCATTAACTTAACCATGAAATTACATCCACTCTGCAAAATATGTACAAATTGTAAGATATCGTCACACTGGATGTTTTTAAACCTTTTAAGTCTATTTATACTATTTATGAACTTACTCTATTTATGAATGCATCAACTTAAATTATGACCTTATTTCCCATAGGGCTACACTTACTTAATAATATTGCGTGCAACCACTGTCCAGCTCTTATTTATTTTGATTGTGAGATGGGTATATCCAAGTCAATAGGAGCTATGATCCATTTTAGCAGTGCGACGGATTAATAAGTTCACTGCCTTCCCCATAACGCAAGAGCAACTACGATGCACAAAGGTAGGATTTTAAAAAGGCAAATGTGGTTATTAAATGCAATGTCACTGACACATTGAAAATGTTTACCCCCACACACATTTTTTTAGTAGTAAGCTGGCAACCCAGGGGGCAGGTACATGTAACAGGTCATTAGAATACCATGCCCTGTGACACCCATATTTTGAGAAATGCACCCGCGTAGCTCAGGTTAGAATACGACGTATCTCATCCCGTGTTAAATCCACGCAGGAGAGGCACTTAAGCACATGACTTAAGTTGGCCATCTCTGAATCCGGCCCTTGGTTATATACACTGCACTAGTTACAGGGCCTAAGTAGTTGTTTAAAATATGTTTTAAAAAATAATTGAATTTCATGATTGAACCTGTGTCAGGCAACATTTTAATAACAACATTTTGGGCTCAGAAATATTGGGAACCACTGTGTTACATCATTGTTAAAAAGGGGACATCTTAGATTTCATCAGCATCTGGATCAATCATGCGCATGCAGTCATGTACATTTGTTACACCACAAGATCTACTGATTGAAGAACTGGTCTGCTTATCTCATGTTTGTAAAGCTAACTATGCCTGTTCATTAATTGTATTTAATTCATTGCAGTGGGTAATGGTAGAGAGGGGGTGATTCAGATTTTCAATGTAGTCCGACTTTACCCCAGTCCTGGAGTGCCAGTGTAGAGGCTGGTTTTTGTTTTAATCAATTATTCAGGCTTTAAAGAGCTGTATAACCCCATACTATGTGCAAATCTAACGATCTGTGTGTGTGTGTGTGTGTGTGTGTGTGTGTGTGTGTGTGTGTGTGTGTGTGTGTGTGTGTGTGTGTGTGTGAGTCAGTCAGTCAGTCAGTCAGGCAGGCAGTCAGTCAGTCAGAGCTGTAATTTTGTTCTTCCTCCCTTTTAGAGCTCCGACCACTCAAGAAAAGAGCTTAATCGAAAAGATGAAGAAAACAGTGAGTGCAAAGATGTTCACCTTTTTATCACAGCTGAGAGTTGGCTGGCCTTCCATAGAAAACGTATGGGTTACGTATGTAACCCCGGTTCAGTGAATACAGTCAACACGCCACAGTATGGGTCATCCTCGCCGAGAGGGTGAGCTGTTAGGAGACTGAATAGCAAATTAACCACCACGGGGCGGAACCACGTCACGCCATAAATATGGTGTGTGCACGCCTCCCATCCTCTTTTGCCAACTGAAGGGCCTAGAATTCCCCGCATAACCACACTGCGTGGCATGTTGACCCTATTCATAGACCCGGGGTTACATACATAACCCATATGTTAGATTTCATACAGGTCAACACGCCACGGTATGGGTCACAGTATACCAAATAAAGTCAGGTGGGGGATGTAGTGGGGTAATCAAGACCGCATGAGTGCAGTTCCAACATAAGCCACTAATTACATGCTGTTCTCCTGGAAGAGCAAACGTAAAGTGTACATTTGAAAATAACCGCTGGGTGAAAAATCATCACAAATCATAGTCAAGGTTGCTACGCTGCCCCAAGGACAGAGGAGGCAACTGATGTGGATGACACTACATCCAGGTGATAAAACCTGGCGAAAGTGAGGGATGAAGCCCAGCCTGCCGCTGCACAAATGTCAGTAAGCGCTACGTAATAAAGCCCAGGGCATAGTAAATAAGCCTTCTCCCTGGATACAAAAAGGTCCATCTGCTCCGTCCCGCAGAGGGACCCAATGGACTGCATAATGTCCGGGTGCAGGCGCCATTCCCCCAGTTTCAGGCTACCCTTGGACAGCAGATCGGCTGTCACATTAGTTGTGCCCGGCACATGCACTGCCCTCAGAGACATGCTTTGGGAATGTGCCTAGAGCAGGAGTTGGCATGCTTTTGCATGTAGGGTTGGGGACCGAACACCACCCTGTCGGTTGATGTAGGAGACCACAGTAGAGCTGTCTGTCCGAACGAGGATGTGTCTGCCTCTGACCACTGGGAGGAAATGGGCCAATCCCCGAAGCACTGCCTCCATTTCTAGCAGGTTGATGTGCTTCCCTGCCCATGAGGGGCTCCACAACTCTTGTAGGAACCGGCCTTCCCCAATGGCTCCCCAGCCAAGTCTTGGAGGCGTCCGTGGTCATTATCGCGCTTGAACACACTGGCCCCAAGGGAACACCCTCCTTGAGGCCAGGGGTCATGAGACACCAGTCCACCAGCTTCAGGCACCTCTGAGTAATGGGTAGGAGTTTCCGCCCATACTTGTATGGGCTTACTCCTTGTGCTGCCACCCAACACTGTAATGGACGCATGTGCAGCAGCCTAAGTGGCACAACCTGAAGCTATCAGGCCGAGCAACCTCCAGTAATGCTTCACCGTCACTCGTCGCTCTGCAGCAAGGTGCGACAGGCTCTCCCTCAAGACATGCTGCCTCTCCGAGGGGGTGGGGTGAGGTGGTTCTTTTCCCTGTTTAGGGTCAGGCCCAAGCTGACTAAATGGGCCAGCACCGGCTCTGTATCATTTTTGGATTGCTCCTCTGTTGGAGCACAGATGCGAATCCCTTGGTGACAGAGCAGGATCAGTGCGACCTCCAAGCACTTTGTAAAGGTGCGTGGGGCCAAGCCTAGGTCAAAGGGAAGGACCCAGTACTCATACCCTGTGCCTTGGAAGGAAAAGCAGAGGTACTTTCGGTGATCCCGATGTATGGGGATGTGGAAGTACGCATCCTGCAGGTCCACCTAGGTGAACCAGTCGCCGTCTCTTACCAGTAGGAGGAGAATGGAAAGGAGGAGCATACGGAATGGCAGGCATTTTAGGAAGTGGTTGAGCCCTCTCAGGTCTAGGATGGGCCGGAAGCCTCCATCTTTCTTTGGTACCAGAAAATATGTTGAATAAAACCCCCGTCCTGCTGACACTAAGGGCAGGGGTGTTATCGCTCCATTTTCCAGCAACACCAGAATCTCGTCTGAGAGAACCCATGCAGCAGCCCTACCTCTCACCCGAGTTGGAATGACCCCACAAAAGCAGGGGGGCATGGAGTTCAACTGGAGCCTGCTCCCCGACTCCAAGGTGCTGAGCACCTAAGGACACCGGGTACATAGGCGCCATTTGGCAAGATGGAGAGGGGAGAAGCACAGTGCTGCCGACCATCAGCGACAGGACCGGCTTTGAGGCGCTGGCTTGCTGAGAGGTTTTCGGAACTAACCCCGTTCCTGAAAGGAATGCTGGGGTTCCGGGCCCGAGAAGCCAGATGAAGACCCAAAAAAGACCTGCCGTCCCCAGTGGGGGTGGGCCAGAAGATTAGATTGGCTTCTGAGCATACCATGTGCCGGGGGCCACAGGGCATGAGCCTGTCTTACTGCCCCTGACATCTCCCTTGCCCTCAGAGACTGCTCCAGAGGAGCCTCCGCGGGTGGCCCAAACACCTGCCCAGGAACTACCGGCGCAGTAAGGGCTGCTACATGGTCCTCATCCACCAGACTGAACTGAGCCAGCCACACCTGGCGGCATGCCAGAACGAGTGAGGTCATGGAGTGCCCCAGGGCTTGGGTATATGCACTAGCCCTGCACATTATGATGTCCACCACATGCAACATTTCTACCACTGAGTCACTGGGGGCAGCAGAGGCCATGTTCTGCAGTAATCCCTACAGGTACAGGCCGTCTGATACCATAGTAGACAGCTCATCGGGGTGATGGCAGGAGGGACCAGTCAACGGGTCCCAGGGGTCCTGGGACCTTGGTGGCTGCTGCTATGATGCTACTAGCCCTTGCAGGGTCTGCTGCATCACCTGCATCTGCAGCTGAAGCTGCTGGAGCTCAGATTCCTGATCCCTGCGCTTTTTAGCACGCTTCCTGGCCACAGACCCCTGCGTGTGCAATTCCTCATGATGTTCCTTGCAAGCTCATTGCCCAGGTGGGACGTCCTCCCCAGACAAGCCACCATCTCCCGGATTCTGCACACCTTCCAACATACTCAATGTTGAAGTGTGCCCAACACCAAGCCAAGGGCTCGAATCAGTAGAACTGAAGGGCCACAATGGGGTGAGGAAGCCTCAGGTAGAGTATCTCCTCACAGGCTCCTTTTTTTTGTTTTTTTTGTTTGTAACAACCAACAGAAAATTAACACACTTAATACAGGTTATTTTAACAGAAAGGTATCAGTCGTGAAACTGATATAATTTCAGAAAAGGAAAACGGCAGTGAACTGCCCAAAGAACAGTACAAACTCTACCCGTAACCAAAGGACAGCAATAAAATGCTTAAACACATTGCTGGGGGAGAAGGAAAAGTGCCGGGTAGCGTACTCCTTCTCAAGAAGTAGAGGCTCCGGTAGGCAGCGGCAGAGGGCAAGAAAAGCTGAGATTCCCCCGATCCAGCGAAAACAAAGAAAAACAGTCTCACACTCAAACTCGAGGATGCAAAAAGAGGACAGGCGACACCGCCTGTCCTCTTTTTGCATCCTCGAGTTTGAGTGCACCATATTTATGGCATGAAGTGTTTTCGCCCCGTGGTGGTGTTTAATTTGCTATTCAGTCTCCTAACTGCTCACCCTCTCGGCGAGGATGACCCATACCCAGCCTAGCATGTTGACCGGTATGAAATAGAACTGTGGGTTTTCTGGCTGATGGTGACCACTTCCTCTCCCTGTATATTTTTACAAGTTAATCATGGCAGTACACTTCTCAGTGGGAGTATATTCCTTCTGGTTTTGTAATATGTGATTTAATGGTCTGTCAGAGTTGTAATTTTGTTATTGGCCTAAGCCTCTCATGTTATTTAAAAGCATAGTCATAGACCTGTGTAGGAAGCACTGCTGTTTTTGTGTGCATAGCGGTCCCTGACAAATTCTACTTGGCTGAAATTTCAAAACTCATGCATGCATCTAAATGTATTTTGGGGGCAAATGCTGGGGGGCTTTGGGAAAGTGCTTTTTATGTAATTGGTTGATGCTCAAATTAGTTTGCCAACATTGAAATTTGTCCTGTATGAATTTGTCCCTTTGAGACTGATGTAATTTATGTAACTTCAGTCAGAGATTCCATAAAAAATATTTTTCTTCAAATACTGTACACTACATAAAGATTCTGAATCCATTAATAATTCTTCTGTGAAGAGCGTGCGGTATAGAGTTTCGCAGAATGATTATGGACAGTTTAAGTTTCAGTGTTTGCCATTGAAAGCTGAGGAGGTTTGTGAAATGTCAGCTGGTCATGTTCTCTCCAGGGGAGGAACATTGTGGTGTTCTACGGCTCTCAAACGGGGACTGCCGAGGAGTTTTCTAACCGTCTGGCCAAAGATGCTCAGCGCTATGGGATTAAGGGGATGGTTGCAGATCCAGAGGAGTATGACATGGTAATGCTGTGTTCCTTTATGTTGTTTTCTGTTCCTTCCTGTTGTTCTCTGTTCTTCTATGTTCCTCTCTGTTGCATTTTTGTTCCTGTCTTTTCCACTTTGTTCCTTCCTGTTGTTCTCTGTTCTTCTCTGTTCTTCTACAACCCCTGGCAAAAATTATGGAATCACCACACTTAGAGGATGTTCACCCAGCTTTTTTTTTACAAATCACAGATATGACACAAAACCATTTTTGTTTAATAGCTGAACATTCTGGCTTCGTGAAACATACCTCAAACAAATTAAATTAAATTATTTAAATTAATGGCATATTTTTTTCCAGATCAAGAAGAGGAAAAAATGATGGAATCACTCAGTGTTGAGGAAAAAATGATGGAATCACCTTGTAATTTGTATTTCTAAAACAAATACTGGCACAAGTCTAAAAATGATAATTCATTTGCAGTTAAAAGAGAGTGCTTACAGACCTTAATGAGCTGTTGGACTTGGCTAATTAAAAGGAAACATGGCCCCAACAAGAGAGTTGTCAATTGAAACAATGGAAAGGATTATAAAACTCCTTCAAGAAGGAAATCCAACACAGAGTGTGGCAAAAGATGTTGGTTGTTCCCAGTCAGCGGTGTCTAAAATTTGGTGCAAGTATAAACAAAATATGAAGGTTATAAAAGGAAAACATACGGGTAGACCAAGGAAGACATCAAAGCGTCAGGATAGAAAACTCAAAGCAATATGCCTTGAAAATAGAAAATGCACAACTAAACAAATGAAAAACAAATGGGCAGAAACAGGAGTCAATGTTTGTGACAGAACTGTAAGAAATCGGCTGAATGAAATGGGATTTACATATAGAAAAGCCAAACGAAAACCAGCACTAACACCTAAACAGAAGAATACAAGGTTACAGTGGGCTAAAGAGAAGCAATCATGGAGTGTGAATGATTGGATGAAAGTGATATTCAGTGATGAATCACGAATCTACATTGTCCAAGGAGATGATGCTGGAACTTTTGTCTAATTTTTCTAATGAAACATATAAAGATGACTGCCTGAAGAAAACAATCAAATTTCCAACAATTCAGATTTTGGACACTTTTCTTATTCCATCAATAGAAAATAGGTTTGGTGATGATGAAGTCATTTTTCAGGATGATAATGCATCTTGCCACAGAGCAAAGAATGTTAAAGGTTTTCTTCAGGAAAGGCATATCGGGTGCCGCGGTTGGCGCAGATTTTGTTTGTGCGGTTGCGCCCGAGGATCGGGGGTTCGATCCCCGGTCCTGCCAGATCCGAGCATGGCCGGTGCCCTGAGGGAGCAGCAATTGGCGGCCGCTCCCGGGGTGGGGGGAGGACTCGGTGGGTGAGAATCATCGCATATAAATGACCTCGGGCGAGCTGGAATCACGGTCAGGAGCTTGAGGAGTCACAGCCTGAAGAGGGCGTGGTGACCCCCCTCCCACTACCGGCTGACGGGGTCCTGCGGCGAATTCTCAAAGCGGTTGCTACACAGGAAATTTAATTAATTAGGATACAATTGGCTACCAAAATGGGAAAAAATCTGAAATAAATTTTTTTTTTTTTTTTAAAAGGTCCCAGTCCCAATCTTAATCCAATTTATTGTGGAAATTAAAAAAATTGGTCCATGACAAGGCTCCATCCTGCAAAGCTGATCTGTCAACTGCTATTTGAGAAAGTTGGAACCAGCTTGATGGAGAATATTGTTTTTCATTAGTGAAGACCATGCCTCAAAGAATTCAGGCCGTCATAAAAGCCCGAGGAGGACCAACAAAGTACTAATTGTGATTTTCTTTGTTGATGATTCCATAAGTTTTTCCATAATTTAATTTAATTTGTTTGAGGTATGTTTCATGAAGCCAGAATGTTCAGCTATTAAACAAAAATAATTTTGTGTCATATCTGTGATTTGTTTATTTGCTATGAAGTAAAAAAGCTGGGTGAACATCCTCTGAGTGTAGTGATTCCATAATGCTTGCCAAGGGTTGTATTTTATTATCCTTTATTTTTACAGGTAGTCTCATTGAGATCAAGATCTCTTTTACAAGAGAGACCTGCGAACAAAATAAAAACATGTATAAAACTTAAAAACAAGTACAATTCAGCCACATTAGCATTCAGCATTCAAACATCATACAGGGATATATCAAAGGAAACAAGTACATACAACATTAAGAAAATCCATGTATAAAACTTTAAAATTTTCTAAAGAAATAAGAGATTCTAGTTTAAACGTTTTTTGAAATTAATTCCAATTATGAGGGGCATAATATTGAAACCCTGTTTTGCCCAGCTCAGTTTTTATATGGGGTGTATCTAAGGCTAAGAAGTCCAGAGACCTGGTACCATAGTTACTGGATTTAAATGTAATTAAAGATGAGAGATAAAGGGGAAGTTTCTTCAGTAAAGCCTTATAAATAAATACAATGGAATGTAGTTCCCTCCTCTTTGATAAAGAGGACCATCCTACGTTTCCATACAAAACACAATCATGCGTGAGAAATGTATCCCCAGTGATAAACTGCATCAAGAGGCTTTAAAGTGGAAGGGGCAGCGTGCATATACAGAATGTCTCCATAATCAAATACAGATAAGACAGTTGATTGTACAATAGTGTTTCTATTAGCAAGAGAGAAGCATGCTTTATTTCTGTACAAGAAACCAATTTTAGCTTTTGAGACAGATGTTCCACATGAGTCTTAAAGGAAAATCTACCATAAAGCCAAATTCCTAAATATTTATAAGATTCTACAGTTTCAATTTGAGTACTATGAAGTGTATGAATGCCAATATTAGATGCATTTCCCATTAGATTTCTTGAAAATAAAATACATTTTGTTTTATCAGAATTAAAAAAAGCTTATGATTAATAAGAGCTAACTGAAAAGAATCAAAGGCAGACTGTAAATTAGTAATAGCCTGGTTAAGCATGGAGCCAGTGGAATCCACATAAAAATGAAGATTACATTGTGGTGTTGGGAATACCATGTTGTTTATATAAAGTGTGAATAGAAGTGGACGAAGAATAGACCCTTGTGGGACACCTTTACTAATTTCAAGAGAGCTAGATTTAAAACCATCCGCAACAATAGACTGAGTTCTCCCAGAGAGATATGCATAAAACCAGTTAAGAGAAAGTTCATCCAATCCAATGGAGGATAACTTATTCAATAAAATATTATGGTCAACTGTGTCAAAAGCCTTTGATAGGTCAATAAAGAGTGCAGCGCACTGCAGTTTGTTATCCATAGAGTTGACAATATCATTTATCACAAGAGTTGCTGCTGTTAATGTGCTATGACCAGGCCTAAAACCCGATTGCTGTGGTTGTAAAATGTTATTAATCTCCAAAAAGGCCAGTAGCTGAGAGTTAGCTAATGATTCTAGGACTTTGGCCAGACAGGAAAGTTTTGAAATTGGATGATAGTTATTTAAGTCACTGGTATCACCCCCTTTATATAGAGGAATAACCTGAGCTGCCTTCCATAGGTTTGGGATTCTACCTGAAATAAAAGTTAAATTAAAAATGTAAGCAAGTGGTGAGGCAATTATATGAGCACTAAGACACAAAAGGCAAGGATCTAGATTGTCCTCTCCCATTGACTTCTTTTTGCGAGGGCCTCCTACTTCTCAAATCTCATTTCATCCAGCAGGCACAACCCCAGAGTGTTATTTAGTACCATAAATACACTTGTCTTTCCTCCTCTTCCATCTGTGCCTGTGTTTTCCAATGATGACTGTAACCGGTTCTCCCTGTTCTTTGTAAACAAAGTTGCTGATGTCAGGGCTAGCATCACCCCATCCATCTCGCCCCAACTCCTCTGCCCAGTCTCCCATCCTGTGCTGAGCAGTTTCCTACCTGTCTCACTGGATGACTTAACTGACATTGTAATCTCCATGAAGACCTCCTCCAGCCCCCTAGATGTACTGCCCACCTCCATGCTAAAACAGGTTATGCCCACTGTTGGCCCCAATCTAGTTGCCATCATTAACATGTCCATAGCGTCTGGCACAGTCCCATCCTCTTTTAAGCAGGCGGCCGTTCAGCCCCTCCTTAAAAAGCCCAACCTGGATCCCTCTTTGCCCCAAAACTATAGACCCATCTCCAAACTTCCTTTTGTCTCTAAGATGTTAGAGAAGGTGGTAGCCACCCAGCTCATCTCCCATCTTACAACCCACAACATCTCAGACAAATTTCAATCCGGTTTCCGTAAGGGACACTCCACTGAAACGGCCCTCCTCAGAGTATCCAATGACATCATGCTCTCATCTGACGCTGGTGAATGCTCAGTCCTGGTCCTGCTGGATCTCAGTGCCGCATTTGACACGGTAGACCACTCCATCCTGTTAGACAGGCTCAGGGACTGGGTGGGCATCTCCGGGAGCGCCATTAAATGGTTTGCCTCCTACCATGTAGATAGAAGTTTCTCTGTGGCTGTAGGCCCTTTTAAATCTGACCCCACTCCCCTCTCATGTGGTCTGCCACAGGGATCTGTGCTGGCCCCTATCCTGTTTGCCCTGTACATGCTTCCTCTAGGCCTGTTGATCAGCAAATTCAAGGGTATTTCCTACCACTTTTACGCGGACGACATCCAGCTGCATTTCTCCTGCAAGCCAGGCAAATTAGAACAACTGAGCATCCTCCAGGAATGTCTATCCGCCATTGAGTCCTGGTTGGGGAGTAACTTCCTACAACTCAATGGAGCAAAGACAGAGGTGCTAATTGTAGCTGCCCAACCAGTCGCTGCCAGGGTTGCTGCCCACCTGGGGTCCCTTGAGGGAAATGTCCGTCCTCACCTGAGGAATCTGGATGTCATCTTTGACCAGTCTATGCTTTTGGACAAACATGTACTAAACCTGACTCGCACCTGTTTTTTCCACCTTAGAAATATCGCAAAACTCCGGTCCATCATATCCCACACTGAATTAGAAATGTCTGTTCATGCTCTCATCTCATCTAGACTTGATTACTGTAATTCTCTGTTTACCTGCCTCAACAAATCATCTGTCGACAAACTCCAACTTGTCCAAAATGCCGCTGCTAGACTGCTGACCAGGTCCAAGAAATCATGCCATATCACCCCCATCCTCGCCGCCCTGCACTGGCTCCCTCTGCAGTTCAGGATACAGTTCAAGGTTCTGGTTCTCACCCATCGTGCATGTCATGGTCTAGCCCCAGCCTACATCATGGACCTTATCCGCCCCTACACCAACAGCCGGTCACTACGATCAGCCGACCAGGAGCTCCTGATGGTGCCCAGGACCAGGCTGAAGACGAAAGGTGACCGCGCCTTTGGGGTGGCGGCCCCTAGGCTCTGGAATGCACTCCCCTTGGACCTAAGAAACATTCCATCAGAGACTCTTTTTAAAAAACAGCTGAAGACGCACCCGTTTAGGCAGGCGTTCGGACCTTCATAGGCTCTCACTGACTTTTATGACTTTTATTGCTGTTGCCTCACTGCCAATTTCTCGGTCCTGACTGACTGTTATTGTTTTATTCCTGTTTTAATATGTTTTTATTTTTACTCATGGTTTGTAAAGCACCCTGTGCATCCGTGCTGGGAAGGGCGCTATATAAATAAAATTTACTTACTTACTTACTTACTTTTTATTTATGCTAGCCAGTGCTTTGTAAACTTCACTATAACTTACAGGTCTAAAAGAGAATTTGCTAGGACAAAAATAATTGCGTAAAGTTCCTAATACTGGGCTAAGGGTATAGCTTTCTGGAACAATTTCACCAGACAGCCTATCAAACAGATGGCCAGAGGAGATAAAATGATGATTAAAAGCTTCAGCCATATATGTTTTATCTATAAATCATTTTCACTAGAAATGCTAGAAGGAAAAGTAGTGGTAGGATTATTTTTTAAAGATTTTACAGTTTTCCAAAAGCTATATGCATCTCCATTACAGTTTAAAAGAGAGGTCAAGTAATAATTGGACTTTTCTTTTCTTATTATGATAATGCACTTGTTCCTTAATTGCCTAAAGCTAAGCCAATCGGCTGGAGTGCCAGTCATTCTAGCTTTGAACCAAGCTTTGTCTCTGATATGAATAGCTGCAGAAATATCTGAGGAAAACCATGGTTTTTAATCCTGAAGTTCTTATAAGGAGCATGTTTATTAGCAATAGAATTAAATACATTACAGAAATGGTCCAAAGCTAGATCAGGATCAGGGATGCTGTTCTTTCTAAATCAGAAAAATAAAGATCCTGAAGAAAACCCTGTTCAACAAAATGTATGAAATTTCAATTTCGTTTTGTAACAATACTAGAACTATATTTTTGTTTTCTGGCATTTCGAATACAAGCAATTGGGCAGTGGTCACTGATGTCCTGAGCAAAGACCCCCACAAGCTAGGTATTTAAATGGCCTATTTGTCAGTATAATATCAATAAACGTCGACTTAGAAGGGTTTTTTGTATTTAGCCTCGTGGGTTTCAAGATTAACTGAATAAGATTTAACTCAAAGCACAGTTCTTTTAACCTATTTGAACTTTTAGAGAGCCAGTCAAGATTCTAATCACCCATGACAATCAGTTAGGATGAGGCGTAAGATGACATTAATTTGCCAATGTCTTCTAACGCCTTATTACTTGCAGAGGGAGGGCGGTAAATACCAATAATAGTGAAATGGGCATCCCCCCAATACAGATGTCCAGAACAATATATTCATACTTATTAGGCACTGAGGCAGCAGTGAGATCACATACAGCAAAACATTCCTTTACAAATATCAATACACCACCTCCTTTAGATTTTCTATCTGATCTAAATAAATTATATCCATCAATGTTAATTTCTGAATTTGGTACTTTTCTTAGTCAGCCAGGTTTCAGAAAGGATGAAAATGTCAAGGGGAAGTTTCATTCATCATAACATGCACAAAATCCAGCTTTGGAATAAGGCTCCTAATATTTAAGTGCAATAGTCCTAACCCCTGACGAGTTTAAAATTCTCGCGGTGACTCTAAATTAGACGTATGCCTACTATTATTAGTAGATGATGTAGGCAAAATGACGGAAGGTTGAGTATTTATTTGTACAAGATTTTTTGCGGTAACACCGTTGGGTCTGAATTTCTGCCGAGGGAGACGTGCAATGCAAAATGTAGACGTACCTCCTAACCTGTGGGGGGAGCCAAAGAGAGCTATTTGTTGAGTACAGGAAGTAACCGGGGAGTGTTGCAGGGGGTTATAGTGCACGGAAGTAGATAGTCACCGAAGATATGGTGCATTCATATGTTCCTCACTGTTCCATTACATTACAGGCGTTTAGCAGACGCTCTTATCCAGAGCGACTTACACAACTTATATTACATTTATCCATTTACACAGCTGGATATATACTGAAGCAATGCAGGTTATGTACCTTGCTCAAGGGTACGACGGCGGTGTCCTACCTGGGAATTGAACCAGCAGCCTTTGGGTTGCAAGTCCAGTTCCTTACCCATTACACTACACTGCCGCCCCGTTCCTTCCTGTATCTCTCTGTTCATTCCTATTCCTCCATTCCTTTCTGTTTTTCTCTGTTCCTCTGTATTTATCCAACTTTTATCTTTATTTCGGTTTGTCTCTTTTTTTTCAGAAATGTATATTGTCAGGGTAAGACTCTGTTCCCTTCTGTTACACCCTCAGACAGAATACTATCATGGTAAATTTATGTTCTTCTCTGTTCATGTCTGTCCATCATACTATGGTAAGGCTCCATTCCTCTGTGCTTTTCTCAGAGAAAAAAGGATTTGAAAATATTCTACTGAAATATCTTTTAAAAACTGTTAAGTTTTTTTTGCTGGCCAACACAGCTTGTTGGAATGTTGAAAGAAATTATCTTGTGTATTAAGGCCAGAAAATGGACTGCCACAGAAACCTCATGCACTCATGCTTCTTTCCCCTCTCACTCCCTCGGCAGTCGGAGCTCTCTCGCCTGACTGAGATAGACAACTCAATTGCCATCTTTTGCATGGCGA
Organism: Synaphobranchus kaupii; assembly: GCA_029718625.1. Taxonomy (NCBI): domain Eukaryota; kingdom Metazoa; phylum Chordata; class Actinopteri; order Anguilliformes; family Synaphobranchidae; genus Synaphobranchus; species Synaphobranchus kaupii. The sequence continues at coordinate 33,980,709 of CM056378.1, read as the reverse complement.
CCTATGGCGAAGGTGACCCCACAGATAACGCCCAGGAATTCAACGAATGGCTGCAGGAGGGCGCCACTGATCTGGAGGGTGTAAATTTCACGGTGAGCGCAGTATTGTATTTATGCTAGGGCTGGGCGATATACAACATCGATAATTATCGAATGCAATAACGGACCACCGTGTGGGGCGCCTTTCTTTTCGTCTTTTTTTCTTTAAGTATACCCAGTATAAGGCAGTAAACATCCAAACTTCAGAGGCCGTGTGAAATCCTTCCGGAAAAAAAACATCACCGCTGATATCTATTGAGTGTTGAAAAGACAGCCAACCAGCAGCAAGGTCATACAGCTTTCACGTGATCATGTGATGTGGTTTTTCTATTGCATGAAAGGTGCAACGCCTTTCTGTGATTGTCCGTCTTATCAACGCGCAGTAGACAGTGATGACGTTTTTTTTCCCGGAAGAATTTCACACAGGTTTTGAAGTTTAGATTACTAGCGCATCAGGTATCATTAAAGAAAAAAAGACAAAAAAAAGGCAATACCCCACATGCTGGCAACGGCCGTTATTGCAATCGATAATTATCGTTGCGATACATCGCCCAGCCCTAATTTATGCCCTGATGAAATTGTAACCTAGGAGTATGCAACTCCAGCCCTGGAGGGCCAGTGGGTATGTTGAATATAGATTGGAGTTAAATCTGCAGACAATGTGGCCTTCCAGGATGGGAGTTAAGCCTGCAGACACTGCGGCCCTACAGGACTAGCGTTAATCCTGCAGGCACTGCAACCCTCCAGGACTGGAGTTAAACTTGCAGACACTGAGGCCCTCCAGGACTGGAGTTGTGCACCGTCGCCATAACAACACAGACCGGGGGGTTGCCAAACTATTCCCTGTGTTTTTTCCAAGATGATGAGCTACCATTATTTATGTACATATTCCACTTCACTCAGTCTCAATTGCATTTTGGCATTTAGCAGGCACTGCTGACAGAGCAACTAAGCACAGTTTACTTTTTTATAGATTACATTTCAAGACTAACAAGGCTCTGTGGGGGGGGGGGGGGGGGGGGGGGGGGGGGGGGGTGATTTTTTATTTTTTTTGTTGTCCAATATCCAATTCCCCACCCGATTTGGAACGGCCAACCGCAGCCACGTACATTGAGTGAACACCACTGCCGATTTGGGGGGGTGGAACATCAACTGGTTTTCATTTTCTTTTCTGTTCTTTTCTGTTATTCCTCCAGTGAGGAAGTACCTCATTATACCCCCGATAAATGAGACCTGTTTTAGGGGTTCTAAATAAAAGCAGCAAGCATCTGTGATTTATTTTGGTATATGACTTTAACCCCCCCCTCCCCCCTCCTCTCTCCACTGTGTTAAATGGCCCACAGACTGAACTTCCCAGCTCATAAACTCGTACTGACATGACCACAGAACACCTGCCAGCGACTCTTCTCTTTGTGGGGGGAAACGGTTGCTTCTTAATGCCAGAGGAGGTTTTATTCTTATTGTTTTACGTAAGAATGGCAGACAAGTCTTTGTTGGCTCTTAAATAGATTGTGAATGTCTCACTGCGCATATGCTAGGCCTGGTTTGTTTTTGTTTGGTTTAAAACGGTTTGGTGAATTGAACCTTTTGTCTGTGAGCATTTTTGCTCTGTCATATTTACGGGTAGAATTTAATATGCTTTAAGATGTCTTGTTTGTAATTAATTATCTCTGCCAAAGAGGTAATGTTTTCACCTGTGTCTGTGTGTCTGTCTGTTAGCAGGATATCTCAAAAAGTTATGCACGGATTTGTACCAAATTTGGTGGGAAGGTTGGTCATGGGCAGAGGAAAAAACGCCAATTGGCCACAAAAAAGTGCATAATTTGTGCACTTCAGAATAAATTCACATAATATTACAACTTGTATAAGGAACAACTACTAGGCCATGTCTGTTTAGAGTTTTGTTAATGTCTTTGGTAGCCTTGTGGGATGTTGTCAGACTTGGCGGAGGTCTGTCCTCTACTACCACATTTTCTATGGTTAGAGATGTGGGCTTATAACTCAGTGGTTGCAGGGTCAAATCCCAAGGCACTGTTCATATCCTTGAAACCTGAACTGCTTCAGTAAACATCCAGCAGTATAAATGGAAAATATGTAAATGCAAAAAGAGAAAGCTGTGTAAATTGCTCTGGATAAGACGGTCTCCTTAACAAATAAGTAATGAAAATAAGCAATGTTATTTCACAGTTGTTCACCTGATCCCTGATTTGATTCATCTTCAGGTGTTTGCCTTGGGGAATAAAACATACGAACACTTCAATGCCATGGGGAAATATGTGGACAAACGGCTGGAGGAGCTGGGGGCCACGAGGATCTTTGACCTGGGAATGGGAGACGATGATGCCAAGTAAGTAACAGTGCTCTCTGTAGCATCGGTCCCCTGTGTAGCCTATGAAAGGGTTGTCTGCCTCTGGCCTCTAACCCAGGGGCTCACAAACCTACTGAACCAATTCAGACCCATCACACAATGTGAGGTAACAATAAGAAACTACTTTAAGTTTTATTTATGAGCTGAGTAACAATGATAAACCTGCATACACTACAGTGCTCCAAGGACCAGAGGTAACACCAGTCAGTGCTCTCATCCTTTTTGTGCATTCTTCCTCAGCTTAGAGGAAGACTTTGTGTCCTGGAAGGAGCAGTTCTGGCCCGCAGTGTGTGAGCACTTCGGAGTGGAAGCTACAGGAGAGGAGTCCAGGTCTCTAGGTTCCTTCTTTTTTTTCCCCCACAAAATATCCATATTCTCTCTCTCTCTCTCTCTCTCAGATGTGTGGTCACGCTGCATATCATTTTGAGCTCCTTGCGGCTCGGACACTTTGAGGGAACTGTGCTTTGACATTTTTATGTGTGTGTTACTCCCAGTGAGGCTGATGGTCGTATTGTCTTCTCCTTGTAGCATCCGGCAATACGAGCTGGAGGTGCACACCGACATCAACATGGATAAGATTTTCACCGGAGAGATCAGTCGCCTCAAGAGCTTTGAGACTCAGAGATCGTGAGTTCACTGAACTGATACCGCCACAAGGGCAACACAATTTGTTTCTATGAGTACTGTAAAGAGAATGAACCCCTCTTAACTGGACTATAGAGCTGAGACACATTAAAAGACTGCCAAAATATCTGATTTGTGTAACATAAACACATAATGCCATGTCCATGGAAGAAAAATATTAAGTGTGCCACTGCTGCTGTAAAATAAGGATTGCCAGTACTTCACCTGGGATCTTTTTTTTTTACCTTCCCCCTGGTATATTCAGGCCCTTCGATACCAAAAACCCTTTCCTGGCACCGGTAACAGTCAACCGAAAACTGAACAAAGGAGGGAGCCGACACCTAATGCATCTGGAGCTGGATATCACAGGCTCTAAGATCAGGTAAAGGGACTGCCGCGCTCTCTTCCTGTTCGCACAGGAAACACCCCATTATGTGGTTCGCTTACAGCTCTGCAGCCTAGAGAACATGACTAATATTGTCACGGTTACTCACTCTAATATACTTTCTTTCGCTCTTCAGTCAAAATTCTGGTTGTAAATTTTTGTTCCGGGTCTCAGTCATAATCAATCGAGTGGTTCTCAGTATTCTTTTTTAACTTGCAGGTTAATCCAGCAATTTCTATGTGTTGGTATTGTATTGCCAATGTGTGAGTGTGCAGTGTGCGCGGAACTATACATTTATTATATTGAGGGGTAACACAAAAATAAAAAATAAACTCATGTAGACTTTTTCAAAAGTAACAAATTGCTGGTAGTATTATTACCAGGATAAACCCATTGCATTGTTACTCCTATACCCTCACATTAGTCTCCTTTACACAGTACTGATTTAGACTGTACCAATTTTGAGTAGACTTTTGTGCAAACCAAATGTTAAAAGTGACATATTATATTAAAGCAAGAATAAGCCAACATTGTGTCTGACTGAATGTGTTTGAGTGGTCATCTGTATGGCAATGAATCAGTGTTTCAGCCTTAAAACTGGGGGCCCTATCTTGGCGATCTTGGCGCTAAATCTAAGCGCATGGCGCTAAGTCCATTTAGGGCGTGTCCAAGTCCACTTTTGCTATTTTAACGGCGTGTTTTTTTGGCGCTAAGCACGGCGCATGGCGCAACTGGGCTGAACCTAGTCGCTTCATTAATTATAGGTGTGTCTTGGGCGTGACATTCAATAAACCAATCAAAATGTCATATCCCATTCCCTTTAAAAGCCTGCTTTTCCACCTTGGCGGATTGCTTATGATGGCGAAACAGACATGCTCGTGCGTGTTTAGTGTGATCAAGGAATAGGCTAAATGGAGTATGATCAATATTATTCGGACTAACCATTAGCCTATGAGTTCCCGGTAATTCCAGACAGGGCTGTTATTTTACAAAATATGTGCGGTTAAATTTCGTTAAAAGGACCTGCAACAGCTGAGAATAAGCTATCAATGGCTTCAGTCTCACCTTAGAAAACGCCAAATTAGCCTGCTTGTTCAGCGAATTTCGTTTGATTATGCAATGAAAGTGTCAAACATCAATTCCAAGAGGCTGTTCTCATGGAGTTCTCGAAGTTCAAGCTTCATCCAAAGTTCATTAGGCTACCTGCATAGTAGGCTAATATTGATTAATAACATACATACCGTTATTTTGCCTTAATGATGACACTAAATAGCCTACAATAAAGCTGTCAGGTTCGCAACCCATAAGTTCAGGCATATTTCCCCTTGTTTAATAATGTCCTGTTTATGGAAATGTGACCAACCTGTTTTACTCGTAGCGTAATCCTTTAAAACAATCCACTTTCCCAGGAAGACCGTGAAACGTGCGACTTACAGCAGGGGAAACAGAGAACATGCAGCTCACGTGCAGAGAATGGCATTCAAATTAATTGTGAATTAATTGTGTAACGTGCTGCAAATTTGTTTTAGTTTCTAATTAGACGCTTAGTTCTCTTTAAAATCGTTTTGTTCAGTTAAGGAATAACGGGTGAAATCAGCTGGGTTTTAAACGGTGAGAGTATGGAAACCTGGTCACTGTAATTTAAAAAAATATGAAGGACGAAGAATAGCTAAGGTTACAATTTAGTTAACATGGTGACATCTCCGTTTTTTAACCATAGGCTATCGAAAAAAACCTTATGCACAGCGAATCCGCTGTAGCCTAGGCTATTTGAAAAACAATAAATGCAATATTCACTGGACAAGGTTTTGAACTTTTTTCAGTCACAAACCATTCTATTTACTTACAGGCTGTATTCATAGATAAACAGAGCTGTATTGTAATGACATCTGAAGCGCATTTTCAGAACTTAAATGTCCGTCTATTGCCGTGCGCGAGTTTTCCATTGAATGACAATTCACGCATTAGGTGCAAAGACAATTCGCGCATTAGGCTTGATAGCTATAGGTGTTATCAGCTCCTTTTTAATGGATAGCCATTGTCCCGTACCATCGCACATCACCTGGATGTTGATGGAGTGGGCTGAGAGCAATGTAATGTGGCATTGTTTCCCTTCGCTGAGGGAAAGGTATGTGGACCTATGGAACCTTTTATTATTATGCATTTTTGATATAGCCTACACAATAATAATATTTCACATTGTGATCTAGATATTTTAGTCATGCCTGTGCACGCCCCTGTGTGTAACAGACAGGAGGGTATGCGCGTTGTGCACACGCCTATGTAGACGCACTTATATGCGCCGTTAAAATAGCATGTAAACAACTGCGACATGACTTTAGACCAGGTTTGTGGTGGTTCTAGCGCAAGCGCTTTCTGCTGGCTCAAGATAGCAATACGCCAAAAAGAATCCTGGCCACTCCTCATCTTAAGACCAACACGCCCAGTTCACTAATGATGGCGCAAGACCTAGGGCCGGGTGTAAGATAGCAAAGACACTTGCGTTTGCGTTAGCGCTGCTTTGCGCCGGGTGTAAGATAGGGCCCTGGGTCTCACTTACAGAAATGGAATATACGGACATATAGTGTGAGTATTTTGACTTTCAAAAGATGATGAAAATATATTTCACAGCACTGTTCGCCAAACCCAGGAGTGGGCAGGTTGTCTACCCCGGTCTGTGCAATACAATAAAGAGCAAGATATGGTAAAAAATAAATAACTACAAATCACTGTTCCCTTTATTGCCTGGAGTTCTGGAGAGCACACAAAAGGACAAACCGAAAAAGGTCTTGGGAAAAAAGCCTTGCTCCCTCGTTGGAGCCTATGTTCTACGGTTCTTGCAGTCCCTCCCTATGCCTGGGCAGCTAGTACACATACACAGCTAAACTAAGCTAAGCAAAAACAACCAATCCCATTTCCGAAAACTTTTTTTTATTTTTTTATTTTATTAGATTTTTTCCCCATTTTAGTAGCCAATTGAACCCCTATTCTATTTCAATTCCCCCCCATGTAGCAACCGCTAGAGAATCGCCGCTACACAACCCCGTCAGCCGGTGGTAGGAAGGAGGGCGCCACGTCCTCTTCAGGGCGCGACTCCCTGTGCTCCTGACCGTGATTCCAACTCGCCCAGGGCCGTTCTGTGCGCAGCGATTCTCTCTGAGCTTCCCCCCACCCCTTCAGGATAGATTGAAGCATAACTGGAGTGGTGAACTTTGATGAATATGAAAACGCAAGAAAAAGGAAACGATAGAAAATGCGTGGCTGGGGTGATTGATGTAGATAACTAGAGGAGTGCACTTTGGGGAGAAGGGAAGGGAGCCCAAAAGTTAATTTAAGAAAATTAAATAAGCAACACTTTAAAAAGGCCCCATAGGGTGGGATGTGAGTTTTTAAAAATCAAAATAAATTTTTGAATGCTTCGAAACCAGCCATATAATTGGCCTGCCTTTGTAAATTCAGACCTGCAAATCGCTCTCCTCCATCCTCCTTCCCCTCTTCTTCCTCCTCTCTGCTCTGCAACGATGCTCTCGATCGCACTGCAAGGTTGTGCATCATAGCGGTAAAACTCATAGCAGTAGGTGTTCTGGCTATATCCTTGATTTCTTGTTTGCAAAGACATGAATGACCCAGAATTATGCGTCGCTTAAACTGATGACTTTTGTTCAGAAAACATGTAAAATAAAATTGCCTAATGCTAGTGTCTGCCTCCGGATTATACAATTAACACATTATTGAAGCTCATTTAATATTAGACTAGGCTACGTGGAAACAATGTTGACATAACGCTAGGCCAATTCTTCAGTTTACAAATATCTTTCCAAAAGTAAATGACACAAATAGGTACTCTTATTCTAAGCCTATATTGTGTTTTATTAATTTCCATTTAGTTACTGAGCTATTGTAACAGCATTTAATGCCTCGTAAGCAGTCCAATAAGTTATCAAAACAAAACACGTAAACGAAACACACTTTTCAGAACCTTTCAAGCGGACAGCGGTGCTAAAGATACACTTAAGTGTCATGCATGAACGTCCTCCTCAGGATCGCACCAAAAACAGTCTTTACCTCCAAGATCGTTCGGTAAAGAGAGCCGAGCCCCAGATCTCAGCTTGCCATCTCTGTTCCCTGGGCACATTCTCATTCTCAGTTACCGCAGGCTGATTTTAAGTCAACTTGATTACTGACGGTATTCAGGTGTGCCAATTTAGACTCTAGGTTAAAACCTGCACTACTGCAGGTGAACAATGGGTGGAGCCAGCAGAGAATCAGGGACCATCCCCCTGCTGCCACAATTGCCATATAAGACAGCAGCAATTTGTACAGAATATTACACATCACATATTTCAAAATGTTACAATATCTTGTTAATCTATTTATTCAATGTATTTTGAACGTGTTCCATTTCTGTAAGAGTTTCAAATACAGGAAAGGCAAAGAGAAACCTGTGACTGAAATCTTGTCACATTTCTTTGAGGTATGAGGCAGGAGACCATGTTGCAGTGTATCCTACCAATGATGCAGCCATCGTCAATCAGATAGGACACATCCTCGACGTGGACCTTGAGACCATAATCTCCCTCAACAACCTTGATGGTACGCCTCTGATAACACTCGGCAGTGGGCTTGGAAATCGTTCATCTCCCAATGACAACCTTTTGTCCTTGACTGGGAAAATGGTAGAAAAGCAATCTGAGAGGGACAGAATGCACAAGACGTCCTAGTGCGGTCAAATATTCATTCACAAACAGTTGCTACTTTGCAAGGAAATTAAATATAAAGACGTTTAGCACAGTGAAAAAACATATAATTTGAAGTATCACATGTTCCATTAATTTGGGTAGATAGCTGTTTATTAGCTTTTACAGTATATAATGTAGACCGTGACCCCAAAGGTTTAAATAATCAAAAGATTAAAAACTACAATAAAACTTGAATATTGACAAAATGGGCTCTATCTTGACAATCTTATTGCATGGTCTAAAATGCATGACTCAAGTGCATTTAGGGTGTGTCCATCTCCACTTTTGCTAATTAGACTGTGTATAATTTGAGAGCAAAGTAAGGCGCAAGGCTCAAATGGGCTGAACGTAGGCTCTTCATTAATTATAGGTGTGTCTTGGGCGTAAAATACAATAAACCAATCAGAGTGTTACCCTTTCAAGGCCACCTGCGTTTGCACCTTGGCGGATTGCTAATATGAGCGATTAACAGCTGGTGAAACAGACCTGCTTGTGCACAAAGTTAAAGCGCTCATGCAGAGAATGTGTGGCATTAAAATTCTCAGAATGAAATGTGCAGCAAATTAGTTTTTGTTTCTAATTGTTGAAAATGGTTATTTCCCTTAATTAGACTCTTAGTTCTTTAAAATAGTTTTGTTCAGTTCTGGAATAATTGCTGAAAGTATGGAAACCTGGTCACTGTAATTTAAAAAAAATATGAAGAATAAAAAATAGGGTTAAAAATTCAGTTAAAATGGTGAACTTTAAATTATGCTCAGTTTTTCTTAACCATATTGAAAACCTTATGCACAGCGAATCCCCGGGACCGTAGGCTAGTTGAAAAACAATAAATGCATTTCGCATTTATTTTTGTATCTTTTTTCAATCAAAACCATTCCATTGACTTACAGGCTGTAGATGAAGAGAGTTGTATTATAATGTTTTATAAAGAGTTGTATTATAAAGTTCTATTATAATAAGACGATTGTCCCCCCGGAGGATTACAGGAACTATTGGCCAATATAGAGTCATAGCTTGATCCAGGATAATTTGTGAATACACGTGTAACCTTACACGTAGCATCGCAAATCACCTGGATGTTGATGGAGTGGGCTCCCTTACGTTTCACATATAAGAGCGTTCTCTGCTGGGGCACAATTCCAGGAAATCCAAAGTTTGCCGTGAACTCCTGTTTTACTCGTTCTTAGCTGACAGGTGTGATGGGGACTTGAATGTAGACTTGGCATGTCGGACTAGGCTTGAGGTACGTAACTGTTTACGATGTGCCTCCAATTCAATTTAGGAGATGCTGGAACTAGCCCCACTCACAAAAAATAGTATATAATTACTATTACTGTTAATTGTTAGTTTTACAGCAACAGGGATTGCATATAGGGACAGCAGGAATTTGTCTCCAGATCAGCTGCCAGGAGATGATAGAAGTTTCTTAAAACCTGGCAGGATAAATGCAATTTAAGGTGGCATTCCCCTTCGCTGAGGGACAGGTATGTGGTCCTTGACTGATTGACCCTTTTATTATTATAATTTTTTGATATACACAATAATAATACTTCACACTGTAATCTTGATATTTTTATGCATGTTTTTGCGCACCCCTATTTAAGCAACGTGAGCACTGGACGGTAAAATGACAACTGCGTCGGTCTGAAACTAGCAAAGACACTTGCGTTTGGGTTACCGCCGCTTAGTGCCGAGTGTAAGATAGAGTTCAATATGTCTGTTGTGTAAGACAGTGCTGATTCATGTGTACATATCAGACAACTATTTGCAGTATGTGTGAAATACCATGTCAATTCATGAAACAGTTGCATGTGCTACCTTGATGCCGATTGGTTGATTTGATTTGATTGATTTTGATTGTTTGATGTGTCACAGTATGTTGGACGGTTTCCTCATGCCTGCATTTTTTTTAATTTTTAAATGCTATTTTCACCAGCATTTAGAAAGAAAAAAATTATTTAAAAAAATCATATGATTGTGGGTTTTTGTTTGTTGCATGTTCAAGTTAAATTTCTCACGGGTCTGTAGGAGCATTTTATATGAATGTAACCCAGCCTTGTGTGTAATCTCAAATACAGCTGTTCTTATAAGCTACATCAATCATTTGGCTCATGACATTTGATTGGCTCTGGGTGTATTTCCCCTCAGAGGAGTCCAATAAGAAGCACCCGTTCCCTTGTCCCACAACATACCGCACAGCCTTAATGCACTACCTGGACATCACCAGCCCTCCGCGTACCAACGTGATGTACGAGCTGGCGCAGTATGCCTCTGACCCCCCCGAGCAGGAGCACATGCGCAAAATGGCCTCCTCTTCTCCTGAGGGAAAGGTGTGTGACCTCTGATATGACCTCTGACCTGATATAACTTCCTAATCTCAATATTATTCATTAGTAGTATTCCTCATGAGAGTAGGGGCATCATTGTAGTCGTTATGATGGAGGTAATACTATTTAACCCCTAGAACTCAAATGGCTTCTTCACTCTTTTTATGTTTTGCTCTGACTCGTATGTGTTTTTCCCACAGGGTCTGTACCAGAGCTGGGTGCTGGAGTCCCACCGGAACATTCTAGCAGTACTGCAGGACCTGCCCTCCCTGCGCCCGCCCATCGACCACCTGTGTGAACTGATGCCCCGCCTACATCCACGATACTACTCCATCGCCTCCTCCTCCAAGGTGAGTGCACCTGTCCTCTGAGGTTTGCTTCTTTGATTTATTAAATTTATTTTAAAATATGACTTTAAAATATTACTTTATACACTTCAGTGACATGTTTTTTCTGATGTCCCTTTTGGGGGAGTGATGAGACAATGCATGCACAGAAACATACCTTTTCAAATACCTATCTGAAACCCTAACTCTTTACCTGCTGGTAAAATTAGTAAATGCTCTGGCAGATCTATCAGAATTTAGTAAACGCTCTGCTTACTCAAAACATACAAGCATATGAAATAAGAATCATGTTCTAAATATTGATGAAAGTGAATGTTTCTTTGAAATTGTCAGCGATCTGTAGGAATTGTATTGGTGTCTAAAGGGTTAAAGTCATTGAAATAAAGTGATCTGCCCAGAAGACATCCTCATCAGTGATTCAAAGTTGGGGTTCAGATATTTTGACCTTGGTTTTGTTTCCTGTTCCTTGTATGTGCACAGTAAGTGTGAGTGTGGTGAAAGGGTCCCCCCGTCTCTTGACCAGGTGCACCCCAACAGCATTCACATCTGTGCTGTGGTGGTGGAGTACCAGACCAACACCAAACGAATAAACAAGGGTGTGGCCACCAACTGGCTGAAGAACAAGCTGGTGACGGACAATGGGCACAAGTCCACGGTGCCCATGTACATCAGGAAGTCGCAGTTCCGCCTGCCGTTTAAGTCCGGCAGCCCCGTCATCATGATCGGCCCTGGAACAGGCATTGCCCCCTTTATGGGTTTCCTCCAGGAGCAGGCCTGGTTTAGGGAGCAAGGTACTGTGTGTGTGTTTGGGTGTGTCTGCGTGTGTGTGTGTGTGTGTGTGTGTGTGTGTGTGTGTGTGTGTGTGTGTGTGTGTGTGTGTGTGTGTGTGTGTTTGTGTGTGTGTGTGTGTGTGTGTGTGTGTGTGTGTGTGTGTGTGTGTGTGTGTGTGTGTGTGTGTGTGTGTGTGTGTGAAAGCTTAATACATAAAATTCTTAAACACCTTTACTTTTATTTGAATAGTGTTAAATGGCATCTGATTGCATAGCTGCCAAAATTTTGGTTTTAAGATGCAGGAGATTGTTCCAGGGGGGTTGTGATAACTGTGTGTTTTGCTGTGGCAACAACAGGTTACTAAAAGAAAAACCAAAGAGCAAAGACAAAGTTAAAAAGGAAAGAAGGTGGCGAGTACACGACCACTACCAGAACCTCTTTTTTTCCTTGAAGCGAGCTACTTTTGGGTTGCCAGGTTGTGTTGAAACAGATGGTGTGAGATGGTGTAGTGTGTGGATTATGTTTAAAAAGAAAATCTGGCAACTTCGCTTACATCAAACAAACAGACTAGACTGATTGATCCGTAAATGATGAATTTTCATAATAAACTTTGAGGGCTGGGGAAATGAAGGGAGTTTCCTGCGAGAAACAACAAAATGAGAGTACGCCGGTAGACGGCTTTAAAATACGGTAGAAACCTGGGAAAAACGGGAGAGTTGGCAGGTATGTGATAGGTATGATTTCTTTTCTATGATAAAATATACTCTCTCTGTAGCCAAGTTCCATACTCTAAACAGTTAATAAAATTAGCTATAGATTCAAAGATAAAGTGTGTATGGACTGTATATAAACACACACACACACACACATACAAAAGAAAATGTGTGCTATTTCCCCTTGTAGGCCGGGAGGTGGGCGAGACTGTGCTGTACTACGGCTGTCGTCATAAAAATGAAGACTTCCTGTATCAGGAGGAGCTGGAGCAGTTTCAGAAGGCGGGAGTGCTCACACAGGCCAATGTGGCCTTCTCCAGAGATCAGGAGCAGAAGGTGGGTTCCCTGGGAGCCATGCTGCTCTCTCATTGGTCAGGAGGAATGACAGACATAACTGCAAGGCATAGATACTCCCACCTAGTTTCAGTGTGTTTAGTGGCATTTGTATTTCATGTATTTTATATACTGATAGGTAAAGAACCAGGTCCATCCTGGCACGTTTTGTAATTAGGAACTGAGATGTGAGATCTTCAGCTGAAAATTCCACATAACAGGTATGATTTGAATGTTTTTCATTTTGGATCCTCAGGTGTATGTGCAAAATCTGCTGAAGAAGAACAAAGAGCACTTGTGGAAGCTGATTGACACGGAGAATGCACACATCTACATCTGCGGGTGAGTGATCCACTCAGGGCCTGTCAATCAAGGGCACACCTAAGCCTCTTATCAGATATAAAGCATACAGAGAGGTTCGGACAACTGCATCTCCATGTCTGGAGTGGAATAAGCTGCTCTCTCTGATTTTCCAGAATATTGCCTGATAAAAAAAAAACATTTAAAAAGTAAGAATCAAACCTGCAACTTCTGTGTTACATGTGACCCCTATTTAGGTAAATGGTGAGCCTATGGACCAGTTTTTAAATTTTTTTGGGTCTTGTCTTTTAGTCTTATGTTTCATGTTCTAACAGCCAGATGTTATCTATAAATCTCTGTTTTATATCCCATTGTTTTGTAGGGACGCACGGAACATGGCGCGGGATGTTCAGAACACGTTCTATGACATGGCAGAGGAGCTGGGAGGAATGATGCACTCCCAGGCGGTGCAATACATTAAGAAGCTGATGGCCAAGGGCCGATACTCGCAAGATGTCTGGAGCTAAAAAAAAAAAAACCTCAAACTGACCGACTCTCACAAGTGCACATTCTGTTCTGGTTTTCAGAAGATTGGCTTATCACTGCTGGTATTTCTTGCAAGACAAAACATAAAGCCATCTGATAAGAACTAACTGCTGAATGTAATGCCAGGGCAAAGTTGGTTAGATACCTAGGATTAGGTGCTGTATGTGCTTAACCTTTTCCTGAACTAAATAACATATGTGAACTGTTAACATTGCATGCACTCATCAGATTTGACATAAGAAGGAATTTTGAAGTGAGCTCTGTCACATGTAGAATGTGATGTTGCCGTGTTTATTAAGGGCCAGATCAGAGTTGAGATAATCACGTGCAAATGGAATTTACTCCAGAAATTCTGCTTAGCTTAAAGTGATACTGCAGTCAAAAACCGACTTTTCCTGTTGAAAACCGATGTTTTGGGTTAGATTATGATCATACACAACTGTTTATGTCAGAAAATCCCATGTTTAGTCAAAATGTTTTTTTCTGAGTTTTTGTGTAGGCTTACCAATACGCTGGTTTCCGGGGATTTGTGACATCACGAGATCATAAAATGGGTTTAACATAAAAATGGGTGGAGTTGAGGTGGTCCTAGGGGTGGTCTCGGCTGGACACGTGGTATAAAAGCAGAGACCAACGTTTTTTTTTTCCTCTGAGACTGAGACCCTTGTACTGCTAACTAGCTAGTTCAAGTTCAAATGCGAATTGCTTTGTATTACTGATAACGTTCATATTACGACTTATATCGAGCTACATAGAAAGTTATTCATCTACAACGTCTTACTATTTTGTAATCATTACATCAGCTAAGTAAAACAGCTTAGTACAATATACCTAGCCTATACATGAGTTACATTGTACTTGTGATATTATTGTGTAATTGCACATGTATTGGCCACTATTATACAGTTGGGCCAAGTATGCCCGACTACAGCACAGCAGTATTAGAAAAATCAAGAATAGCTTCATAACTACGCTGACATAACGTTACCTAGGTAACCTCACAGCAACAAGGCAGTCTATTGTGTGTGAGTTTAGCCCCGTTTGGTCCAGAGAAAACTGGTAACTTAGCTAGCTAGCTAGTTATCTTAGCTATCATTTATGAATAATGTTAGCTAATAAATGATAACAATAAAATGGATTCTCTCCAGACCAAGTGGAGCTATGAGGGCGCTACAACCAGCCATGTTCAATATACTAACGTTACTGTGTGACTGGGTTTTGCTGTGTATTTGAATGTATTCAATAGTAACGTTACTTTAGGCAGACAAACAAGCTAACTTAGCTAGGTAACGTTAGCTTTACCATTCGGTTAAATCCCCGGTCCTCTCCTCATGAAGACGGGACTCCCTAAAAACTTGGTATTTCACCTGGGGGCGGTGCCTTACGTCCTGCGTCACACAGAGTGTTGTGTGCCTGATGCGCATTCTCATTGGCTCGCATTGTGTCGTCTCGTCACTTTTTGGATAAGCCAGCAAAACCGTAACCTAAAAAGTTGTTTATTAACCTAATCTTTGCTTTAACCCCAAGATTAAACCTACAGGAGACCTCACGCCTAATTGTAATTCCAAACAGAGATGATTTTAAAAAATTTTGTGATCATCGATTTACGAAGATACACTTAGATTTTTTTTCCTTGTACTGCTGGCACGGCTGCAACCATGACTAGACTTCCCTGCCACCGATTGTAAATTGAACAGCTAACGATAAGGTGTGATTCACTTGAAATTTGTTGATAAACTGGTGACGTTAGGGTTATATAATTTAACGTTAGGTTTAATCAATTTAACGTTAACAATAGACTAGGGTGACTTCATGTTTTATAGCTCCATGGGGCAAACATTACCAAGCGCTCCGCACCTGAGGCTTGTTTACAAAGGAAACCTGTTAACGTAAAGTTAGCTTGTTAACAGTTAGCTAACGTTAGCTAGCCAGTATATTTCATCTAATATTTTCATGGCACATGATATGGGGCACATGTTATGATATTCTAATGTTTGCATGACTGGATAGTGCAAATTAAAAGTAGTAACCTACATTATTTGCACAAAACTAACATAACACCCTCCATCGTGGAAAACAAACGTGCACTCAGAGCACGGGCTGAGACAGTCATAGAGCTCGCTATGTCCTGCAAAACCACGCCCACCGGGTGAAATACCAAGTTTTTAGGGAGTCCCTCGCAAAGACATTGCTCAACCAATACAGCCGGGGTGGCGGCTGCTGCTGCTGCCAGTGGCTCGAATGAATACGGCTGTATTGCCTGAGCAACATCTCCGCGAGGAGAGTCTTCCACCACGAAGGAATCCACTTCAAACTCCTCCATCTCAAAACTCCCTGCAGTACTGCTGTCATTCTTGTTGCTCGCCATTTTCTTGTTTGTTTAGTAGTGAGGAGAGAGCAGGAAGGGGGCTGAGTCAGTTCACCAAGACACACCCTTTCACTCCTTGACCGTATGAATATTCATAATATAACTATGTGGCATCATCGTCATATGACCACACCTGCTCACGAGTTCCAGTTCAAATTGAAGCGGTAAAAAAGGCCTTAGAAAAGGCTCTGCAGTATCTCTTTAAGCTATTTGTGATTCAGACACTTGACTTATCCGCTTATATATTTATTTACTTTATACTATTGCGTGCAACCACTGGCCAATGATTATTTTTTTGATTGTGTAATGGGTATATCCCAGTCGTCAATATCTAGGAGTTATGATCATTTCATCAATGTGACATATTAATACGTTCACTGCCTTCCAACACCACGCAAGACCAATTACGATGCAAAAAGGCAGGATTTTACAAAGGCAAATGCGGTTATTAGAATATCATGCCCTGTGCCACCCACATTTTGAGATTAGCAGCCGCAGATCATGTTAGAATATATGGAGGACCAGAAATGCCAAAATGAGGAATTTATAAATAAATAAATAAATATTGCAATAAATGGATAAAAGTATGAGAAAATAAAAAACAAAATAAATAAATAAATATATACAAAAATGAAGGAATTAATAGATAAAATCACAATAAATGTTTATTTATTTCTGTATTTCTTCTTTTCTGTATTTATTTATTTATTTATTTATGTATTTCTTCTTTTCCAAATTTATTTGTGTATTTGCTCTTTTCCATATTTATTTATTTCTGTATTTCCTCTTTTCCGTATTTATTTATTTCTGTATTTCTTTGCCCATATGATAATGAGGGGGCTGTCCACCAACTCTCATTGATTGATAGACCCCAGTGTCAGTTCGATTGTACTTGCCTTGAGGTTGCTGGCTTTGATGATGCACAAATGGCTGCATATAGGCTCGGCTACACAAGCACAGGTAGAGAATCGAGTCTCTTTGCATAAAGTGAGGATCCAGACTTCATAATTTTTTGTGTAGAGGCAGTGACTAACAGTTTGTTGGA
This sequence comes from Synaphobranchus kaupii, assembly GCA_029718625.1. NCBI lineage: Eukaryota > Metazoa > Chordata > Actinopteri > Anguilliformes > Synaphobranchidae > Synaphobranchus > Synaphobranchus kaupii. The sequence goes on along the minus strand of CM056378.1, from coordinate 33,963,805 downwards.
GATGCAGCAATAATGGACACAGATGCGTTTTAATGAGCAGGACAGAGATAATAGTAGGCTATAAAAACATGTTAAAAGTGCAGATGCAATCCAGCGGCGACAAACATTTACTGTGTAGTTGCATGCTAACTGGTGCTGTCAATAGCCCTGCTATTCATCACAGGCAAACATTTCAAGAAAAGGTTACGGTTTTGCTGGCTTATCCAAAAAGTGACAAAACGACCAGCACTCACAAAAATCTCTTTGGCTAGGCTATTTGTTTTAGATAGGTAGTGTGTCTGTTTGAATGTTTCGGCTACGAAGCCTTCATCAGCGTTTGATTAAGCCGACACTTCAAACCGACACACTGTCCATCTAAAATAATTAAGATTTTTGTGAGTGCTGGTTTTCCTGTTCCATGTTTGGACTGTTTTGAACCACTAGCACCACCCTGAACTGAAGTAGGCTACTATAAACCGCTTCAGCGCAGCGTCACAGCTGAGGTGCACAAGCAACCCTGGGGCAGCATAGACCCATTAATTGTTTGTAACTAATGTTCATGTGAGATGTGTGTGCATTTAACTGTGCGTTAAATCCTTTCGATATTTGGTCTAAACATGACGCGCCTTTGAGCAACTCAGCAACAGTTTTGGTCCACGGAGGCTGCCGCGTCTTCTAGCCAAGGAAAGAGCTTGCACTGAGCCGAGTCAGAATGCCAGATCTGGGTCAGACCCATTTGGCTAACTGGTTTGATCTGTCGCCTACTCTAGGATTGACTGCTAGGCCCTATGCCTAAATATCAAAGCCATGCCTCCTAATTACCATATGGACGAAGAAATGCAGAAATAGATAAATACTGAAAAGAAGAAATGCAGAAATAAATAAATACAGAAAAGAATGAATACAGAAATAAATAAATACAGAAAAGAATGAATACAGAAATAAATAAATACAGAAAAGAAGAAATACAGAAATAAATAAAGTAGAAATACAGAAATAAATAAACATTGTGATTTTATCTATTAATTTCTTAATTTCTGTGTCAATTTACGCATTTATTTATTTCCTCATACTTTTATCCATTTATGTATTTATTGCAATATTTATTTATTTATAAATTCCTAATTTTGGCATTTCTGGTCCTCCATAAGAATACGGTGTAAATCACCTTGTGTTAAATCTGAGCATGAGAGGCACCTAAGCGCATGGTTTAAGTTGGCCATCTCTGAATGTATGAAGTGTATAAATATCAAGGATTAGTATGCCTAATAAATACATTTAATGCTGTAGAGAACACATAAGTCATAACACTTTACAAGGGTAAAAAAGAAACAACTTTTGGAATTGTGTGGAGACTATTTTTTAAGTCTTTGGGCTTATGAGCGTCGCAAACGAAGTGCACAAAGCAAGTTCTGTCGGAGAACCTCTCGCTGTAGCCATGGTCGGCTAGCAATCACGCGTCCCATACTCAACCAATCACATGCACACACCTCTAATGGAGCGCCCCTTTTTAAGCCGAGAATTAGTTCTCTCTGTACTTCTTGAATGCTGATTCGCTGCTCGTTCTTGCTTAAGGCTTGTGTAAAAAGAAATTTGCTGTCACCCTCCACCACCCCAGCTTCCAGCTGTTGTTTGGATCTGCTTTAGTATGGGGGGTTTCTGGTCATCTCCTGTTTAGTGGGGGGAAATGCCCGTGCTCCGGAGCAGTAGTAAAGCAGATAAATTCACCTCCAAACTAAAATAATTATGCAGCACATTCATTCATTAAACATGTCATTTAAATATGTGAGTTGTCCTGACAGAAATTAAATTTTATGCATAAGATGCACAACTGTAAAAAGGACGGACAGCTATCTGCAGCATAGCACACCCGTCTGATGTTCACACATTGGGCCTCATTCATGAAACGTGAGCAGAACGGATTTATATGTAAATCGTTCGTATTAGCAATTTGGCCTGTATTTTGGCATTCATCAATGTTTTTGTACGTGAGATTTGTTCATATGTATGAACAACCTTTACACCTGCTCTGGACCACACGAACCTCAAGCATAAATTCAAAATGCCACTAAATGTAGCTTCTGAATATCAATTTGAACATGAATTGATTTTTTTTCCTGTTAAATTTACATGACAAAATGTAGCCTCTGAAATACATAATGCAAACGTAGCTAATAAATTAAATTAATAAATGTAAAAAAGCAAACACATTAGAACACATCACTTTCTTGTTCTCAAACCACAGTAATATATCCACCATTCAATTTTTTTGTGGAGAATAATTTTATGATCAGACAAAAGCTATAAATGGTAAATGATTGTACATAATCTTTCTTTAAAATGTTCCAAACATCTGCAGAGCACAAAAACACATGTCATTGTACAGTATGCTGATGCAAGCAAATTTGAAGGGACTGGATATGACTTTGGCATTGCAGCGAACAGAAGAAGTAGAATTTATAGTGTTTTTTCTGGAGCATATCATCTATTCCTGCAGGCTCTTCCTTCTGTAAACTAAAATAAAAGTCAATTGGAAGTAACTGGCCTGGATTGCCCCTATTATTGTTATTATTATTATTATTATTATTATTATTATTATTATTATTATTATTAATAATAATAATAATAATAATAATAATAATAATAATAATAATAAAATTATAATAATAATAATAAGCATGGCTCCATGGTTCAAGACTGAACACAGTGATGTCAAAAGGGGTTTATTTTTCATAGTGAAGATTTTTACTCCTATTTTTCTTAATACTGATGGGGTGAACAGTATCACTGGCAAATTAATCCTGTGCCTTATATGGGGGGAGCAGAGGAGGTACAACCATCCCCTGCTGTTCTAATTATTTTATTTTCCCTGTTTGAGGCCAACTCCTGGACTCAATTTGATATAAATTGTTGGAATGGGAGTTTATGTGCAGTACGTGATGGGCACATGGAGGTGCCATAATCCATGAGCATTTTTTGTGTATGAACCTTCCCATCATGTTGTCCTTTCCAACATGTTAGGTACATTTCTCTGTTCTCTGACAATAATAAAATATACAATAATATTTTTTTAATGGAATATTCATTCTTCATGACCTGAATATATTATACATTATGGATCTAATTAAATCAACAGCTTGTTATACTTAAGTAAATGCAATTAAGGTTAGAACAAAAACCAACATGGGCGTTCTCCAGGACTGTAATTGGGAATACCTGGATTAGACAGTAGTAGCTAATCTTACATGGCGTCTTTGTGTAGTTGGTGAAATGAGATGTCAGTCATATTGCATTTGCATAAAATAATAGAGCACTCAGGATTAGTGTCATAGTGGGTTTATTTTCTATAAAAAATTTTTTTATTATTTTTGAAAATGCATTTTGAGATGCTGAAAGATATTTTTACGTGTATGAATTCCAGATAAAATCCATTTGGAAACACCCCTCTTACCTGTTAAAATTATGTTTTCTAGCTTGACTGTGACACATGCAGTTAATTAAATTGTAGGTGCTTATAGAGAAGTGTTTGGAAAATACTGTAGCTTTATCGGATTTCTCTGAAATTGAATTGCAACACAGCTGTCGCATGTACAGAAAATATTTACTATTACTATTGAACATACACACACACAGTGCATTTGAGGAAATTAGAGGTGGCGCTATAGTTCAAATAATGGTGTAATCAAAGCTGGGACAGATGCAATGAGGGGAAAAAACAAAAATGGAAAGAAAATGGAAATACTTTGCGTTCCATATTCTCCATGCTACACTCAGGAAGTGCATTGTTTACGAACACCATGATTACAAAAAGAGTAAAAATCTTGCAAGTAAAGAGGTTCATATATGTATGTTCATATAGAGGTTCGTATATGTTCATATTATTTACATCCTGATAACAATCAATATCATAACGTTATAGTAACAGTGCTGCATGTAACAATGTTGCCACAATAAGGGCGCATGAGAACGATACATTATCGTAGCATAGCTGGATTCTCCACAAATTAAAAAAAGAGCACAATGTATATGAATTAAGACAAACAATATCACGTAAAATTTCACTGGCATTGACGTTTGCTTTGTCCGTTGGTGCAAATTATTTTTATTAGTTGTTCCCAACATACTTTCAAAATTATGTCCTTTCATCTTACAGGCGAAAACATCTGAGGTAAAACAATGGCTTTTACAAGCTCAGGTTTGCTGAGAACTCAAGCAGAAAGAGAACGTTCTCCAAGTATCACATTCCAGATATTTGGCAATAACAGTATAATGCATACATTAATGTATGAATTTAACCAGGATTTCAATGTAGAAATAAACACATAATACACATGTATACTCAGCCTGCCACAAAAAATAAAAATTTTTACATTTTAAAAAAATAAAAATATACACTAATTATCTGTGTTTCTATGTGCAAATGCTAATTAGGCATTTAAGCAAAAATTTAGGTGTTCCCTCAGGAACACCCCCATCTCTAGTGGAACTGGAATGACAGATGACAAAAGGAAAAAAATTAGCAAATTTTCTTTTATTGTGATGAAATTCTTTATTTTATAGAAACAACGAAGATGAAACAAGAACAAATACAATCCACTACGCCCATACAGATGCACACACACACACACACACACACACACACACACACACACACACACACACACACACACACACACACACACACACACACACACACACACACACACACACACACACACACACACACACACACACACACACACACACAGACCACATAACCACCATATTGGCACTAGACAGCCTTCAGGAGAGAAGACGCCTCCCTGTAATTCTCCCAAACACAGTAGTTCTGTTCGCAAAAGCAGCAGCCCTCTGATTGGGCAACATGCATATGAGCTAAAGGAGTATTTGACCGTATGTGTCCCAGAACACAGAAAGGAGTCTCCAAACACACTCACATGTTAGCACAGTGGGCATCAGGGCAGCGAACATGAGGAAGAGCGTGGAGAAGAAGAGGAAGTCTGACTTGCTCAGCACTTTCTTGGTAGAGAAGGCCGATCAGGATTCTGATCCCGATGTGAGAGGTGATGCGCAGGTGAGTCAGCACCTGGAGGACAGATGGCGGCACACTCTTAGAGCAGGGTGCCAGTGTGCTATAGCACTTAAATATGTGCACTGTATCCAAGGCTGGCAGGTTCAAATCCCAGGGAGGTGACGGATATTGTTTGTTAAAGGTATTTTGAATTACCTGCTCTTTTATTTGTAACTTACATACAATTGTATAAAGGTAGAATTTTGTAAAGAATGGTGTATTATAATTGATTCCAAAGAGGATTCTTTGTAATCACAATGTGTTCAAATATATAGGCAAATACTTTGAAATTGTGATGGTTTTAGTTATAGGACTTGCATCACATGTGTATCCATGAATAAAGGATATATTTTTGATCTTGAGTGTGAATTAAAATATTAAGGAATAATGGTATCCTTATCTGTACTCATTATAAAACCTCTTTTTTTGGACTGCATTACCCACCTTGTCCAGATGATGGCGGGCTTTCTCACTGAATCCCTCATGATGCTGAGGAAGGTCCTCTTGAACAGGATGCAGAATTGAGTGAGGCAGCTGGCTGAGAAACTGTGGCATCCCTCCGTAGTAGAGGAGTCCTGGAGACACAAGGAAGCATCAGAACCCTCACTTTCCGCTGAGGCTTAACCAACAATCTGTGTTTAACTTTTACACAATATTCTATTTCATGAACTATTTCAAACTTTCCCACACACGTTTCTTCATGCTGCATGTTCCCAAAAATTATGTTTTTCCAAATGTGTGAAATCTAAAATGGCATGGTGTTTTTGTTAAACAATTTGGAAATTCTTCCTGACTGCACTTTTCAACATTGGGTCAATTCAATGTCAAATCTGTAAATTCACTGTTTGAGCCAATCTGGTTGAGTGGAGTGGGTGTTAGCTGATCTCAGAGTGGGATAGGTGTTAGCTGTTCTCTGAGTGAGGTGGGTGTTAGCTGTTCTCAGAGTGGGATAGATGTTAGCTGTTCTCTGAGTGAGGTGGGTGTTAGCTGTTCTCAGAGTGGGATAGATGTTAGCTGTTCTCAGAGTGGGGTGGGTGTTAGCTGTTCTCAGAGTGGGATATATGTTAGCTGTTCTCTGAGTGAGGTGGGTGTTAGCTGTTCTCAGGGTGGGATAGATGTTAGCTGTTCTCAGAGTGGGGTGGGTGTTAGCTGTTCTCAGAGTGGGGCGGGTGTCAGCTGTTCTCAGAATGGGATAGGTGTTAGCTGTTCTCAGAGTGGGGCGGGTGTTAGCTGATCTCAGAGTGGGGTGGGTGTTAGCTGTTCTCAGAGTGGGATAGATGTTAGCTATTATCAGAGTGAGATAGGTGTTAGCTGTTCTCAGAGTGGGATAGATGTTAGCTGTTCTCAGAGTGGGGTGGGTGTAAGCTGTTCTCAGAGTGGGGCGGGTGTCAGCTTTTCTCAGAGTGGGGTGGGTGTTAGCTGTTCTCAGAGTGGGGCAGGTGTTAGCTGATCACAGAGTGGGGTGGTGTTAGCTGTTCTCAGAGTGGGATAGATGTTAGCTGTTCTCTGAGTGAGGTGGGTGTTAGCTGTTCTCAGAGTGGGATAGATGTTAGCTGTTCTCAGAGTGGGGTGGGTGTTAGCTGTTCTCAGAGTGGGATATACGTTAGCTGTTCTCTGAGTGAGGTGGGTGTTAGCTGTTCTCAGGGTGGGATAGATGTTAGCTGTTCTCAGAGTGGGGTGGGTGTTAGCTGTTCTCAGAGTGGGGCGGGTGTTAGCTGATCACAGAGTGGGGTGGGTGTTAGCTGTTCTCAGAGTGGGATAGATGTTAGCTGTTCTCTGAGTGAGGTGGGTGTTAGCTGTTCTCAGAGTGGGATAGATGTTAGCTGTTCTCAGAGTGGAGTGGGTGTTAGCTGTTCTCAGAGTGGGGCGGGTGTCAGCTGTTCTCAGAATGGGATAGGTGTTAGCTGTTCTCAGAGTGGGGCGGGTGTTAGCTGATCTCAGAGTAGGGTGGGTGTTAGCTGTTCTCAGAGTGGGATAGATGTTAGCTATTATCAGAGTGAGATAGGTGTTAGCTGTTCTCAGAGTGGGATAGATGTTAGCTGTTCTCAGAGTGGGGTGGGTGTAAGCTGTTCTCAGAGTGGGGCGGGTGTTAGCTGTTCTCTGAGTGAGGTGGGTGTTAGCTGTTCTCAGAGTGGGATAGATGTTAGCTGTTCTCAGAGTGGGGTGGGTGTTAGCTGTTCTCAGAGTGGGATATATGTTAGCTGTTCTCTGAGTGAGGTGGGTGTTAGCTGTTCTCAGGGTGGGATAGATGTTAGCTGTTCTCAGAGTGGGGTGGGTGTTAGCTGTTCTCAGAGTGGGGCGGGTGTTAGCTGATCACAGAGTGGGGTGGGTGTTAGCTGTTCTCAGAGTGGGATAAATGTTAGCTGTTCTCTGAGTGAGGTGGGTGTTAGCTGTTCTCAGAGTGGGATAGATGTTAGCTGTTCTCAGAGTGGAGTGGGTGTTAGCTGTTCTCAGAGTGGGGCGGGTGTCAGCTGTTCTCAGAATGGGATAGGTGTTAGCTGTTCTCAGAGTGGGGCGGGTGTTAGCTGATCTCAGAGTGGGGTGGGTGTCTCAATTTATTAGCCCCTTCCCCATTTCCCGTGTAATCAGCCCGTCTGTAGTTTGTCTTCTCCTTCCACCTCCCCTACACCGCATCCACCACGTGTTTCATGTTTCCCATGTTAAACCTGTCTCCACCTCTCGTTTCAGCCCCCCGATCGTTCCCCCGCCTCCCCCTCGACTCATCGAGGGCAGCCCAGCCTACAATGTATGCCGTCTCCTGGACGTCTGGCGCAGAAGGCGAGGACGCCAATTCCTGGTCGACTGGGAGGGGTATGGCCTCTGTTGGGTAGCAGAGCAGAACATTCTCGACCCCCTCCCTGATCCAGGAATTCCTGCGCTGGCGTCCATTACAGGAGGGTAGCGTGCCAGGTGTCGCCCCTGGGGGGGTTGTGTTTTCCTTCTCTCCCTCCATTTTGTGTCTCCACTTCCCCGCACCTGAATTGTGTTTTCTCATTCGTTTCGTCTCACCTGTTCCTCGGTTGTTTCTTCGTTAGTTTGATATTTAGTCTCCTCTGTTTCTGTGTTCTCTGCCAGATCGTCTTGTGCCCTGCATTCGTGCTTGTCTCAGTCTTTCCAGCATTTGATTCCTACCTGCTCCTTTCCTGTTCCGAGTTCCTGTGTACCCGTCCAGTTCCTGTCCTGCCTGTTCCTGTGCAGCCCTCCTGCCCTTCCCCATCCTAGCCCTGCTCCTACCCTTCGCCATCGTTTCTGTCTGCCCTGAGTGCCCTCTATTGCACCATTTGCTGGACATTGACCTGTGTTTGTCAACCACAAATAAAGCCTATTCCTATTACTTCTGGTGTCTGCAATTGGTTCTGATCAGTTCTCGTAACAGTGCCCTCCACTATTATTGGTACCCCTAGTAAAGATGAGTAAAAACGGTTATAAGAAATTCACCGTTTGATGAATTAGCTTAATCTCACACTGAAGAAATGAGAAAAATCCAACCTTTAATTGAAGTAAATTTATTATGAGAAAAACAAAAATCCCTCATCAAGAAATTATTATTTTTAACAACCATGTGTGCCACAATTAAAGTCATCAACGGCCTGACGTATCAAACACGCCTTAAACCATCACTCTGCTGCCAGACATACAGTAGATGTGGATGGATAACTTGAAGGGTTTCTTCTCCTGACTTATTTTTCAAAAGGAAAAACTCTTAAAGTGATCCATCCATATCTACTGCATATCTGGCAGCAGAGTGGTGATTTGAGGCTTGTTTGATACCTCAGACCCTTGATGACTTACAGCCATTTAGCCAACCATGTGTTCCATACTGTTCCAATGTAATTTACAGCTAAATCTAGTCCCACCCCCCAATTCCCATAGAGATCCATTCAAATGCAGAGACATTTAGTATCGCTTGTAAGAGTACCAGATAATAAGATATCAAGAGTCTTTAGATGTTGTTGGGTCACAGACATCAGGAAGTCATGGCATGCAAAGATATGCGACCAAATATTACAAATTATTACTTTATTCAATATATAAATGCAGGGGTACCAATAATTGTGGCCAACGTGGCTTTGTTAAAAATAATTATTTCTTGAGGGATTTTTTTTTCTCATAATAAATGAACGTCAATTAAAGGTTGGATTTTTCTAATTTTTTCATTGTGAGATTAAGCTAATTCACCAAACGGTTCATTTTTTATAACCCTTTTTACCCATCTTTACCAGGGGTACCAACAAATGTGAGCACGTCTGTATAATCTCTAGTATGATTCAATGTTGGCATCGGATAGAAAAAAAAAATGTAAGTGGAAAGTCAAATTTCATATGAGTACTCCAATTTTTCATAATCCAGTCTTTAATATAGGAAAACAACAACATCCAGAAGTTGGGCCAGAGCAGGTATACTCACTTTAGGTGATGTTATACATACAGATCCTTTCCAAAAAATGTGAATATCATGGAAAAGTTTTTTTTTTTCCATAATTCCATTCAAAAAGTGAAACTTTCATAGATTATAGATTCATTACACACAAAGTGAAATATTTCTAGCCTTCATTTGTTTCATTTTTCATAATTTTGGCTTACAGCTCCAGAAAACCCCCAAAACAGTATTTCAAGAAATTAGAATAGTGTGTCGAAAATCAGCATTTACTTCAGTTATTTCAGAGAATGAGTGGAGTGGCTTGACTCGAGGAATCCGACAGTTGTAGCCCATGTCCCGGATACGTCTGTACGTGGTGGTTTTTGAAGCACTGACTCCAGCCTCAGTCCACTCCCTCTGCATCTCCGCCAAATTTTAGAATTGTCTTTGCTTGACAATCCACTGAAGCCTACGGTCATCTCTATTGCTTGTGCACCTTCTCCTGCCACATTTTTCCCTTCCACTAAACTTTCTATTGATATGCTTGGACACTGCACTCTGTGAACAGCCAGCCTCCTTAGCGATAACCTTTTGTGGCTTACCCATCTTCTGGAGGGTGTCAATGATGGTCTTCTGGCCAATTGTCAAGTCTGCAGTCTTCCCCATACTGAACCAAACTGAGAAACTTTGCAGGTGTTTTGAGTAAATTAGATGATAGTGTGACACTCAGGCCACTCTGAAATAACTGAAGTAAATGCTGATTTTCGACACACTATTCTAATTTCTTGAAATACTGTTTTGGGGGTTTTCTGGAGCTGTAAGCCAAAATTATGAAAAATTAAACAAATAAAGGCTAGAAATATTTCACTTTGTGTGTAATTAATCTATAATCTATGAAAATTTCACTTTTTGAATGGAATTATGGAAAAAAAAACAACTTTCCCATGATATTCAAATTTTTTGGAAAGGATCTGTAGATCATCATGGCTTTAAAACATTTCAACATTTGATGGAAGAATTTATTATTCCGAACAACTCTTTTTTCTTATATTTTCAAATAAGATCAGGAATTGCAGCTAAATGCAATCTGTTGAATATACCTTCGCATGAGCATCCTATCAAAAAGATGTTAAGTAGAGTAAAAGATCATAGCACAGGCCTGGTATCTGCCCTTTATAATCTTTTGCAAGAGGAGACGGATGCTTCGAGTATAGTTATGGTATGGAACCAGGACCTGAGAGAATTTAACACCTAAGAAAAGATATTCTATGAAACTGAGCAACAGCCCAAATTGTACTTTATGGCCACAAAATACAATAGGTACTTACCTACACATGATGTGGGACTGTCCTACAGTCCATCGTTTTTAGGAGCGGATAATAGAATATATCACTAAGATAACAAATTCTAAAATTACATGTTTACCGCATACTACACTTTTAAATGATGATTCCACTCTCATTATCTAGTAATCAAAAATATTGTGGTTGGCGGGTTGTATAGCAGCAAAATAGATTATAGCAATAAGGTGGAAACCTCCTCATATATTATCTATGAAACATTGGCTCCAAATACTTAATAGTATACTTAAGTGAACTGGAAATTAGCAGAATAAATAATGCAGCGCAGGATATTATTGAGACCTGGAGGAAAACAATAGAAATAATAAAACAAGATATAACAATCTTATGACTGGGTTAAATGTGATCGGTAAAAGATGTCAGTGATCCATATTATACGATGATTATGTAGGCAATATGTGTATGAACTGGATACGTATGTGTATGCATATATAAGCATGGATATAGGCTATATTATGTGTATGTATGTACATGGATAAGTGGATGTGTATATGTACTGTAAGTGTACATGTATTATGTATATTGGTATGAGTATGTGTCTATGTGGGTATATATTGTATATCCTCACATAATGCTGAATAGGATAGTGTGGAGATTTAAGTGCAGGAAAGATTTGCTTGGGTTTTTATTTAATCCATTTTATTTATTATTATTTTTATTATATTATTATTATTATTTAATTTATTTTTATTTCTTTATTTTATTATGGACAAGGGAGTTTCTGAGATGGGACAGGACAGAGCACAGTTCTCACAAGCCTATAGAGGGAGGGATGGGAGGAGGCAGTACTTAGGGAGGGGGGGGGGGGGGGGGAGCTACTGGTGAAGTGATTACTTATCTGTATCTGACAGAAACCCATTTGAAGGACTGTAACCTACTGTGTGCCTTTTGAAAATAAAAGTATAAAAATAAAAAAAGAAGTTTTATTAAATCTGTTTTCACCTTTTGCATTGTGGCCTGGTTTGGTAATTAGAAATTTGCCAGTAAGAATAGTCTTGGCAGTTTGGTTAGTGGCTGGTAAAATCATTGGGATAAGTCAGGTCTAGCTTTCTGATCTTTATGACAGGCAGGTCTTGAGGAAGGCCTCTGCCATACTGCACTGCCCTGAACATCCCTTGCACAGAGAGTTTGGGCTCTTACTTTCAGGCCGTAGATATAGCGCCCTGTCCTCGAGGACCTCTCTTTTATTCATAAAGCAATTAGTAGACTGAATTTGCACATGTGAAAATTTGCACTTAGCACTTTAATACTTAATATTAATGCTCATTTTGCAGTCCTCATTTTATGTCATCCTGCTGTTATTTTATACCATTTGTTTTTGTGATATGTAGGCTACACTATGCGGTTTTAGCTGATGTGTTTTTATGTATTTATGGTTTTTAGTCTTATATTGTTTTTATATTATTGTGTTGGCAAATTGTTATAATATACAGGGGGTGGACAAAACACCTACAAAAACTGAATATCTAGTAACTAATAATGAGTAGGCCCACCCTTTGCCTTCAAAATAAAATCCTTCTAGGAATGCTGTCATACAATTTCTGAACTGTGTGTAGTGGGATATTGGCCCATTGTTCAAGAAGGACAGTCTCCAGTTCTTTGAGGGATGAAGGAGGTGGAAATCTAGTTTGCACCATGCGCTCCAGAACTTCCCATAAATGTTAAATTATGTTTAGATCTGGTGATTGTGCAGGCCATGGAAGGCATTTGACGTCATCCTCGTGTTCTTGGAACAATTTTTTAATGTTTTTAGCAGTGCGTATGGGAGCGTTATCATGTTGGAATATGGGGACATCATGAGCGAACAGTGTTTGCAACATAGGGTGCACCTGGTCTTGTACAATGCCTTCATATTGTTTGCCTGTTACACGTCCATGGAGAGCAATCATTGGACCCAGTGAGTCCCATGAAATGGCTGCCCATACCATTACAGAACCACCACCATACTTAACAGTTGGCAACAGACATTGTACATTGAATGCCTCCTTAGGCTTTCTCAAAACATAAACCCGTCCAGATGTATTAAAAAGAGTAAATGATGACTCATCAGACCATATCACTTTTCTCCATTGCTCAGGGGTACATGTTCTATTTCATACCGGTCAACATGCCACGTTATGGGTCATCCTCGCTGAGAGGAGGAGCTGCTAGGAGACTGTTTATCAAATTAACCACCACTACGGGCGGAACCACGTCACGCCATAAATATGGCGCTTGTACGCCGCCCGACTAGTGATGGGCATTCCGGCTCTTTTCAGTGAGTCAGATCATTTGGCTCAGCTCACCAATAAGAGCCGGCTCTTTCGGCTCTCCATTCAGTAGCATTTCCGGTTTTTCAAAATAGGCCAAAGTTAGCGATATTTTTACCTATGATTGGTGTTTGTGCACATCTATCACTTAAATTGTTCAAAGGAATCTTACTCTACCTTCTAATTACCAAAATAACATTATTTTGCATTTTGTTTGTTATAAAAACTATTTAAATAAATGTAAGAACAGTAAGACGCTATTACACATGTGCATTGAAAGTAGGGCATTTTTATGTCTTGAAATAAATTACACAATAAACACAGTGCGTAGTTGAACATTTCAAAACAAAATAGACACTCATAAAATAGAACATAATATTGCGTCATAACTGTAATGGGGCGTGACGTGTGAGGTGGGAGGAGCCAAACGCAGCAAGGGGATTCATTAAGCCCTTAGGCCACTAAGGCGGGAATACCCGCAGATAAGGGAGGAGACAAGACAAGGAACAACGAACACCACTACAAACGCTACTAACCGGCTCACTGTCAAACGCCAAGTAGAGCGCAAGGACAGGGATATGAACAGCCAGAAATAAATACGCGCCCTGTCTCGGAAACGAGACACATAAGAACGGGCGAGTAGCGTAAAGACAAACATAAAACCCAAACACTGCAAAATAATACGATAGTATGAGGAGGCGAAAGGAACAGATCCAACGTTCACAGGCTACTCTCAGACTCGCGGTCGCACACAAACGTGTCCACAACATCGCCCAATCCTCCCTATAGGAAGACATGCACCATAAGACGAAAAGAACAGCAGTTCCAAACAAAATCGTCAAACTCCATGCAAGGAGAAAGGCACCGAAAGGAACGAGCAGGACAGGCAGTACCAGACATTTACCGGCTAGACCAAAGCGAGATTCATTGAAAATACACGCCCTGCCTCTCTATGATGAGGAAAATAACGAGGCGAACAGGAACAGAGATTTAACGTTCCACGGTGATATTAATAGGCTCGCAGTCCAATGCAGAAACCAAAGGGGTAAACACCCGATCTCCCAGGAGAGAGAAACATTTTACAGGTGAGCCGACGGAGCACCGTCGTCCCATAACTTTACTATCCATAAACTAACGCAAGCTTAAATTGGAATAACCGCCCTAGCCTCTCAGTAAAAGAATGTAACGAAGCGAAGGAACAGAGAGCTAAAGTTACCATGCTACGCGCAGTCACACAAACATGTCCACAACCTCGCCCAAACTCCACACAAGGAGAAACACACCCGGAAAACGAACAGAACAATAGTTCCGAAACAAAATCGTCCCGTAGGTAAAAAGGACGGAGGACAGCTGCAACAAAGACCAACGCAAAATAGCACGACAGCCTCTCAATATAAATAAAAACCCTGACTCACAACAAAGGGGAACGTAGTCCACGAGAAGGAGACCAAACAGGGAAATACGTACCAAAGCTACTTACTGGCTCACAGTAACACGGAATTGAGTAGAAGCTAAACGCCAGGTCTCTCAGTAAGAAAACCAAATAACAGGCGAAAATGGACCAGAGAAACTACTACTCTATACTTCTACGAGCTAAGAACTAAGTAGAAGCGAAACGCCCGATCTCCCTATGGGAAGTTATTCTGAACAGAATCGCCCAAAACTCCATACACGGAGAAAAAGCACAAAAAAAGGCAAAATAGAGCAGAGATTTACGGTCCCAAACTCCTACGAGATAACCAACCACCAAGCCAGCAAGAAATAAGCCCTGCCTCAACTAAGAGACGTTAAAAATAGGCGAGTAGCCAAAATGGTACGAGAACTCACAGCCAACAAAAACACCACAGTACAAAACAATGAACAAACGATGAACAATTAACAATTAATGTCGAAGCCCCGAACGAAGGAAACGGTAGGCTTATATGTCTCTCAGGTGACTACGCACAGGTGTAAACGCTTAACAGAAGCTCCGCCAACTCAGCAGGGCGGAGCAAGCATCTACCAAAAGGGCAGCGCCCTCGCGTGGCCACCGAGGAAAACGACCGCATAGGGAAACAGGGTCAAAACCATGACAATAACAAAGAAAAATAAATGAATGCATAAAAAAATTAATGTGCAAAACTGCAGCATCAGAACAATTAAACTGACCAACAATTAAACTGGTTTTTAAATTATTATTAATGTTATTTTCTTATAGTGGTTTTATTTATTTTTGGCCTAAAAAATGATTCTCTTTGATTACAGATGGAACTTGAAGAAAAAAAACGAATAAAAGTTCCACCAAGACCACAAGCACTTGTCTTGTGTTCATTTACAAAACAAATCGGCTCTTCAGATATGCAAGTCGGCTCCCAACGTTCACCTAAAAGAGCCGGCTCAAAGAGCCGACTCGTTCGCGAACGACACACCACTACGCCCGACCTCTTTTTGCCTCCTTGAGGTTGAGACTGCGACTGTGTTTGTTTGGTTTGCGATATTGCAACTTTTTTTCTTGCTTCTCCCGAGCGCCCGGAGCTACGTCCTGTACGGAGTACGTTTCTGGGGCTTTCCACTCCCCCAGCAACGCGATTTGTTGCTGTTTGTTCGCTACGTTCGGTAGAATTGTTACCTTGTCGTAGCTGGTCACTGCCGGTTTTTCATTGCAGAATTAGATCGGGTTTAAGCCGATATCCTTCTGATTGTATTTAGCCGCGGTAAGGATTCAATTCTTTCCTTTGTCGGTATAAGTGGAAGGCAGATGTATGGAGCTCAATAACTGACAAAAGTATTTTAATTTGAATTTAAATTTAGTATATTTGAATTATATACGTGTGACTTCTCATAAACTTGAATTTTTTTGTG
Source organism: Synaphobranchus kaupii (assembly GCA_029718625.1). Classification (NCBI taxonomy): domain Eukaryota; kingdom Metazoa; phylum Chordata; class Actinopteri; order Anguilliformes; family Synaphobranchidae; genus Synaphobranchus; species Synaphobranchus kaupii. Next base: position 33,947,945 of record CM056378.1, on the reverse strand, counting down.
CTGTGTTTCATAAATTTTCATTTAAACAAAGATTGAAATTCAAATTTTCAAAATTCAGATCCATAAATACAAATCTCTCTTATTCAAATTTCTGAAATTCAGATTTTCAAAATTCAGATCCATAAATACAAATCTCTGATTCACATTTCTGAAATTCAGGTTTTAAAAATTCAGATCCATAAATAACTAGGCCAAAGGTGAAGCATCCGGGCTTCCCAGGAAAAGTAGAAGCGTTCGGAACTGTCGAACTCGCATTTAGCCAATCACAGAGCTGCTAGACTTCAGCTAGCGGCGGCAAGTGCAGCAACGCTGTTATTCACGCCGTGGTGCAGATGACGAGCCGTAACGTTAACGAGGTAATTATATAGTTATATAGCCTACGTTAGTTAAATACAGGGCTGATAAACACTCAAAGCGCTGTATTGCTACTAGTGTGATATATTTTGCGTTAGCTAAAGATCGGATGTAGCTACCTGCCTGCGGAAAACATTTTACAATTCGACCACTGTAGCTAACCATTGACAGCAAGCAAACATAGCCTAACCTAAGGCTGGCGTAGGTAGAGAACATTAACGCAAAATAGTCACACTAGTAGTAATACAGCGCTTTGAGTGTTTATCAACCCTGTATATAGCTAACTAACGTATATAACTATATACTTACCTGGTCCGTGTAACGTTTATCAATTTGATTTCCTGATGCATCTCAAATTGAAAAATTGACAATTGGAGTCAATATTTCAATTTTCATTTTTTTTAATCCCTGAAATAAAAGGAAAATGAACCATTCAAACTCGTTTTTCTAATTTTTTGATTTACCGTTTGTCTTCATATTGATAAGTGCCAAAAATAAGACTACTGAGAGGAGCATATCTTACTCGAAGCTGGCAAATGATCTAGCATCTGATAAGCCGGTGGTGGTAAATGAGAAGCCCTCTATTGATTCGCCGAGGCTGGTAGCTCATGTGCCTGGCTTAGCAACCCACTGGATTTGCATACTGACCTGGCTGGTCACTCGCGTACCTAGCATGGCAACCCACTGGATTGACGATTTATTTTTGTTTTACAATTTCTGAATTAGGCTAATTTATCATCTCTCTTGCATTTGCAGTTTGAGTCTGCAGCTATCCACGAGGCAAAAGTCGTTCAATTCAAGCGAAGGACTTAGGAAATCATTAACTTTGGCCCACCAGAAGCAATTTTCACCTATTTGCTAGGCTACTTGTCTTATTTAGCCCAAGTGTCATATCTCAAAAACGATTTACTGCAGCACATCCATGTTTTAAACTTCGAATTGAAGAAGAGGCCTATAGCCTACCATCAGACATTTGCAGCAGAATAAATGTCACAATAAGCCTATATGTAGCCTAGGCATAAAAATACGTAGCCTATTGTGTGTAGGCTATAGGCTCTATAGCATTTGAATAGGCCTACGTTAAAAGGCAGGCTATGTTTTTACATCCACAGCAATGTAGGCTATTGCAGCCACACGTGCGATAGGTGGTCACTGTGGAAATGTCAACTTCATTGGACATTGGCGAACTATAACCGAACGTTTGTTTACAGCCTACAACTTCAATAATATCAGGTAGGCCTAGCCTATTATTGTTCCTATATGGGAAAATTATTTTTTATGTAGACTAGAAACGGTGGGTTTTATGCATTTTATTGTCTGTGGCTGTGCCAAGATGAAGGTTACAGAACTTTTGGGGTTTAACCTGTAATTTATAATCAGATCAAAAACGTCTACGACGTAAAAAAAAAGCCTTACGAAAGTTACTCACGCATAGCCTATCCATAAGTTCTTAATTCCAACTTGCAAAAACTAGGCCTGCCTTTAAAAGTCTTGATATCAAAATGTGGCCAAGCTACAACTAACAATATTGCCTATCGTAGCTCACACTAAATAAACTAGCTCTATTCCAAAACAATGCTATCCAAACTTTCCTAAATTATTCAATGCAACTTGGCCCTGTGTTTCTTCATCTTTGCATGTGAAGAGATTGTGCCTCATGGAACAACATGATTTCAATGAATGTTTTTAACAGTTGATGAATAATTACACTCCAGAATGGATATGGTTGTACTTTGTTGGCAAGTTTACTTTAGAAAATGTACAGGTTTTAAAATGTTAACTGCTGCTACAGCATTCTTTACAATTCACAAACAGACATTTAGTAAGCAATAATGACCGAGGAGCCGGGCATTTCACTGTTGAAATGCCCGACGCAGAGGTAGTAAATTGCCCGAGGCGCAGCCGAGGGCAATTTCCCTCCGCGAAGGGCATTTCAACTGTGAAATGCCCGGCTCCGAGGTCATTATTGCGCTTATACCATGGTTACCAACAATTATTTTATATAGTCACGTTTATATTTATTGATTTTTATCTACTTTATCAGCTGAAATTTAAATATCCTTCCGAGGCCATTTTGGCATGTAGTTTGCCGTTGTCATGCAAAACTGCTCGTTGCTAGTTCTATTTGAACAGAAAACATCTCGTTGCTGCTTCTATTTCTCGTTACTAGTTCTATTTTGTCCGTAGTTATGCAAAAACCTCTCGTTGGTAGTTCTGAAAATAAGTGATTCTATATGGAAGCAAATAGTTCCTTCTCAACTTTATACCATAAAATTAGCACCAATTTTGGTTATTTTTGTCATTAGTTAGATAATTTAAGAAAATTGCATGAAACCGCAACTCAATTTACCTCCCTCTCTCCGTCTTGCTTTTTAAAAATGCTTTGGTCACGCAGCCTATTTTAAACAGCCCAGGCTAAGGAAATTGCATTTCACGATCTGCATCATGAGATGGGAACATCTGAAAAAAATAGCCTACTGTAGATCGAGTTTGTTACTGTTAGATGTAACTTGTCATATCTAAGACATTTCGCTGGATAAAATGTTTTTTTTAATATACAGATTAACGTGCTTTGTGAAGTAACTTGTTCGCATTCACAACCAGCATTGCTCACGTCAGCGTTACATTACATGATACTATGTTACGTTCATATTTCCAAACTGAATAAATACTGCACCTCGAACCACAAAACTTCTTTGCTAGATTAAAGTTGTTGTAACTAAGATATTTGGCGAAGACAAACTTTTCAAATCTGCGGATTTAGCGTTATTTGCCGGCTTTATTAATCAGCTGTTGGTGTTGCTATGGATACCATTCATGAAAGTGTCGACTCTAATGGCGCTGGCAGCAGATAACGTAGACGGCGTATTAATTTAGAACGGTGATTAAAATGTTGCCGGCGCTACTTCGTTGCCGGGCGGTTTCACGAAATAAATGCCCACCCTCCAGCCAATCAGAATCGAGTATTTAGCCAAGCCATGGTATAATATGAAGAAACATCATATACAATAGAGAAAGGGGTGATGAATAAAAAAATGCAGATAAAAATGAGTAATATTTTTACCTAGAAAATGGTGTACATATAGCATTTTTACAAATGTATCCAGACATGTTTGTGGGTCAGATGGTGGAAAATAAGTAATAGTACCAATTTTCTTAACATAATAGTATTTATGATATTTGCAAACAGAATTTTGTGAACACAGGGATATCTATGCTCTGTAGGACCACACAGGTTTTTGATAGAAATCCAAATAAATAAATCAATAAATACATAATAATAATAATACATTTTATTCATTCTGTGCTTTTCATAGACCCAAAGCAGTGGATGCTGACAATTGTTCAAACATGTCCTATAGTGTAGTAATTTTTCTGTTTAATTTCTAAGTGTAACACATCTGAATCAGAGTATTTCCACTATAAATTATTTTCATGTTGCAGTTTGATGTGGCACATAGTTTCATTGACCACATTCTCTTGAGATGGTAAGATGAAGAAACACAGGGCCAAGTTGCATTAAATAATTTAGGAAAGTTTGGATAGCATTGCTTTGGAATAGAGCTAGTTTATTTAGTGTGAGCTACGATAGGCAATATTGTTAGTTGTAACTTGGCCACATTTTGATATCAAGACTTTTAAAGGCAGGCCTAGTTTTTGCAATTTGGAATTAAGAACTTATGGATAGCGCTATGTAGGCTATGCGTGAGTAACTTGGCTTTAAAAAAAATTTTTTTTACGTCGTAGACGTTTTTGATCTGATATCACTTATTTTTTTATAGCTAACTAATGATGAATAATGCATGAAGATAAACACGGAGAGACATGCATTCCAAAGAAATGTGCAGACATTCGCGTAACCATAACGCCCTCTATTGGCAAGAATGAGAACAGTTATCCTATTAGCTACAGACAGCACACAATTACATTAAAAGAGTTTGTAGATGAGCAGTATTTAATGTGTAATGAAATACAATGAACAGCACCACCTGAGCTATGGATCATGAAGAAGCATGTAAATTAATGAACCAAGTCTACATAACATAGGCCTACATGCACAATGGGCTAAACGCAAACACATTCTAGCTGAAAGACATACAGCCTAAATAGCTAGTACAGCCTAAATAGTTTGCATCAGTAAAATATGGAAATACAGTTTTAAAATAGGGCTATTAGTATTCTATGAAATACATTTAACGTTAGGCTATTCAACACTGGATTGCCGGTGTCGGTCAACGATCTGCTCGGCTCAACGATTTGCTCGGGGTCCTTGCGTATGTCGTCAGATAATGGCGTATCGTATTTTGATTGCTGTAGACCTTTGAATGATACAGAACTTAGCGTTCCTGCCGTTGCCAGTTTAAAAAGGAAAGCCGGTGTCATTTCAGCAAACCTGCATAATATTAAACAGAACACATCGCAATTAATTTTAAAGGAATTATTGAATGTTACGGTCGTATGTTGGGGGCTTAACGCTTAAGTTTGGCTTCTAAAATACTAGGCTATACTAAACTGAATAATACTAAATAACAATAGCTGACCCACTGAAACTGTAGGCTACAACTGAAGCGGGATTAGCTATGCTTGTTTGAATTGCGGTGAGCTAGCTAGCTAGCTAGTCATGTTAGCTATCGGTTTTTAGAAGCCTAGCTCGCTAAATAACGTTGCTAGCCTACTTTACAGCGGCGCTGTAGCGTGCTAGTTTACTGTGAACTGTAGTTAGAGGACTAGCTGCCATAAGCACTTTGGGTTGCTACTTGTATGAAAGATGCTATATGTCAGAATGAATGACGCCCCGGAATCGTCAGCCGTAATCCAGCCGACACTGCCAGCACACAGCCAGAATCGACCCAGATGCCGACCGGAACAACCGGCATCTGGCCGGACATGGGCCAACACTGGCGCAGATGAGATCTGTTTTCATTTAGCCTGTTCCCACCCCCTCCCCCAGTTCTATATATATATAGTTTTGTATGTTATATGATGCTTCATGAGAAATTGACACGAAGTAGACATTTTCAAATTAATCAGAATTTTATTGCAGCCTACAAATTATCACTTCACATAATATATCAAAGAACAGAATAAATGACTAAAATAAAGCCTAATACTAAGATAAATAACAAAAATAGAGTAAACAACAGCAAAATCACATTATGTTTCTCCCTCAACTTTCCTCTACACCTCTCCAGAAAACACAACGTTGTGACAACTCATTGCTTTGGTTCCCCCAACGTTGTGCACACTGCAGAGGAACGCGGTGTGATTCGCCAGGAACTGCCGCCCTTGCGGCCCGACTGGCTAACACCAACACACTACTGTCAGCTTCCCGTCCCGTCGCTGATGGTTACCAGCCTCCGGCACCGCGTTTTTCCCCTCTTCATCTCGCAAAGTGGCGCCTATGTACCCGATGTCCTTGGGTGCTCAGCACATTGGAGTCGGGGTACAGGCTCCAATTCAACACCAAGCCCCCCCGCTTTTGCGGGGTTGTTCCTACTCGAGTGAGAGACGGGGCTGCTGCGCGAGCTCTCTCCAACGAGATTCTGGTGTTGCTAAAGAAGGGAGTAATAACACCCCTGCCCTCGGTGGCAGCGGGACGGAGGTTTTATTCAGCCTATTTTCTGGCCCCCAAGAAGGATGGGGGCTTTCGCCCCATCCTAGACCTGAGAGGGCTCAACTGCTTTTTAAAGCGCCTGTCCTTCCGCATGCTCCGCCTCGCTAGTCTCCTCCTTCAGGTGAGAGATGGCGAATGGTTCACCTCTGTGGATCTGAGGGATGCGTACTTCCATATCCCCATACACCGGGATCACTGCAAGTACCTCCTTTTTCTTCAAGGGCACAGGGTACAAGTACTCGGTCCTCCCCTTTGGCCTAGCCCTGGCCCCACACACTTTTACGAAGTGCATGGACGCCGCGCTGATCCCACTCCGTCGCCAAGGTATTCGCATTGCAAACTACCTGGACGACTGGCAAATCAGTGCTCCGTCAGTGGAGCAAGCGAGAGAGGATACAAGGTCGGTACTGGCCCACTTGGCAGCTTGGGCCTGACCCTGAACAGGGAAAAGAGCCACCTCACTCCTTCCAGAGAGAGGGTTTTCCTGGGCCTGGTTTTGAACTCGGGGTCAATGCTGGCCTCTCTAACCCCAGAGAGGCGATGTGTTTTGATGAAGAGTCTGTCCCATTTTGCCGCAGGGCGGAAGGTGACAGTAAAACATTGCCGGAGGCTGCTCGGCCTGATGGCCTCAGCCGCCCAGGTTGTGCCACTTGGGCTGCTGCATATGTGCCCGTTACAACGTTGGGCGACGGCACAAGGAGTGAGCCCGCACGAAGACGGGCGGCGACTCCTCCCTATTACCCAGAAGTGCCTGGAATTGGTGGATTGGTGGCTCACCACCCCTGGCCTCAAGGAGGGCGTTCCCTTGGGGCGAGTAGGTTCAAGGGTGACAATCATCACGGACGCCTCCAAGACCGGCTGGGGAGCCGTCAGAGGGAGCCAGTCCGTGCAGGGTTTGTGGAGCCCCTCATGGGCAGGGAAACATATCAACCTGCTAGAAATGGAGGCAGTGCTTCGGGCATTGAACCATTTCTGCCCAGTGGTCTGGCACAGACACGTTCTCGTCCGGACAGACAGCTCCACGGTAGTCTCCTACATCAATCGCCAGGATGGGGTTCGATTCCCAACCCTTCATGCGAAAGCACATCAGATCCTGCTATGGGCACATGCTCGAGGCATATCGAGCAGTCCATTTGGTCCCGCTTCGGGGAGGCACAGGTGGACCTCTTCGCATCCAGGGAGAATGCTCACTGTCCCCTGTGGTACTCAATGGTGGGCACAGCAGGGACATTGGGCGTGGATGCACTGGCACACCAGTGGCCTCCAGCCCTGCTCTATGCTTTTACCCCCTTGCCTCTCCTGCCCACAGTTCTGGCAAGGATCAGGAACTCAGGGGCACAGGGTCTGCTGATTGCCCCCAACTGGCCCCAGCAGAGATGGATGGCGGACCTAAGGGAGTCACTACAGGGCACCCCCTGGCGCCTCCCAACCAGGCGCGGATATGCTGTCGCAGGCCCAGGGCCTACTGTGGCATCCGAACCCGGAGTTTTACAACCTGCATGTTTGGCCCCTTGGGCGGAGGTGCCCGCAGGGCCTAGAGTCAGCAGTGCTGGAGACACTTCAGGCATCTAAGGCCCCCTCCACGAGGGCGCTGTACGCTGGGAAGTGGGGCAGGTTCAGCCGCTGGTGCCAAACGAACGGGTCTAGCCCGGTGTGACTTATCAGACTTTTTGGCATTTCTCCAGTCCCTCTTTGAAGAAGTTCAGGCAGAATCCACGCTAAGGGGTTATCTGGCGGCCATATCGGACTGCCATGACCGTATTGAGGGCCGGACGGTGGGAGCCCACCTCTCGCCAGCCAATTCCTCCGAGGAGCCAGGCGGCTTTAGCCGCCTAGATCTAATGCAGTCCCTTCATGGGACCTGCAGCTGGTCTTGAATGCCCTCACTGAGCCGCCGTTCGAGCCCTTGGATGGGCTCAGCCTAAAGCTCTTCTAGTAGAACAGCAGCTAATGGTGTATTTTATTTGACGGGATCCGCACTCATGCTATGACCCTGCGGTCCTGGTTACCCCACTACATCCCCCGCCTGACTTTATTTGGTATTTGGTGACCGGTATGAAATAGAACGTACGGGTTACGGATATAACCCTGGTTCTATGACACACCACGCTGCATGGTCAGGCGGGGAACCTAGCGCCCTCAGGACGGCAAGTGCCCTCAGGTCGGCAAAAGAGGTCGGGCGGCGTACAAGCACCATATTTATGGCGTGACGTGGTTCCACCCGTAGTGGTGGTTAATTTGATAAACAGTCTCCTAGCAGCTCCTCCTCTCGGCGAGGATGACCCATACCGTGGCGTGTTGACCGTATTCATAGAACCAGGGTTACATCCGTAACCCGTACGTTTTGTGGTCTTATTTTTCCATAGAGTTCAATAGGCAGGAGAAACAACCCTTAAAGTGATCCATCCATATCTACTGCATATCTGGCAGCAGAGTGATGGTTTGAGGCTCGTTTGACACCTCATACACTTGATGGCTTACAGCCATTTAGCCAACCATGTGTTCCATACTGTTCCAGCATAATTTGCAGCTAAATCTAGTCCCACCCCCCAATTTCCACAGAGATCCATTAAAATGTAGAGAGGTTATATTGTCGCTTGTAGGAGTACCTGATAATAAGATATCGAGTCTTTTGATGTCCTTTAATACCCAGTCTTGATAGCATCATCTGTTTACCTGTTGGATGTTCCAAACAGGTGTATTTTGAACTTTGCCCCTGTCCCAACTTTTTTGGAACGTGTTGCAGGCATCAAATTCGGAATAGCGTATATTTACAAAAATCAATAAAGTTTAAAATTTACAAATCACTGCTTTCTGCTTTTATGTGAATTTTACATACTGTCCCAACTTTTTTGGAATTGGGGTTTGTATAACTTGCGCCCAAAAAGCCAGTTTCCCGATTAGTCTCCATTCCTTTTTTTGACAACAAAAATAAAATACTTCCTCTCATATATTGATGTTAACTCTTAAAATTTCTTTAAGAATTAAACTTACTATTTTTCCATGGTCAAGTATTGTTTTCTTACCACACAGACAAAGATATGAATTTTTTTATTATTTATTCTGGCCTACGTCTTATTTTTTGGCTTTGATGTAGCCATCCATAACAATGTGACTCAAGGAGACAACTGCGGACTCCAGTGGAAATGGCTTCATAAGTTCATCACTGCAAAATGATTTTAAGTTTTTATGTTTTAAGTGTCCTTTGTGAAATTATCCAGATTTTGGAGGCTGGATTTGAATAGACTCTGATGTATGTAACTGTCATGTGCTTTCTACTTGTTAAAAAAAAAAAGTGGAATAAAGTGACCCCTCAGAGTCTTAGTGGGCGATCATTAATGCGGCATGGCCAGCTCACACAACTCCTCCCCCTAGTGGAGAATATGGGTAGTGTATAAAAGCAGCTTCAGCCCGGGCAGCTGATTGATGGAGGAGACAGAGGTCCCAGTGCCAGAATGGAGAGGCTAGGTTTCACCGTCTTTGTGCTGCTGCTGCTGCTGTCAGCAGTCCAGGCTGAGCCTGCAGGTAAGACAGCGCTTCTGGTGGTTTTCGGGAATTTACGGGGACGGGGTCATTGGTACCGATATGCACAGATCCCATGTTTCCTCAGAAATTTGGATGAAATTGTGAATTATGAATCTGAACAGTGCCTTTGATCATTTTAGGTGAAACACTGTGATTTTGCTGTGAAATACACTATATATCAGCCATAAAAACTTTGGCTTATATTTCGATAGTTGAACTGCATAGTTCATAGCTAAACAGATGATTCACATTTCACAGTGGAGCTTCTGCTCTGTGGCACAGCTTTGTAGTTGGTTTTTAATTGAGAAACTTTATTACAGCTGATGATGCTGAAGTGCAGAGCTGGTTGTGCGGTTATAAAGGACACTGCCGCAGGTTCTGCTATATCCAAGAATACGTTGTTGGCTACGATGGTTGCCCCCGGCGATACAGGTAACACACAGGACAATAGTGTCTGCTTTAGACATTCAGTATAATTAAATTACTCTAAGAAGATAATAGATTTTAGACAAATGAAATTTTAGAAATATCATTACGGCAAGGTATATGGCATCTGCAAATGTGTGTCTGTTAAACATTTACCCCCTTGGATAAATGGACCGGACTCAATGGTCCAGCTAGGATAAATCAATACTGCTTACTACCAGGTAGCATCATTATTTGCATTTTAGGAATTTGATTTAATATGTTTATCATAAACTAAATGTCACACATCGAAATGCCAATACTTTGCTCCAAATAACCAAATATGAAGTTCATCCATGGACTTGAATATAAGAAATTTGGGCAGCACAAACAAAACCAGGCACAGAACTGAACAAAAATAGCATAAAAGGCAATTAAGGCTGTTAGTCCAACAGAGGCAGATTGAGGAATTTCCCCAAGTTTTAAGTGAATAACACCGGTTTAGCATTATTCTTAAATAAAAAAATGTATTAGCACATAGCATGTGCCATAGCTTGCAGAAGACTGGATCTAAAGATGATGGCTGTGGGTTATAATCTTTTGTGGGACGGTGTCACTATATTCTTGTACTTAGTTATTCACCATAATTACTCCATTAAACATTTAGCAACATGAGTGATGTCTGGTCCAAAATTCTAAGCATTAAATGTTTCCATGATGATGGTTCTGCCTCAGCTGTGGCTCATACGTGATATTATTTTTGTAAATGAGAACTCCACCACTGACCGTTCATTAATTTCATAATTTTCAGATGCTGTGTTCTGCGGGGTTAACAAAAACCACAAAACAACGATAGAAAAACATGAAATAACAAAAAAGCATGAAAGATAAATAAATAAAACTACTAAAACCAAACAGTGTGTTTGTGAAATGCCTGTTCGTTTATATGTAAGGTTTGCATAATTATAAAATTTGTAATTAATAGGCATAAATACAAAATGTATTTATTTAATATATTTCTGTAAGGGGGCTGAGGTCTTTTAGCTAATAAAGGGATGGACCACATAAAATATATTTACATGTATACATACATATAGCTGTGGACACAGTGCATCCATTTACTGAGCAGGATTTAAAGCTGAAAGCTGCTCTTGTTGAAACTCTGCCAAATCATTCCCTGCATTGTACAGCTAAAGGGTCCCAACAAAGGCACCCGACTGCCCAAAACAGTCGCAGTGGTTTTGTGAATGAAATGCTTCGCATGGGCATGTTCATGTCATCAACAAAAATCTCCATATACCACATTCCATTCACTTGTAATGTAACATGTTTGTAGTGCATGGTTTTTGAAGCTTGCCATACATGTTTCTTCAGACACCCCCCCCCCCCCCCCATCAAAATAGAGAAAAAACATTTTCTGAAAATGAAACACAAATATTTTGTTCCTCAATAGTAGTCTTCAATGTGAATTTAGAAAATAGGCGTAGTTTATGTCTATGGAAATCAGTCAAAAGAATGCAAAACTACTCCCATTACACAAGCAAAAATAGAGGTACACATACCACTAATACCTAGTTTTACATCAGCTTTAACATCGCAACAAACTTGTATTGTTGACACAGCACGGCCTCAGTCAATGTGCTTTCCCCAGGCAAACCGTTCATCAAAACCACAAGCTTCACATTTATATTCCCATTATCTTTAGCAGTGATTGGTAGAGCTATGCCATGAACAAGGGGTTCTCGCGCCTGTATCACAAAGCAGGATTACAGTGTTAGCTGGATACAGGCCCCATGATTACTGAGTTAGCTGGATAACTGCACTGAGTAAAACCCGGAAAAGCTCTTTTTACTTTAGTCCATGTTCCAAATTTGGGAGGGTTCCGGGTTTTACTCAGTGCAGTTATCCAGCTAACTCAGTAATCCTGCTTTGTGGAATACCCCCCTGCTTTGTGATACAGGCCAGTTTGTGTAAATAAGCCCATTCACCTGACATTCAGCACAAGAGCCAACCTGCGAAACATGAAAACAAGCTGAAATTAGGCCACCGTTTCATTGTGTCCGAAGAAACGGGCGTGCCGGTCGTAGCGGCGCGTTGATGGTTGAGCGCACAGGTGTCCATGTAAACACTCGCCCCGCTCTTTGTGCCCCTCTTTGTCATCCGCCTGGGGTGTCACTCCATTTTTATACATGTGCTGTACGGTCAGCACAGCGTGACACTGCCACAATGGAGCAAGCCCCCACAAATCTGTTTATATGTCACTGCAGCCTACAGGCCATCCTGAGCTGCTGGGTAGGGGGGCAGTGACCTCTTTTTATTTCCACAAGATCACCAATATTAATAATGTGTTTACATTAAATGTAAAGTGGTTCGCCTCCTTTTTATACACGTTTCCATTAACATTATTGAAGTTACCACTTCCTACATGTGAATATTCACTATTATTGCAGAAAATAGGGTGGAATCTAGCTAGATTTTTTATTTTTTTGCCATTATCATTGTTTTATGCTCTTCATATCTGTCCGTATATCAGTCAGAGCTTGATTAACAAAGCTCGTGTTCACTTAGCTACTTGTTAACCAGCTTCGTAGTACCGGTTATACCAGATTGCGGTGGTTAGGTTTTGTCAAGCCAGCTAACGCAAAGAAACCCTGGCTTTGTTAAGCTCCCTTTGTAGTAGAACCCCCCAGGTGAATATATCTAATAACAAAGACGGGAGGCACCGTTTCCCTTTTCACTTTGGATAACCATTAGAATTTTGCCACCTTATAGCTTCGTAATGTCTTTCAAATTTCAAATACAGCTTGTTAGAGAGTGCAAATGCATACGAGGTAAATTACATTTAAATTATAATTTTTATAAATTTATTGCATAATCACATGAAACATATCCATGCAGTTCGGGAAATACATTTTAATTTTCAAATTTGCATTATCATTGCACTAATGCAAATCATAAAGCATGCATATCCCTGTTGAAATTAAATGTCAATACTAGTATATGAAATGGCAAATTCCAATGAAATTACAGAATTTGAATTTTGAGGTAAAATGTGCACGAGTGGGAAATTTAAATGCAAATGTAGGATTACATATTGCATTTCCATTTGACTTTTGCCTGCGATATGCTTCCATATGAAACCGGTGCTTTTTATTTGTTTTAAAAATTGAAAACCATTCAAATATGAACATATGAATGACAGACGATGAAAAGTAACATGCTGACAAACCCTTTTAAATAAACAAAATGAGATGCACAATCCCTCATACCATTCATTTATAAACTCACAGAAATGCTTTTGTCTTTAGGATATATATTTTTTTATGCATTCTGTTGTTAGTGAAAATTAACTGAAATGACTTGGAATCAGTCATCATTAATCAATCAAGTATTATCCTCGTTAGCCCTGGGTAAAAGGTATATTTCGCATTTGCACTGGACTTTCGCACACTAGTGTTACATAGCTGACATGTGGGGTACACGCAAAGACCAAAGAGCGAAACCCTTCCAACTTTTCAATGAGCCACTGTTAAACAAACTGAAACACCACATCTCAAAAGAGCTATGAACAGGTATAAAAATTCCATTGTCACTTTATTTATACCCTTTTTTTCCTGAAGTACAGGCAGATACAATATGGGCAGCTAATGCAGAATATCTAGAAACATAATTGCAAATACTTTTCTGTAGTACTCACCAGAATGTCACACAACCAAGAAAGAACCTGCATCCAGACGCATTACCTAATTATTATAAAATATACGTTGTCATTCAGCGTTGTGTACAATACAAAACAATTGCTTGGACATGCATTGAAAAGGGGTAGACTTTTAACCATATCATATTTGTATTTGTGTGTATATATATATATATATATACATACATACATACATATATACACACACACAGTTGCACTCAAAATTATTCAACCCTCTTCACTTTTTGCACACTTTGTGTTGTAATTTATTTGAAATGGATAAAATTGCCATTTTTGCCCATCAATCTACTCAATAACCCATAAAGACAAAGTGAAAACATGTTTTTAGAAATTTTTGCAAATGTATTAAAAATCAAAAACTGAAATCTCACGTGCATAAGTATTCAAACCCTTTGCTTTAATGTATTTTTAAAGTATATTTCATATTTGGTCGCATATCCTTTGCATGCTGTTACTTCCTGAAGTCTGTGACCTATCAACATGAAGACTCTCGATATCTTACAAGCGATACTATAACCTCTCTGCATTTGAATGGATCTCTATGGGAATTGGGGGGGTGAGACTAGTTATCAAGGGTCTAAGGTATCAAACGAGCCGCAAACCGTCACTGTACGGCCAGATATGGAGTAGATATGGATGGATCACTAAGGGTTTCTTCTGACTTTTTCCCCCCCAAAGAGTTCTACAGGAAAATGAGTAAAAATGGCAATTTTATCCATTTAAAATTAAATCAACACAATCAAGTGTGCAAGAAGTGAAGGGGGTTGAATAACTGAGTGCAACTGTGTGTGTGTGTATATATATATATAAAGACAATACCTTACAGCAAAACAAATATCCCTGCTCTTTACGTAATATTTCCTAAAACTTATGTAGGAAAAAGTGGCATGACAGCACTGAAAAGATACATTTGGATACAGTCCCTTTTTCAAACATGTTTATTTTGACCTTTTAGCCTTATAACTACAAAATAGAACAAAAGAAAGTACTACTGTAGCAAAGCTTTGTTGAACGCAAATAGCCACACTGAATAAGGCTTTCAGGACAAAAGACTTCAACGTTCTTTAAAATCTAAGCAATAACATGATTCCAATCATAATCTGCATTCTCATAAGGCGTTGCGTCGTTGAGCTGAAGAAAAATCTGTCTGAGAAGCCTGATGATGATGCCTTGTCTTAACTTACAAATCGAGCAAAAAATTATGCCAACACACAAATAAGCAAAAATGTAGAGGTCCCATTTCTGACCGTTATATAGGAGGCCGTTTGTATTAAATGGAGAAAATGCTGCAGTTATTAAACCCTCATTATTAAATGGGTCCTTCTGTACAACGATGTCATATGAAAGTGTACTTCATATAGTACACAATGCCTTAACCATGAGCAAACTGGGGGTTTCAGAGTGTTATGCAACCTAGCTCGCCCACCCCCAAAAAATAAATGTATTTGTGGTCAATATCAAAAGGGCCAGAAGCAATCTTAATCAAACTTAAATTTTACTTAAATCAAAAATTTATCAGATGCGATGGGGAGTTGACAAGACCCAAGAAAACAAAATGGTACCTGGTAATTGATAGGCTATAGTTAATCCCTATGTCGCCAGACACGTCAAAATCAACGATTCCCCTGCAGCCATTTTGGCCCCGCAGGGCTGAATCACAATATGGTACATTCGCTTTCCACTTGCTCTTGCTCTTCTACTTTATTTTCTTTTCCATTGCCAGGGCATCATGAAGTTTTGAGACGTTCTTTTCAAACTGGTCCATCACCAACGTCCCATTTTCATCAAAGAAAGTCCCCACCGACTTTGTGAACTCCAGCTCTCTTGACCGTTTGGATTTACCATCAATAAAAGCAATTCGCAGGGTGTACTGGTCATCAAACCTGCAAAAAATAAAATTTCCATATATATATATATATGTGTATATACATTTTCATTGATAAATATGAAACTAAATGTTCCACCAGACCACAAACATTTGATGTTAGACTGCCCCTGGTGGATAGGATACCCCGTGAGAAATAACAAATGGGAACTGGACCTGTGAATTTTTTTAAATATTCTCATACAAGGAAATGGAAGGTACAAATCACTTGCTTTTCCAGTCAAGTCAAAAGCCAGAATGAGTTCATGCTTAAAGCCTCATTCCAAAGACTGAAGCTGTCAGCCAGTTTATTGATCCACTGTCATGCCTCAGTGGATCAATAAACTATACATTTTGTGCCCAATGCGAGGCTGTACATGTCCAATTCCCACCCTAATTTGGAGTGTCTGATTATCTGCAACCGCAGCCGTGATCATGCATGAACCCCACTGCCGATTCAGGAGAGTGTAGTCATCCGTGGTTCTCCTCCGCAAAATGTGGTGTCACCAGCTGCTTTTATTTTTTTTCCTTTCCCACACCTCGGACTACAGCTAAGCTTGTATAGAATGGAGTCAGAAGACCTTTCATATGCGGCTTTAACATGCAGTCCATGGGTGCCCGATCGACTAGTGGGGGTCGCTAGATAGCAATGAACCGCGGACCCCTAACTGACTCAACCCTCCCATACCCTGGGTGATGCAATCGCCAATTGCGTGTTGCTGTATAAACCTACCTGCCACAGTTGGAACGGCCACGTTCCGGATTCAATCAGGCTCAGCCATGCACCACAGCGTCCACATTTTTATAAAAAGCCATATGTGATGGCCCCACCCTTGACCATAGCTGTGCCCTTTGACCCCACAGGTCTGATGAGAACCAAGGGGATTAGAAGTGCTTGAAGTTTGTAAGCAGCCATGGAAAACACACTGGCTCGTTTACCATTCAAACTGAAAAGGCAGCCTGTTTCTGGTGTAAAAACTGAACCAAAGTTCATCAATACCTGGGTGTGGAAAAGCAGGAGAAGGCAGGTACAGGTAGTGGAAGTACCTTTTGAGACTTGAGGAAAGCTGCCAGACATGGTCTGGGTCCATGCCTGCTGGGTCTCTCTGGACAGAGACCAGGAAGATGCTCTTCTCCTTGTAGGAGGTGTACAAGGTGAGAATGCCCATCATTATGAAATATGTAATGTAATCAATTAAGGAAAACAATCAAGGGAAAACAGGAGCACATCAATGGTGTCCGCAGAGTTCACAGTTCTAGCAAAAGGCAGCCAGTCACTTGCACTCATATTATATGTAGGAATGTGCAACTGCCACACACACACACACACACACACACACACACACACACACACACACACACACACACACACACACACACACACACACACACACACACACACACACACACACACACACACACACACACACACACACACACACACACACACACACACACACACACACACACACACACACACACACACACACACACACACACACACTATCTCTTCCTGTGCAAACCACCAGCCTAGCACCTGCTCTCTTACTGGTTTCAGTTGATGTCACTTCCTGTAGTTGCTTCCATATGAGTTCTTAAAGCAAGGACTTGTTATTTCACATTTAACATTGAGTTGCACATCAACAACACCACACATAACCCCTACAGTAAAGGATATGATATGACACAGCACAGCAGGACTGGTTTGGACTCAGGGAAGGGGTGCAGGTAATCCCACACTAAAGCTACGATAGCAAACAGACAGGACACTGTGCATATAAACAGACGCCCGTCTACAAGGTTGAAGTTCTCAACACAGCCATACTTTTCCAGGAGGACCTGTAAAGGCAAACAAATAGATGAGGTGTTAAATAACATTAATTACCAACAGTCAGCTACTAAGAATACCGTTTCAATGCTTCTCAACGGGCGCTTGTCCAAAACGTCCCATGATCCCTTGCGCATACCTTCTTTGCAGCATCATCAAGAGAATTCTTGACAGCTGCTCCGTCCCACTTGTCGATTTTCACCGGTTTCTCATCAATCCTCCACTGAAATGATATGGGTCGGATCAGTGAACATATGGGGTGCGTCCCAATATTCTTCACTCCCCACCTCCTTTCCTCCACTCCCCCACTACCACTCCTCTCCTACCCGAAAGTATGCAAAACTGCCAGGGCCCCGTTTCCCAAAAGGATCTTAGATAAAGATCATCTTAGGCTATTTTGTTTTTATATTGCTTTCATTGTTTGTTTATCTTTTGTCAGTTGTTTTTTGCCTTTCTCCATCTATTTTTATTATGCGTTTCATGTAATGTCAGTAAATTTTAATAATTCTAATCATAAAATGAATAAAGTACGAACACAAAACACTCTAAGATGATCTTAACTCTAAGATGCTTTTGGGAAACGGAGCCCAGAACGTTTTGAGTACAAGTATTGACATGTACAGTATACAATGTACCTGACATTGGGGTTTGCGTCGAGACATTAATTAATATGTAACCATTAATGCGTAATTAAGATGTAATCAGCAACATTAGTTTAAAACACAAAGATCCGTTTCCGGGGGACGGAGTAGAGGAGGTGGTAGTGGAGAAAGGGCGGGTGCATTTTTTGATTATTGGGACGTACCCATGGGAATTGGGAAACCGTAGGTTAATTATAAATGGCTCATCATGAGGGATCACATGAAAATTATTGACGTACTTGAAAAAGCAGTTAACATAAGTATTCACATTCTTATCTCACGGTTACGTCTTATAATCTTTGCACTTATTCACGTTTGCAGCCACCTGATGTTGAAACATCGGACCGATCAACAAAGTACCGAGAACTGCCTACAAATTACGAAACCCAAGAAAGTGCTTAAATACATTAAATGTACAGTCAAGCCGGAAAGTCTCCCCACCCTTTCACCTTCTCCACGTTTTACTACGTTACAGACTTATACTACAATAGATTGAGTTCATTTTTGCCTCAAACATCTACACACAACACCCCATAATGACAATGTGAAAAAAGTTTTTTTGAGATTTTAGCAAATTTATTAAAAATAAAAAACAAAAATTTCTCATTTACATAAGTATTCATACCCTTTGCTTTAACGTATTTTTAAAGTATCATATTTCATATTTGGTCGCATATCCTTTACATGCTGTTACTTCCTGAAGTCTGTGACCATCAACATAAAAAAACTGTCGATATCTTATTTTCAGGTACTGTTACAAGCGATACTATAACCTCTCTGCATTTGAATGGATCTCTATGGAAATTGGGGGGTGAGACTAGATTCAGCTGTAAATTACACTGGTACAGTATGGAACACATGGCTGGCTAAATGGCTGTAAGTTATCAAGGGTCTGAGCTATCAAACGAGCCCCAAACCATCACTCTGTTGCCAGATATGGAGTAGATGTGGATGGATCACTGCAAGGGTTGTTTCTCCTGACTTTTTTCCCCATAGAGTTCTATAGGAAAATGAGTCCGGAGAAATAACCCTTGCAGTGATCCATCCACATCTACTCCATATCTGGCAACAGAGTGATGGTTTGGGGCTCGTTTGATAGCTCAGACCCTTGATAACTTACAGCCATTTAGCCAGCCATGTGTTCCATACTGTACCAGTGTAATTTACAGCTGAATCTAGTCTCACCCCCCAATTTCCATAGAGATCCATTCAAATGCAGAGAGGTTATAGTATCGCTTGTAACAGTACCTGAAAATAAGATATCGACAGTTTTTTTTATGTTGATGGTCAGACTTCAGGAAGTAACAGCATGTAAAGGATATGCGACCAAATATGAAATATGATACTTTAAAAATACGTTAAAGCAAAGGGTATGAATACTTATGTAAATGAGAAATTTTTGTTTTTTATTTTTAATAAATTTGCTAAAATCTCAAAAAAACTTTTTTCACATTGTCATTATGGGGTGTTGTGTGTAGAATTTTGAGGGAAAAAAGGAATTTAATCAATTTTGGAATATGTCTGTAACGTAATAAAACGTGGAGAAGGTGAAAGGGGTGGGGAGACTTTCCGGCTTGACTGTATGTTTAACCATAACTAATGTTAAAATAATGCATTCTATTTAAATCATGTTGACGCCAGAACACGTTTCAACCACTAGCTAGTTGGCTTATTTCAAAACATTAGACAGGTGGCTAACGTTAGACAACAAAGTACACTATAGTACAGTCGGTAGCTAACGTTCGTTATCTTAGCTCACTAGCTATACAAGTAGCTAAAGCTTAGATAACATTCATTCAACAAATATAAGACATAACGGTAACTTGCTCGCAATGTAACGTTACATACCGACATTTCACACCAATACTGTAACGTTAGTAACTTAAGAAGGAGCTCGCTGCAGCCCAGTGACACGTGTACTTATGCCTAACCTACCTGAAAAGATAACGCTAGCGAACGTAAGCAAGGCAATCCTCACAGTCACAGCTGCTGGCTAAAGAGCTAGCTAAGCTAACGCTAGTTATTATGCACATCACCTAACGTCTGGAGCATACATACGGCAATTATTTAGCTAGCGTACTAATTCGGGAATACATTAACTTCCTCACATAAAACCTAAAGATTTTTCACAAATTTTACTAATTTAACTAATGTTAAATTTTTAAAAATCACAGAATCAAATACTGACTGATGGATAGTGGCGCCAGCCGTTTCTTTACTTGGAACTCTGAATGAACAAACGTCACTATGCTTAGAAAGGACGATGCACGGTAAGCATTGCATTGCAAGTGCATTTTAAATGAATAATGTAAGTCATATGTACTTTAAGTATGGCACAATTGTGACATTAATATCGAGTCGGTCAAAAAATAAAACATCTTACTTTTTCTAGTAAGCCATTCTTTCCGTTTTTCGCCGCCATCTTTTCTTCCTGTTCTTTTGCTGTGACCTGGGACAATATGATTGGGCAACGTCACAAATTTAACAAACCAATCGGCTTCTGCATGGAAGACAGAAGCGGTAGTGACATTTTGCTACTCGATTTAAAATGGCAACAAATACCAAAGGCGGTCGCTGCATTCGAGTCTGGCACCCCAATTAACCTGCGATAATTCAATTAATGAGGTCGGTGTGATGAGGCAAAGCAGCACTGCTACATCCTCGAGTAGCCTATGGCCAAAGATTTTAGATATGTCTTTGGCGACGTTTCAGAATAACCCAGTAACTGCGTCTCTCAGAAAGTAAAATGGTCAGAAGTCCAAATGGGATGTGCGTTTGCTAATAACCAATATGTGAATGACACATATTGGACGTGTCCAATTTTATAGCTTATTGGCTATATCGTGAGGAGGCTGCCCAATAACATTATGCTGACGAAAGTCGGAAAACTATTGCGAAGTTGCGAATTACTTCACAGAGAGGGGGAAGAGCAGCTTTGGTTAGAGACCACTATCTCGACCAATCTTCAATCTATAAATGACTATATCCTGTAATCCGATGGGTGAACCACCAAATTTGAATCATTCCGTGATTTTGGGTGATGTCTTGAAATACATGTACATCTTTCCGTGCAGGATGGTACTCTTACAAGCGATACTATAACATCGTCAGACCCTTGATGACTTAGAGCCATTTAGCCAACCATGTGTTCCATACTGTTCCAGTGTAATTTACAGCTAAATCGAGTACCACCCCCTAATTCCCACAGAGCATCAAATGCAGAGACGTTATAGTATCGCTTGTAAGACTACCAGAAAATATGATATCAAGAGTCTTTTGATGTTGTTGGGTCACAGACATCAGGAAGTCATGGCATGCAAAGGATATGCGACCAAATATTAAAAAATATTTCTTTATTCTATATATAAATGCAGGGGTGCCAATAATTGTGGCACACATGGTTATGTTAAAAATAATTATTTCTTGATGAGGGATTGTTTTTTCTCATAATAAATTTACTTCAATTTAAGGTTGGGTTTTTCGAATTTTTTCAGTGTGAGACTAGGCTAATTCACCAAACGGTGATTTTTTTATAACCCTCTTTACTCATCTTTACCAGGGGTAGTATATATATATATATATATATACACACACACACACACACACACACACACACACACACACACACACACACATACTTTTTTAATAATGGTGAAATGCACTTTCATACACTACTCACAAAAAGTTAGGGATATTTGGCTTTCGGGTGAAATTTATGGAAAATGTAAGTTCACGCTACAGTGATATTATATGTATCATGAAAGTAGGGCATTTAAGTAGAAGCATGCAATGGTGATTTCCTCATCTCAAACAATTTATTGAAACAAAAGCCAACAACAGTGGTGGGTATACCACAACAAAAATGTCAATGTCTCAATAACTTGTCATGTGCCCTTGAGCATCAATTACAGCTTGACAACGACGTCTCATGCTGTTCACAAGTTGACTTATTGTCTGCTGAGGCATGGCATCCCACTCTTCTTGAAGGGCGGCCCTCAGGTCATTGAGGTTCTGGGGTACAGAGTTACGAGCCTCTACACGGTGAGTCAGCTGATCCCATAGGTTTTCTATGGGATTCAGGTCTGGAGAAAGTGCAGGCCACTCCATTTGAGGTACCCCAGTCTCCAGCAGCCTTTCCCTAATGATGCGACCTCGATGAGCTGGAGCATTGTCGTCCATGAAGATGAAATTAGGCCTGTGTTGTTCATGCAGGGGCACAATGACTGGATTAATGATGTTATTCAGGTAGTATGGGCTTGTCACTGTACCATTCACAAAGTGTAGGGCAGTTCTGTATTGACTAGACACACCTGCCCACACTGTAACACCGCCACCACCAAAGGGTCGTCTGGTGACAACAGTGGCTGATGCATAGCACTCTCCTTGACGTCTCCAACATCGTTGGCGGCCATCATTTCTGCTCAACGTGAATCGACTTTCATCAGAGAACAGCACTGAGGCCCACTGGTCCCTCGTCCAGCGTAAATGCTCCCTGGCCCATGCAAGACGATGACGCCTGTGCCCGGTGGTGTGGTCAGGTACCCTTGCAGGTCGTCTAGCACGCAGACCACGCTGATGTAAACGGTTTCGAATGGTCTGACGTGACACTTGGGTGCCTCTCACCTCCCTTAAATGTGCCTGGAGTTGAGTGGCATTCATCATCCGGTTCCGCAGGGCACTGTTCACAATGAAGCGGTCATCAGTGTGGGATGTGGCCAAAGGACGTCCACTTCTATGCCTTTCTGTGACTCTTCCAGTCTCTCTGTATCTCTGTTGCAACCTGCTGATGACACTCTGTGACACTCTAAGCTCAGTGGCCACTTCCCTCTGAGAACATCCTGTTTGAAGCCTCGCAATGGCGAGGTACTGTTGATCAATTGTTAGGTGTCGTCTTGGTCTCATGATGTCAAAATGTGAACAGCATGATGAAGAGGACTGTTTAAATACCAATTCTAATTGAACCAGGAAATGTATTGGTCGATTCATGGATCAAACACCTGTTGTGAATTTTGCCGTTCAGCTCCTTGTTAGAGAACAGCAAGTTGTGCAAAAAGTACTGAAACATTGAATAGTTGGACATGTGCATTCAAAAGTTTAGAGAAGGTCAAATTAATTTCACCTGTAAAGGTTATAGTGCATTTTAGGTTAATCCTGAAATTTCACCCGAAAGCCAAATATCCCTAACTTTTTGTGAGTAGTGTATGTTCAAATTAAATGTAACTTTTCATCAATGGCACTGAGCTTATATTTATGTTGCTTTTGCTTCATTTTATATTTTAGAAAAAACATTCCTGCCATATGGCAATATGTTTATATTGATATGTTGAAATATTGATCTTTGCTATTGCTCCCTCATTTCTTAAGTTTGAGCCCTGGGATCATTTGTATTTTTAGCCCTGACCATGTAATCACTGTTCACAACCTTTTTTTAAAGATAACTCCTTACACTATGGCCAAATATGCAACCTTGGCCAATTTTAGCTTTTTCCTCAATAGCTTTCCCAATTTTCAAGATAGAGCCGTTGAGTTATGGTTATTTTAATCCTTGACAATACAGACACCTTTCACAACCTTTCTTTTTTGGAAGAAATCTCCACATCATGACCAAAATGCAATCTTGGCCAGACCTTTACAGTTTTTGCTCAATTACTTTCCAAATTTATAAGATAGAGCAATGGGGTCAAGTTTATTTTCATCCTTGACCAAGCCAGACACCTTTCACAACCTTTCTTTTTTTGAAAGAAGCCCTACATTATGGCCAAACATGCAATCAGGCATTTATTACTGTTTTTGCTCAATAGCTTTCCCAATTTTCAAGATAGAGCAATGGGGTAAGATGTATGCAAAAATATGCTGGTTTTTTCATCTAACAGTATAGGAATCTGCTTAGCTTAACGCACATTAGCAATGAGCTAGAGACACAAAAAAACAACATAGGTGAAGTGCAGGATGAGTAGGCTACTAACTATGACCAAAAACATTAGCCTAGATATTTTTTTATTTTTTCATCCGCTTAATAGCCTACAGCATAGGAATTATGCTTAATGCATCTTAAAAATGAGCTAGAGACAAAAATGTCCATATTTAAAGTGCAGGATGATAGGCTACTAACTGGGAACAAATGCATTACGGAAGTCTTAATTGAAAAATATATTCTATGCTTGTTAAGCAGTTTATCTGCTTAGGTATTGGGGTGGCAGGTATGCCATCCGCCAAGTTCCGGCTTGGTGGGGCATGCCCCATACCTATACAGCACTGAGAGTTTGGCACTTTTCAGGGTTTCCTACAGAAGTAACCACAATGACCATAGACTCTCAGCCCTTAAAAACATGAACTTCTGTATGTTCTGACCTCATGTAACCACACAGCATTCAGATACAACTTCACACATCCACACAATAAAGCTCCAAACTTGGGTTATTTTGCAGTTTTTCTCCTTCCTCTTCCGCTTCTTCTTCTTCCCATTTTTCCTGCTAAACTGCCTGCCTCTGTCGCAATGTTATCCAATGGGGAGAATTATTATTTGAGGGTACCCTTGCCTCGGCCAACATTTCTTTATTCATTAATTTCTTCACTTCAGCTCTGTTCACTTTATCCTTTTCACACATAACACAAGGTCACCATAAAATTAACTACTAGGAAAATGAAGAATTTACGATAATAACCTCTTTTAAGCTGCAAGCCTTTAAGAGATCAGATTTATAAACCGCGAATTCCCTAAACATATCTGATTCATGGTTAGTCACTTTAAAAAACTAAAAAACCAATAGCCTCCGAATGAGGCTCTAGTCTACGCTACTCTGCTGAGAATGTAGCTTACTGCAAACACTTTTAATTATTATAATAATAATACGAAGAAGAATAATCTCTGGTATGTACTTTCTGGAGTAGTATCTATTGTTTTCTTTCTGGCTAAGATTCCTGGGAAATATACGTTGTCCAATTAAGCTTGTTCGCCAATGTTACTTCCTGCTTCTCGTCAGGAAGCAGATACAAGCTAGGCTACTATGAAGCGAATCAACATGCATAATAGCCTACATTCATTGCACTACAGAAAACTAAACTAAACCTAGCTATCCGGTACCAAAACATTTCCCGCAGGTAACGTTCTACACTACCGGAAAAAAACTCTGCTGTGCTTATGAACTCACTAGCGTAGCTCACTCGCTAGCTCGTAGCCCACACATGGAAGGTTGTAGTTACGCATACGGCAATCCAGTGTTGAATAGCCTAACTCTGTTGTGCTTATGAACTCACTAGCTCGCTCGCTAGCTCGTAGCCCACACATGGAAGGTTGGAGTTACGCATCCGGCAATCCAGTGTTGAATAGCCTAACGTTAAATGTATTTCATAGAATACTAATAGCCCTATTTTAAAACTGTATTTCCATATTTTACTGATGCAAACTATTTAGGCTGTACTTACTAGCTATTTAGGCTGTATGTCTTTCAGCTAGAATGTGTTTGTGTCTAGCCCGTTGTGCATGCATGTCTCCATAGACTTGGTTCATTAATTTACATGCTTCTCCATGATCCATAGCTCAGGTGGTGCTGTTCATTGTATTTCATTATACTGCTCATCTAAAAACTATTTTAATGTAATTGTGTGCTGTCTGTAATAGGATAACTGTCCTCATTCTTGTCAATAGAGGGCATTATGGTTACGCGAATGTCTGCATACATTTCTTTGGAATGCATGTCTCTCTCCGTGTTTATCTTCATGCATTATTCATCATTAGTTAGCTATAAAAAAAGTATTGCCTGCCTTTAAAAGTATTGATATCAAAATGTGGCCAAGTTACAACTAACAATATTGCCTATCGTAGCTCACACTAAATAAACTAGCTCTATTCCAAAGCAATGCTATCCAAACTTTCCTAAATTATTTAATGCAACTTGGCCCTGCGTTTCTTCATCTTACCATCTCAAGAGAATGTGGTCAATGAAACTGTATGTGCCAAATCAAACTGCAAAATGAAAATCATTTATAGTGGAAATACTCTGATTCAGATGTGTTGCACTTAGAAATTAAACAGAAAAATTACTACACTATAGGGCATGTTTGAACAATTGTCTGCATCCACTGCTTTGGGTCTATGAAAAGCACAGAATGAATAAAATGTATTATTATAATTATTATGTATTTATTTATTTGGATTTCTATCAAAACCTGTGTGGTCCTACAGAGCATAGATATCCTTGTGTTCACAAAATTCTCTTTGCAAATATCATAAATACTATTATGTTAAGAAAATTGGTACTATAACTTATTTGCCACCATCTAACCCACAAACATGTCTGGATACGTTTGTAAAAATGCTATATGTACACTATTTTCTAGGTAAAAATATTACTAATTTTTATCTGCATTTATTTATTCATCACCCCTTTCTCTATTGTACAATTTTTATTGTATGTTGTTCCATGAGGCACAATCTCTTCACATGCAAAGATGAAGAAACACAGGCCCAAGTTGCATTAAATAATTTAGGAAAGTTTGGATAGCATTGCTTTTGAATAGAGCTAGTTTATTTAGTGTGAGCTATGATAGGCAATATTGTTAGTTGTAACTTGGCCACATTTCGAGACTTTTAAGACTTTTAATGGCAGGCCTAGTTTTTGCAAGTTGGAATTAAGAACTTAAGACAGCGCTATGTAGGCTATGTGTGAGTAACTTGGCAACGTTTTTGATCTGATGAGAATATGCTTAATGAGGCTTAACAGACCTAATAAATGAGCTAGATACACAAAGATTAGCATAGTTAAAGTGGAGGATGAGTAGGCTACTAATTGTGACCAAAAGCATTAGATAAGTTTGAATTGAATTATGCTTGTTAAAGCAGTTTTTTTTAAATCTGCTTAATACAGTAGGCTATAGGAATTTGGTTAACCCCCCTTAGCAATGAGCTAGAGACACACACAAACATATATAATTTATGTTCGCTAAGCAGTATTTTCATCTGCTTAATACAGTATAGGAATCTGCTTAATAAGGCTTAACACACCTCACCAATGAGCTAGAGACCCAACAATTAGAAGTGCATGATGAGTACTAACTATAAACAAAAGCATTGGATATTTAAAAAAATGCTTCATGCTCGTTAAGCAGTTTGTTGCTTCGCACAGCATAGGAAATGAGGCTTAACGCACCGAAAGAATGTGCTTGACACACATATATTTGCTAATTTAAAGCGCAGAAAGTGCTGTGAATTTTTTTTTGAAAAGCCTTGTTAAAGTTTCCAATACTGTAGGCCTATTAAGCAGATCAAAAAACTGCTTAACAATCTTTATATAATATATAATATAACTATAAAATATCTAATGCTTTTGGTCAGTTAGTATGACTACTCATCCTGCACTTCACCTATGCAAATGTATGTGTCTCTAGCTCATTGGTTAGGCGCGTTAAGCCTTGTTAGCGGATTCCTATACTGCATTAAGCAGGTGAAAAAACTGCTTAATGAGCATAAAATATATTTTTCAATTAAAAAATATCTAATGGTTTTGGTGACAGTACTCATCCTGCCCTTCAACTATGAAAGTTATTGAGTCTCTCATTGTTTAGGTGCATTAAACCTTGTTGAGCAGTTTCGTTGTTAAATGTTTTAGAATTTCCCTATTTTAACATGTTTGGCTACTCTTTAAGAATGGGAAGTTTCCCAAGAAATATTTGCTCAAAGTGGATTGTGTGTGGCAGTCAAGTTTTGGAACCGCAGATCTAGAACAGTCGACATCTTCACTGCAGATTACTGAGCAAAAGAGAGACAGTGAAGATAGACAGGTGAAAGATGAAATATGTTTGAGGCAGGTTTATTACACATGGATAGGGGGACCAATGTTCCTCACATACATTTCTACATTCCTTCAAGACACTGATTTTCTCTTTGCAACATATTAAATATGATCACAATAAAATATATAATGTCTAACAGTTTCTTTAATTATAACATTTCAATATTAAATAAACCAACATATTATTACAATGTTACATAATTACAGGACATTACTGAAGTAGTGTTGTGTGTACAAAAAAGAAAAAGAAAACATGCTTTCAACACTTGCGATATTGAGTTTTTGAAAAAAGGAAACCTAAATAAAAATATACTGTATATGTCAGACAATTTAGGTGAAATTATTTGTGACAAGAAGTGGAAGACAAGAGCTTTAAACACCTGGGGGGAAAAAATCCAGATGCTTACATTTTCCCCTCGACTCAAAACTGACATTTGAAACAGTTTTTAGGGTTGTTCAGTGAAACCTTAAACTAGCGATAATAAGAAAAAATCTGGCCCTCAAGGTCAGTAGGACTGCTGGTTTTCATTCTTCCCCTCTAATCAGGACTGATTTAAAACTGGGACACCAGGTGAGTTAAATCTGTTGCCAATCAGTGGCATTAATCGATCAATTAACCATCAGGTATAAAAAAGAAAAGAAAAACAGCAATACTACTGGCCTCCTGGGACAGATTTCACTGCCTTAAACCCATGGTAAATGCTTTGCCTGAATATACAACATACGCAAATCAGTTATATTGGTCATTTACTTTTAATGTTCTTAGTACATCCAATGAAAAAACATTTTCCATTTTAATTAAAAATTCCCCCACGACTTAATGAATTTTACATATTAACACATCAGGATATTGTTAATATATTGTAAATCTGATAATTTTAAGCAACAGCCTGAGGCACCCTTGAATGCATTCATACGTCCCTTAAATAAGCAATTTAATTTCCAAATGCAACAAATAAATGAAAGAATACACAGTGTAAAGTACAGAGCTCACTATTGTACTGTGAAACAATCTTTATCAGTATCTAATCCAAGCAGCAGTATATTCCTAGGAGATTGTTGGAAGACCCCCCCCCCCCCCCCCCCCCTCCCTTTTAACAAAAGTGAGGTATGGAGTGCCAACATAACACCACTACTGTTAGGGACATGTTTCTCTGCTTCTGAAGGTCTACAGTTTTACTACATTGGTTCACAACCAGGCTTTATGTTAGGAGACCAGTGAAAATTTGTGGATGGAATTATGTATGCTGCATTGTTATACCCAGTGGTAAAAAAAGCAGTAACTTTTTAATGAGGGTGTGGTATCAAGCACATTTGCTGTGCTTATACGCTTAAACTGTCATTTTTAATTATGCCACCACCAATCAACTTTGGCACTAACCTTACTTGCCCCTGAAATATCAAAATAAACCTATATAGTGAGCAGGCCTATATGCATGTCCACGTGTTAGCATACACATTGTGCATATTTATTACACCTTTAATAATTGTTAGTTAAGCATTTAAACATTTGAAATAATTAAAGCTCATTTTGGCAGATGGCAGACTAGCATAAAATGTTTTTAAAAGCCTTTAACAGAAAGTAAAAACACTTGTCAAATTATACCTATAGCCCTTGAAAGACTGTTAGACAAAAAAACAAATACAAATTGTAATTCAGAATGCCTTTTGAATCAGAATCAAAATCCGGTTTTTAAAGGGTTTGGCCAAATAGCTGGATTTGGTAAGCTAAACCTCAGACTTCCAGCGTGTCTGTGCCTTGATGCATAGTTCAGTGTTGCAAAAGGCAAGGCAAGACACAATGGTTCCGATTTTCATTGTGCACAGGGGAAAAATATGCATCAGTTAGA
The DNA here is from genome assembly GCA_029718625.1 of Synaphobranchus kaupii. NCBI lineage: Eukaryota > Metazoa > Chordata > Actinopteri > Anguilliformes > Synaphobranchidae > Synaphobranchus > Synaphobranchus kaupii. Next base: position 33,918,355 of record CM056378.1, on the reverse strand, counting down.
TATATCAGGAAAGGATACACACTGCAGGTACAGAATATCTTGCACTGACACAAAAAAAACAACAAAAAAACACAATGTGACTGCAGTGTTTACTGCATGTAGAAACCGGTCTGCTCTAAACACTTCTCATGGCCTGCTACCAGAGCGATAGCTAGCTCAGCAGCACCAGTTCCATCAGACTGATTGGAGCTCTAAGGTACTCTAGTTGAAACAGTCACTTCATTGGCCAGTTCCTCAGCTGTTTCTGGATTAAAAACTACCAACACAACAAAAAAAGTATTGCTAATATCTAATCATTTTACCGTTCGTTAACTGTTAAAAGGAGAGGAATAACTGATGTGAGGGTGTTTGATGACTGCATGAGAATCTCAGTAGGCTTTTCTTACCTTTCCAACTCAAAGGACATTTTCAAGTCAAAATAACTTAAATCCAAGAGACCTTAGTAAATGATGTTGCAAACTAATAAAGATGTGCAACTACATAAGTAGTTTAGAGGCTTTTCACAACAAGCACAGTTGGGTCCAATGCAGTTTCACAATTGTAATAAATATATATATTTTTTAGGTTTAAAAAGGTATTCACGAGAAATTTATAGTTTATTTATAAATTTGGTATGTGGTCAAAATATGTAGATGGATTGATACATTGCAAAACCTCAGAAAATAGTTTAAAAATAAATGTCAGGTTAAATTATCCATACACTTTTGAAAAAGGAATTGTAACACCATAATCAATCAAACAATTCTCCAAATATCACAGAAAAGCTTAACCTTTACATGTTCCCATGAACTTTGAAATGGCAAAAGCTTGGAGGTAGGAACAAGGTAAAAAGAAAAATCATATGCACAGGCACAATAACCCAGAGTATTTTCCTTTTGAATAATCAATGCCATGGTAATTTTTTTAGTAGCAATTGCATTCATGTGAAACTAGTCAGTCCTCACTAATAATGTATGCCCTAACTGTTGGTAAAACTGGATAGCTCTCCTTTTAACCTTAGTTCCACATTCATTTTTTGGGGAAATAAATCTCACTGAAACCATATATAATTTTCAACCATCGAAAACGTACACAAATTGTGGCAAAAATAACACGTGAACAAAAATTTTACTGTTAATATTTTCTCAGCATTCCATTAATCAGGCTTGAATAAATAGTAATAAAACTTCTAACTTCTAAGTCTTCAAACCAAAACCAGTTATGAAAGGCCTAGGTATTCTGCAAATTCGATTACATTAATGAACTGGCAGATTTCTTTTTTTGTGCAAATTACCAAACTGTTGCCAACTCATTGAGCTTTATAGGTTTTTATTTTTATGTCACATTTTGTACAGAAAAGGATGAGATTGATCAGGAGTTACCAAGCAGACTCCATTCCATACTTTGCTGATGGTCTGATTCAAAGAATGTGTAAAGGGAGTCCATTCCTATCTGGATAAGCATCCGCTAAATGCCTGAACGTAAATATTAAGAATTTTGTTGTGCTTTAAAAGGCAATGTTTGAATCTAAACTGCACATCTGTGTCATGTCAAAGTGATCTATCAATAATTTATGCATTTATAAACTAAATAACAGCCTACTATTTTCTGAAGGACTATAATGTTGAATCCCTTTTGTTCTTTTGAAGTATTTTACCACTGGACATGACTAATCAAATTAATTTTAAAATGAAGTAAAGAATGAACTTTAATAGGAATTTAAGAGAACCCCGACCATGTGATCTGATCTTTCAGAATGGTCGTAAAAACACTTCATCCATGTGCATTCCAGAAATCATAAAACTGATTAAACGGAGCAAATATAAATATTTTATAAAAGCCGTTTCTGCACACTAACCTTTGCACAAACGCCTGTCAGATGACTTCAAATCTTGAGGAAAGTAATGAAAGGCAAACAGAGAGGAGGGCCAAAGATGACAGCTGAATGTCTTTCACCAAAAGCAAATAATGGGAATGACTAAAATATTTTGGCCATGGCTGAACTGAAAGTTGCATCAGACCAATGGAACAGGAAATGTAGGGGTATTTGTTGTTTAAAATTATTATTTTAAAAAAAAAAGACATGTCCAGTGGAACATCGAACTTGTGAGTCACACAATAAATCTGGACAAGTGAACAGGGTTAGGTTTTTTCTGCTAAAAATACTACTATGAACCTGTAGGAGTGCCTATAGGTCGACAAACATTGACATGAGTTTGTACAGAAAATAACCTCATCATAAAATATTAGGTCACTACACAAGTAACCATTCATTTTTAGATATACTAACATTTATACAGCATACCCACTACCCTAAAATGTATGTTGTATACTTTCATGCCTATGTTTTTAGAAATGCCCAGTCATGTCTTTTTGGAAGATGCTGTTTACTGTTCTCCCACCCATGTGACCTGTTGCTGTTGCCTGTTGCTCAGGATGACATAGTGGTGGAAGAGTGAGACCTTCTTGAGGCCCATAATGGGTGGGGTTTTCAGAAGCGGTCAATAAATGTATTGTAAGATCCAATACAAAACCTACTAAAGCCAACTTTGCCACTGTTCATTATTGGTAGGCACTGTGTACTTTGGTGTCCACCTTTATTCACAGAGGTTATCGGTCCTGTTATTACTAAGTCCTATCTGTTTCCTTTACCTTGGCACTTCCAATGTCTGCATTGGTATTTTTGGTGTACATTACCTAAATAAAAAAGGTTTTCAAAATAAAATCTACCTGTGTTGCAGTACAGATCTTTCAGGAACAACCACAGATGACCCAGCTGACATTATTTTCCAAACCATCCTAGTACATCAAACTGATTCTGAAAATTATTTTTATATTTTATATATATACAGATCCTTTCCAAAAAATTAGAGCTTACAGCTCCAGAAAACCCCCCAAAACAGTATTTCAAGAAATTAGAAGTGTGTCGAAAATCAGCATTTACTTCAGTTATTTCAGAGAATTAATGTTTTAGACTGAGTGTCACACTATCATCTAATTTACTCAAAACACCTGCAAAGTTTATCTCAGTTTGGTTCAGTATGGGGAAGACTGCAGACTTGACAATTGGCCAGAAGACCATCATTGACACCCTCCAGAAGATGGGTAAGCCACAAAAGGTCATCGCTAAGGAGGCTGGCTTTTCACAGAGTGCAGTGTCCAAGCATATCAATAGAAAGTTTAGTGGAAGGGAAAAATGTGGCAGGAGAAGGTGCACAAGCAAAAGAGATGACCGTAGGCTTCAGCGGATTGTCAAGCAAAGACGATTCCAAAATTTGGCGGAGATGCAGAGGGAGTGGACTGAGGCTGGAGTCAGTGCTTCAAAAACCACCACGTACAGACGTATCCGGGACATGGGCTACAACTGTCGGATTCCTCGAGTCAAGCCACTCCACTCATTCTCTGAAATAACTGAACTAAATGCTGATTTTCGACACACTATTCTAATTTCTTGAAATACTGTTTTGGGGGTTTTCTGGAGCTGTAAGCCAAAATTATGAAAAATGAAACAAATAAAGGCTAGAAATATTTCACTTTGTGTGTAATGAATCTATAATCTATGAAAGTTTCACTTTTTGAATGGAATTATGAAAAAAAAACAAAAACTTTTCCATGATATTCAAATTTTTTGATCTGTATACACACACACACACACACACACACACACACACACACACACACACACACACACACACACACACACACACACACACACACACACACACACACACACACACACACACACACACAAAGCACCATAATTCATTGGACAGTGACACATTTTTGTTATTTTGGTTCTGTACTCTAGCACTGAGTTTGAAAGGATACAATGAGATTGAAGTGCAGACTGTCAGCTTTAATTTGCCAGCTTTTATCCAATCCTACCATTGGTTTTATGCATAGAGATGTCCCTTTCAAAATTCAGCGATCATTTATTGTCTGGGACAATCCGTTGAGAAATGAGAAATACACAGCTCTTTATAAAGCTATTACACTACCTGGAACATTGACGCGTGAACATTCTGGTTTCATTGACGATTCTTTTATCCAATATCGGACATACCTTAGCAACGGTGTTTACAATGTCTTAATGGATGCTTTGAACAATAAATTACAGCCCAGCGTAAAGACAGTTTTCGTTTCAACAGTCTAGTATTACGCAAGCTCTACAGAAAACACATTCCCCGAAGAATTTGGCAGCATTTTGCTGATGGTGGAATACCATTATTTTTTCATGTTATCGTACATAATATGGGCTATGGGTATATACTTGTCACTTGGGACAGGGGCAAAGACTGGGAAGTTAAAAAAAAACACCTGTTTGGAACATTCCACAGGTAAACAGTTGATGCTATCAAGACTGGGTATAAAAGGATATCAAAAGACTCTTGATATCTTATTTTCAGGTACTCTTACAAGCGGTACTATAACCTCTCTGCATTTGAATGGATCTCTATGGGAATTGGGGGGTGGGACTAGATTAAGCTGTAAATTACACAGGAATAGTATTGTATCCTTTCAAACTCAAAGTGGAAGTGCAGACTGTCAGTTTTAATTTGAGGGTATTCATCCATATCGGATGAACCGTTTAGAAATTATAGAACCTTTAGTACACAGTCCCCCCCCCCCCATTTTCGGGCATCAAAAAATATTGGACAGTATAACACAATGTAGGATAAAGTTAAGTTTAATCATTTTTAAAATTTGGTTGCATATCCTTTGCATGCCATGACTTCCTGATGTCTGTGACCCAACAATATCACTCTGGTGCCAGATATGCAGTAGATATACAACAACCCGAAAATGGGGGGGACTATGTACAAAAGGTTCTATAATTTCTAAACGGTTCATCCGATATGGATGAAAATACCCTCAAATTAAAGCTGAGTCTACACTTCAACCTTATTGTCATTGTATCCTTTCAAACTCAGTGCTAGAGTACAGAACCAAAATAACAAAAAATGTGTCACTGTCCAATGAATTACGGTGCTCACTGTACATATACATACTTTTGAGATGTTAAATGCATTTACGATAAATGTAAGCTTCTAATTACTTCTGATACAATACATATGATCAATCTATATTAATTGCAACTGTATAGATCAGTTTGAGTTCAAAATAATATACGAGCAAAGTTGAATTATTGAATTTAAAGAATTTAGATAACTAAAAAACAATACATGCTCTCTGTGCAATAGTATTGCCTAATTAGAGATTCCTTCCTCATTCACCTACAACTCGTAATCAAAGGACAAATTTTAAGTGCCTGAAAAGGAAAAAAATGGCCAAAGCGCAGACAAGCATTGTGGTTGACTAACCAAATAACTACTGCAGGCTAAACATGAGTGGAGCCGAAGCGCTAGCTCTTTTTGGAGATTCTTATTGATCTACGTGGACTGTACTCTGTATGGCTATCAGGAAAAGCCCAGGATCGCAGTAGGTACTTGTCGGGACTCGTCTTTCCCCTATCCTCTTTTTTATGCTCCATGTTGAACTGTCTCTGCAGTTTTAGGGCGAGCTTGTGGTCCTCATGCTCTTGCTGTAGGCACCTCTCGTACAGCCGTCCCACCTCGCACTCTCCATCATAGACGCCTTGGCTCTGGGGTCTAGACCTCTTGGCTCTCCCTGCCACTTCCAAATGCTTGGTCTTCTGGTTCCTCTTCTTGCCCCTCCTGGAAGTGGGTCTGCTCCTCAGGCTGTTTTTGGAGCTGGAGTTGATCCTCTGCTCTTGCGCCTCCAGCGGTTTCTGACTGCACTGCACAGCTTCGGCGCGCTTGTTGTACAGAAGCAGTATCGGTCTGTCTCGCGTTGCAGCTGGCCTGTTGCTGTCTGCTACATCCACCTCCTCGGACTCCTCGCAGGAGTCTACACATGTCCCCAAGGTGGGCGGGGTCTGAGACTTAACCAATCGTTTCACAGAAAGGCTCTGTTCTCCGGTGGGCTGCTCGAATATTAGCCTCCTCTTATTGCACACCTTTCCCTTTTCTCGCTCTTTCAGCACATTCTGCCCCAGGGTGTTCGGCCACAGCCTTCTCTTCTTCTCCGCAGTGTTCTGCATGAGGGCGGAGTCTTCGAGGGCGGGGCTGGTGACGGTTCCCCTGGAGGACACCTTGGTGAGCTGGCGGTCTGTCTCAATCTGCCTCCACTTCTGGAGGATGGTGGGGCTGGCCTCGTAGCTAGTGGGCTTCTGCAGGCTGCGGCTCAGGTTCCTGGGTGTGGACTTTATGACAGTGGGCTCCAGGAAGCGGCCGTCGGGCAGCCTTTTGGGCGGGGTGCACGGGGAGCACACGATGGGTTTGAAGTGGTTTAGCTCCTCGGAGATGCTGTCGTTACTCTCAGGGCTGATGGACCGCTCCGGTTTGGAGGCCACGGCGATGCCCCGCCAGAGAAGCCTCCTTTCGGGTGCGAGGGCAGGGGCGGAGAGGGAGCGGCTGTTCTCAGTCGAGAGCAGGATCCCTGCGTTGTAGCTGTAGGCAATGGAAGCCTGGGGAAAGAAAACATTTAACGCTGAAATCAATATTTATTAGCAATGTAGCCGGCATGCAAGCTGAAAGCAATATCTCTTAGCAATGTAGCTGACACGCATGTTCAAATCAACATCTCTTAGCAATGTAGCTGACACGCATGTTCAAATCAACATCTCTTAGCAATGTAGCCGACACGCATGTTCAAATCAACATCTCTTAGCAATGTAGCTGACACGCATGTTCAAATCAACATCTCTTAGCAATGTAGCCGACACGCATACTGAAAGCTACATCTCTTAGCAATGTAGCCGACACGCATGTTCAAATCAACATCTCTTAGCAATGTAGCCGACACGCACGCTGAAAGCAACATCTCTTAGCAATGTAGCCGACACGCATGCTGAAAGCTACATCTCTTAGCAATGTAGCCGACACGCATGCTGAAAGCTACATCTCTTAGCAATGTAGCCGACACGCACGCTGAAAGCAACATCGCTTAGCAATGCAGCCGACATGCACGCTGAAAGCTACATCTCTTAGCAATGTAGCCGACACGCATGTTCAAATCAACATCTCTTAGCAATGTAGCCGACACGCATGTTCAAATCAACATCTCTTAGCAATGTAGCCGACACGCATGTTCAAATCATCATCTCTTAGCAATGTAGCCGACACGCATGTTCAAATCATCATCTCTTAGCAATGCAGCCAACACGCATACTGAAAGCTACATCTCTTAGCAATGTAGCCAACACGCACGCTGAAAGCTACATCGCTTAGTAATGTAGCCGACACGCATGCTGACAGATACATAGCTTAGTAATGCAGCCGACACGCACGCTGAAAGCTACATCTCTTAAAGGGATAGTTCGGAATTTTGGATATAATGTCTCAATTACGACTTACACATGATGTAGTTGATTGATGGAAACCATTTTCAGCTAATTCCATGCTGTCCTTCTTTTGGACATACACACGTTGCTAATGCTAGCGCAACTCTATGGTAACCGGTAGCATCCACTACCAAACGCACTTAAACACTCTACAGTGCACCCAAAGCAAATAAAATACGACGACAGTCTATCTGGGTTATTCTGAGTTTTTATACCATCATTTCTGAAGTCAAACTATCGTTGAATCCTTTACTTTGTGCTGACCTATATTCTCTGTGGAAGTACGGCGGCCATTGCATCTTGTTGCTCTTCTTTGTGTTGTTGTAGTCGACCAGTGCCGGCACTACATTTGTAGGTAACGTAAAGTATCGCTCCGCCGCCGTACTTCTCCGTATATTCTATTTCCACAGAGAATATAGGGCAGCACAAAGTAAAGGATTCAACGATAGTTTGACTTCAAAAATGATGGTAGAAACACTCAAAATAACCCCGATAGACTGTCGTCGTATTTGGAATTAGCTGAAAATGGTTCCCATCAATCAACTACATCATGGGTAAGTGGTAATTGAGACATTATGTCCAAAATTCCGAACTATCCCTTTAATGTAGCAGACACGCATGTTCAAATCAACATCTCTAAGCAATGTAGCCGACACGCATGTTCAAATCAACATCTCTAAGCAATGTAGCCGACACGCATGTTCATATCAACATCTCTTAGCAATGTAGCCGACACGCATGCTGAAAGCTACATCTCTTAGCAATGCAGCCGACACGCACACTGAAAGCTACATCTCTTAGCAATGTAGCCAGCACGCACGCTGAAAGCTACATCTCTTAGCAATGTAGCCGACGCGCATGCTGAAAGCTACATCGCTTAGTAATGCAGCCGTCACGCACGCTGAAAGCTACATCTCTTAGCAATGTAGCCGACACGCATGTTCAATTCAACATCTCTTAGCAATGTAGCCGACACGCATGCTGAAAGCTACATCTCTTAGCAATGCAGCCGACACGCACGCTGAAAGCTACATCTCTTAGCAATGTAGCCAACACGCATACTGAAAGCTACATCGCTTAGTAATGCAGCTGAAGCGCACGCTGATGTAGCTTTCAGCATGCGCGTCGGCTACATTGCTAAGAGATGTAGCTTTCAGCGTGCGTGCTGGCTACACGCATGCTGAAAGCTACATCTCTTAGCAATGCAGCCGACACGCACACTGAAAGCTACATCTCTTAGCAATGTAGCCAGCACGCACGCTGAAAGCTACATCTCTTAGCAATGTAGCCGACGCGCATGCTGAAAGCTACATCGCTTAGTAATGCAGCCGACACGCACGCTGAAAGCTACATCTCTTAGCAATGTAGCCGACACGCATGTTCAATTCAACATCTCTTAGCAATGTAGCCGACACGCATGCTGAAAGCTACATCTCTTAGCAATGCAGCCGACACGCACGCTGAAAGCTACATCTCTTAGCAATGCAGCCGACACGCACGCTGAAAGCTACATCTCTTAGCAATGTAGCCAACACGCATACTGAAAGCTACATCGCTTAGTAATGCAGCTGAAGCGCACGCTGAAAGCTACATCTCTTAATGTAGCCGACACGCATGTTCAAATCAACATCTCTTAGCAATGTAGCCGACACACATGCTGAAAGCTACATCTCTTAGCAATTAGGCTTGTGCCATCGTGTGCAAGGCAGCATCGTCCCATCGAGCCCTCTAGCCATTGCCGATGGTCGATTCTATCGAGGGGTGCGCGGGGGCGGGGCTATTGAACAGCGGGCCTTTTGCTTACTTATTATGGCATACCATGCAAATTGTATTCACTATTTTGTCCAAATATAATAAAGAATAATATACAACAGATTTCACGTCTATTCTACATTAGCTATTCTATATTTATCTCACCTGGCCGCTGTCCAACGAGACGGTCAGCATCACGGTCAGCGCAGGAGCTATAGTTTCCCTAAGCCTTTCTGCGCCCTCGTCTGTCTTATAGCAATTCGTTTCATTTTACTAATTTCATTTCATTTTGTGAAGAAGCTAGACTAGCAGTCATCACGTTCATTATCATTTTTGTCTTGTAGTGAGCGATTCACAAGATCCCCTTTATGCCGCGTGCCATCCCGCACAGTCTATCTCCATCTGCACATAACTTCTCTCTCTTAGCACTATCGGGTTAGACCTTTTTAACTAACCTAATGTAATCAAAAATACATAATAATTTACCCTGAATCAAATGATTTTTATTGATAATCAGAAACTATTTATAGCCTAAACCTATGAAATAAAGAGACAGCAAGACCTATAGGCTTACATTTGACAGTTTTTTTCGTTATAGGGGACTTTTTTTCCACTGATGAAATGGTTAAGCTAGGCTATATTACATTGTAAATTACATGATTTACTATTCTACATAAGCCTGTTGAATCAATTTGAGATTATAGCCTCAACTCCTAAATCGTTTCAATGTTTCGCTTGAGCGACGAAGACATTCAGTGTATCAATATAGGAATATAGCGGCCACCTTTCCATCCAATCTAGTTTATTTCTCTGATAACATCTTTCATTAGTCTACAGTCAGATTGTACAATATTAGGCTATATTTGTTTCCATGCCCCGAGTCCGACACCAGTAAGCTTGTTGTGCTGTTAGAATAAAAAGGCTGTTGAGGGATATATGGCTACAGCTCACCACTCCGTAGCGTAAGCCTACACTCCGTTCTAGAATGAACAATAGTTTATCAATAGCACTATTGAATACGAAATATAATTTGTTTAATTAGACCTGAATGAAATGGTATAGTTAGTTGCACTGTGGTCTAACAGAAGGTAGGCTATCAGCGTGATTTTGCTCAACCCAGGTAAATTATGGCGCTGCCGCGATCACATTTCAAAGACGCAGACAACACGTTACATCGTAAATGCATGGTAGAGTAGAAACTTTATTAAAAACAAAGAATGAGAGGCGAAATTTTTATTTTTATTTTAAGAATTAAAAAAAGAAAAATCGTCCAGGCATCGACAAAGATAGCCATCGCCTATGGGTTCAACCATTGTCAATAGTCGATTCCATCGACCATCGTCCCAAGCCTATTAGCAATGTAGCCGACATGCATGCTGAAAGCTACATCTCTTAGCAATGTAGCCGACACGCATGCTGAAAGCTACATCGCTTAGTAATGTAGCCGACACGCATGTTCAAATCAACATCTCTTAGCAATGCAGCCAACACGCCCGCTGGCGCTGAAATCTCTTCGCTGTGGAGCAGGGAGAAAGCGTCCTTTCTCCATCTTTGAAAAAAGTTTATTTGATTCTTAAAACATTGAATTGTGTTGAACAGTACGACAACAGAGAGCAATCATGAATGTTAAGACAAAGAAAAAGATTCTTCTGAATTTCAATTTAAATTAAGGACCATGTGCTTTTTGCAATGTAAAATATTTTGACATCAACTTTTTTTAGTGTCACTTAATTGTGTAGCCATCATTTAACCCCATTTTATGATTCCATTTATGTTTGGGGTCAAATTGACCCCAAAAGTTTAAACTGACTCAAAACTATATAAAAATTTTGACACTTTCTGCATCACATTTTGTGTGTCTCCCAATTGACTAGCCTTTTATCCGTAAGTATTAAAAACCTGTGATGAAACATCCAATTTTAGAGCCTGAGGTAATGAACATAAGTTTAAAAACTATATAGGAAAGTGCCACCAGAATTACCCACAAAAAATCAGAGTTATAGACTAATAAAGGTTGTATATTTAATTACATTTTATACAGCAACCCCACAAATGCCACACACAACACCTTTTATACAAAGTTGGTATAGAACTTTTAAAAATATAGCATTATGTTTATTGTGTGTTTACCATTTAATCCCAACAAATTAGGAAAAATCACAGGTTCAAGATGAAAAAATAAGGTTAACTGGTTTTTAAGAGACGTCAAACATTGAATTGGGTCAAAATGACCCAGAACATAATACGAGGGTTAAAGACGCTGCATGAATCTAACCTGTATGTGTGGAGTTTGGTTAATTCACGTACACACGGCTGTAATCAACATATTAACACCATTTCTCTCATGAAGTATACTGATACACCTCACCTTTGAACTGTATATATTTTATATGAATCGGATGTGATTTTTCATGATTAATCAGACAATACTGATGTTTCAGACCCATAAGTATGTCTGAAGCTGCTAGCATTTGGTTTTACTGCTGAACATGATCTCCTGCTATCGGCTGTCCAAGAGCAGCAAATGTTCTTGATTTCCCTTTTCTTACAACATATTCAACAATTCTGTCTCATTTTGGGTCTAAAAATATATGTAATGTGACGTAATATACCGTGACATAATGTGATGTAATGTAATCTATACCTCAGCCATAGCAGCCAGCCGTGATGGACAGCCATCCTTGCCTCTGCCCTCCTCACTGTCAGTGCAGCTTCTGCTTCTTTGGACCACCCGGTTCTGCAGACTGCCGGGAAAGAGGCACGGTCAAATACTCTGCATGACTGATAAAATTCCTTTACTAGAATATAATAATAATTTATAATTTCTGTTAACGATGTAAAATATCAATCTATAATGAATATTATGAATGTAAAATGAATAATAGTTGAACTGTATAATTTGTATAAAATGTGTTGTTACATTCGGCTGGAAGCGGGAGAGCTTCTGGTTTTGCGAACAAATGCAGATGCGTGTCTGCTCCTCCTTCCAACTGGCTCTTCGTTCTCCAGATCTGAGAATACCCCAAAGATCTGAGTGTGGGGAAAAAAAAAAAAACGCACACAAACTTTATAGACAACATTTCATAAGCAATGTGACACTTGCAAGCAGCTTCGATTGATTCCAGTATCGCAGCATCACCTCATTACCCAGAGAAGTTACTGAGGTGATTTCAGCTGGAGAAATATCAAGAAATATGAACACAGTAGTACAAATACACCCCTTTAACATGAGGTCAGGGGCTTTGTGCCATAAGAATACTGGAGGCTAGGCTGCTACTGTACTGACTGTCTGAGAAATTCACACACAGCAATTTATAATCTGTAAATATGAGCCAAATGCAGCCTGTCAACAGGAGGCCATAATCTCCTGCAAAGGATATGCGATCAAATATTAAAAATTATTACTTCATTCTACATTATGTTAAACTGTCCAATATTTTTTGATGCCTGAAAATGGGGGGGGGGGGGCTATGTACAAAAGGTTCTATAATTTCTAAACGGTTCATCCGATATGGATGAAAATACCCTAAAATTAAAGCTGGCAGTCTGCACTTCAACCTCATTGTCATTGTATCCTTTCAAATACAAACTAAAGTGCTAGAGTACAGAACCAAAATAACAAAAAATGTGTCACTGTCCAATGAATTATGCACTGTAACAGGAAGGTCAAACAAAGCTATTAAGACAAAAGTTGAAGAAAACAAACAAGCAAAATGTGATGAACAGGCCCAGGTCCTTTCAGGAGAGCAAGTTTCTGCAGCATATGGTACCATCACTGCCATTGCACAGCACCTTAATCTAGATCAGGGGAAAGTTCTTATAAGTTTCGCTAGATTTTCCAGCAAGGAAAGACTGTGGAGTGCTGGAATCTGGAAGGCAGCCAAACACATCAAGGCAGCAACCTAGCTGGTGGAAGGGACTATGTTAGTATGAAGCCATGTCTCCTGTTGCTTCAATTATTCTCCATCATCAGTTGCATCAGAGCGGAACTGGTCCCTGTTTGGTGGAACACACAGCAGAGTGTGCAACAGGCTGACAAATAAATAGTTGAGAAACTGGTGGCTATTCGGTCAAACTTGAAACTTGAGCCCATCAACAATGACACCACACAAATTGAATCTGAGGAGGATTGTCCAGATTCTTCAGTCTCTTTCTGAAGATGAAGCTACCTGTTGTTCAGGTAAATAATTAGCTGAGGTCAAACAAGTAAAGTTAAAATATTTTATATAACCTTATATTATTAGTCAAATGTTAATCCCAATACATAGGCATATCTAATTTTCCGTCTTAGATGAAAGAAAATGACTAAAGTATATTTTTGCATTCATGTTTCAATATATAATATTCTTTTTGCTAAACAATCTGCATTTGGGGAAAAAAAAAAAAAAAAACACATGCAAATAAATGTGTTCAAATGTGGTAAACCAACATAATTGTTTGTTGACATTTCTCCCCATGGTTTTCTCCCCAACAATGTGTGAAAAGTATTTGCAGTGACCCTTTAAATGGACCCAATACATATAAAACCAAAGATATACTTACGATTTATGAAAAATATTGTTAACTGTATAAATTCCTCAAAACTAGGAATTTTCCCAGAACTTTACAACCCTACTCACATGTACTCTAGATTAGCAGTATACAGTCAAGCGGGAAAGTCTGCACACCCCTTTCACCTTCTCCACGTTTTATTACGTTACAGACATATTCTATAATAGATTGAGTTCATTTTTTTGTCTCAAAATTCTACACAAAATAGCCCATAATGACAAAGTGAAAACAGGTTTTTAGACATTTGTGTTAATTTATAAAAAATCAAAATGTAAAATATCATATGTACACAATTGTGCGCACCCTTTGATATGACACCCAAAAGTGAGCTGAGGTGCATTTTGTTTCCACTGATACTGCTTGAGATGTTTCTACAACTTAATTGGAGTCCACCTGTGATAAATTCAATTGATTGGACATGATTGGGGATTGCCAACACCTGCCTATATAAGGTCCCACAGTTGACAGTGCATGTCAGAGCAAACTCCAAGCCATGGGGTCAAAGGAATTATCTGCAGACCTCAGAAACAGGATTGTGTCAAGGCATAGATCTGGAGAAGGGTACGGAAAAATCTCTGCAGCTTTACAGGTCCCAAAGAGCACAGTGGCCACCATCATTCGTAAATGGAAGAAGTTTGGAACCACCAAGAATCTTCCTAGACCTGGCCGCCCGGCCAAACTGAGCAATCGGGGAAGACGGGCCTTGGCCAGGGAGGTGAGCAGGAACCCGAGGGTCACTCTGACAGAGCTCCAGCGTATCCTTGTGGAGATGGGAGAACCTTTCAGAAGATCAACCATCCAGGCAGCACTCCACCAATCAGGCCTTAATGGTAGAGTGGCCAGACGGAAGCCCCTCGTTAGTAAAAGGCACATCACAGCCCGCTTGGAGTTTGCCAAAAGGCACCTAGAGGACTCTCAAATGTCTGATGAAACCAAAATTGAACTTTTTGGCCTGAATACCAAGCGTCACGTCTGGAGGAAACCAGGCACCGCTCATCACCTGGCTAATACCATCCCTACAGTGAAGCATGGCGGTGGCAGCATCATGATGTGGGGATGTTTTTCAGCAGCGGGAACGGGGCGACTAGTCCTGATAGAGGGAAAGATGAATGCAGCTAAGTACACCGAGATCCTTGAAGAAAACCTGCTCCAGAGCGCTCTGGACCTCAGACTGAGGCGAAGGTTTACCTTCCAACATGACAACGACCCGAAGCACACAGCCAAGAGAACAAAGGAGTGGCTTCGGAGAAAGTCTGTGCATGTCCTTGAGTGGCCCAGCCAGAGCCCAGACCTGAATCCAATTGAACATCTGTGGAAAGAGCTGAAAATGGCTGTGTACCGACGCTCCCCATCCAACCTGATGGAGCTTGCAAGGATATGCCAAGAGGAATGGGCAAAAATGTCCAGAAACAAGTGTGCCAAGCTCGTAGCTTCTTTCCCAAGACGCCTTGAAGCTGTAATCGCTGCCAAAGGTGCAGCAACCAAGTATTAGGCTAAGGGTATGTACAGATATGTAACCCCTAAATAACCTATTTTTTGTCAGTAAAATAAAATTGCATATTTTCTAAAAACCTGTTTTCACTTCGTCGTTATTGGCTATTGTGTGTAGATGTTTGAGGCAAAAAATGAACTCAATCTATTGTAGTATAAGTCTGTAACGTAATAAAATGTGGAGAAGGTGAAAGGGGTGTGCAGACTTTCCGGCTTGACTGTATATTGTCCTTGGAGAGCTGTAGGGTGTCTGGTGTTTTTTGTTGTAACTCAGCATTTAATTGATCAAATAAAGCAGTGGATTACACAGATAGAAAGTGAGAAAACTGTGCAGTTGAGCATACGGACAGAATTATAACTATTTTTGAGTGATGCAGTATTCTCCTTTTGTGCATATAAAACCTGCACAAAGTTTTATAAATGAGGCACCTGGTCGCTGAAACTAACCATGTGGTAAATAATGGAGAAACAGAAATGATAAAGAGCCAAACCTGCATTATGTTAAGAAGTTTAAGGAAAAAATTATGAAAGAACTTAAACGTGTTCAACAACTTTAATTAAGCAAGAGATTGGCTCTAGCAAAAACCAGCATATACCGGGGTCCCCAGGACCAAGACTGAGCTCCATTGGACTAGACTAAAGCTCCATTGATCTTCTGTGATGATCTGTGCAAACCATACAGGGCTGAGACCATAGAGCAGGTACATGCCTGTCCAATTCTCTATAACAGGAATACATACAGAATCAAACAAGCAATCTAACAGCATCAGCAACCAGGAGCTATGCATTGTTATGCAGTTACCAATTGGCCACGTCCTATTGGCCAGTGAGTGAGCAGACCCTATTCTGACCAACCCTATTGAAGACTAATGCTAATTAGCATAATAAAATTAATGATGTCATCTGTTCAGTCAAATATCAGTGCATCTGATGTGAAAGATTTCACAATTTTCCTCATTATAACCTGGTGACTTTGTTATGGATATTAAGGAAGGTTTCAGACTGTGTAGCTCGAGTCACTGACAATGTCCGAAAATAGAATTGCTCAGAGTATTCTACACACTGAAATACTACACTGAAACCACTATCAATGTAATTATTCCTTGATCAGAACTTTAAACAGATAATGAATCATCCTGATCTGTAATACAAATTAAAAACCTACAGAGTCTTGAAAGTGCTTTGGTATTCCACATTCCTCCATTTTCTGGTGAGGTTGCTTCCTCTCCTCTTTCATTACCACCTGAAAAAAAGGAAGATTCACTGGTGTCATGTGATGTCACTTCCTGTAATTGCCACCTGGTGATATTTTATAGTGAGGACTCCTTGTAAAACATCTAACCTATTGACTTGATATTTAATATCTGTCGATTATGGAAGGGATTTTATCTTACAATTGCGGCTGTAGCTCATTTCCAGGGAGACTACGGATGCACAAGGTAAACTGCAAATAATTTGGCCACACTCTTCCCATCATTTCTATGTTATAGCTACATTGAGAATAATGGTTTTCACGCTGAGCTCCAAGCCAGAAATTTCCTTCTTCACGTTTAGTTTTAGTATTTCTACAAATGATTTTTTCATGGAATACGTTTTCACATGAACCATGTCCAAAACAGTCAGCATCCCAATGATTAATGAGCCCAAGTTGAATTTGAGGTGTGCTGTACCCAAAACTAACACCAATAATAATTAGACACGCACCATTTATTTCACTTGCAAATCAAGTCAATGTTGTACATTAGTTATATTTTCCCTTATAAAATACAGTATGTGATAAAAAAAAATACAGGATCTAGAATGCTTAGCTAGATTAGAAAAATGTTTGTTAAAGAACAGAAGAACTTGTGAAATCCTAACATTGATGGTGGGGGTGGAGGAGCTGTGTCCAATCGTCATTTGCATAAATGAACGTACAATGGACAAATGATTTTGAATAACTCAGCTCTAACTGTCAAACTAGACGTTGCAGTTCAAATAAGAATCACGATTCAGCAACAGCATGGCCCATTTCTCACCTCAAATATTTTAGTATTTCAATTAGTTGCATATACAGTATAGCTGACATTGCAGTTCGCTTTGAGACATTAATTAATATTTAACAAGTAATATGTAATTAATATTAAATCTGCATCATTAGATTAGGACACAAAGATCCGTTTATGGGGCACGGGGGAAAGGAGGTGCATTTTTTGAGTATTGGGACGCACCCCCCGGTTTAAAAACTTAAAGCTGAAAGCAAAGGACCGTAGTGCGTCTAACCAATCAGGTGCCGGCTATTTCCGTTGTGGGCGACAACAATTATCCATATAACATAGAGGTAGGTAGGGATAGGTTTCGAGAACCGGTATTAAACTGGTACCGGCTCCTGGTTGGTCAGGACCAAAATACCGATAAGCTACTGGACAAACGGTGCTGCTATCAATATTTGAAGGTAATTCACTTAAATTCATTCTAGCAATATATGTTAAAAGCTGTTGCGTGTAAGGGGGGGTAATACTAGCAATCTAATGAAAGATATAACATGCCTACAAATACAACATGCCATAAATTTGAAGCAGTGTATTTGACTGCTTGAGCAAAGCGGCCGCTGCGCCATTCCCCTCAGTGCAGCCCTCTGGCTCCAAAGCTATTCCCCAATATAATGTGACTGTCTCAACCTCATCAAGTCAAGGTAACACTCGTTATAAGATAAAACAAGTCCATAGTTATTAACTTCAGAAAATAACACCGTCAGCATTTACTACGAGCGACATGGTAACAGCGCTGAACAACAATGTATTGTGTGTTAAATGACCTGGAACGGCGTCAGTATTCAGTTTTTGTTGCTCCAAAGCATTCTTTGTTACCTGTTCGTAGTGTAGGCTACATGGAATATCTTTCCCGAAAACTCAAATAGTTTTTACAGGTAACAACAACAACAAAAAGGCATTCTCTGTGGAGCAATACATCGTTGTCCGGGGCTGTTATGATTTTATAATAACGCTGTGTGACAGAGGGCTCTGTCCCTGGCCTCGGACGGCATGCGACTCATATCCGTTAGTTGCATTGCTTATTTTAATTTTGTGTTGTGTATGTTACGCGTCTCATGAATTTTACGCACCATCCATATACCACCGATTCATTTAAAATGTGCTAGCTTCGGGGAGTGCACACCCGACTGATAGCTCACGGTTCCCAGTTTACACACACACGGCAACACATCCACTACATATTCACACCCTAGCAGTCTACCCATTTATTTTGCAAATAACAAACAGATACACTTAATGTCTTCGTAACTGTTTATTTTACTCATCTATGCGCTCTGTCTGCCGTTTGTTTTGTTGTTTCCATTTTCTTTGATTGTCATTTGAGGTAATCTAGCAATGTCAGCATCAGTTTTAAAAGCTTTTGAAACATGTTTCTCATCCTATAGCTAACCTGAGTCAAGCAGCAGCCCCCACTCCTTAAGGGATCGCAGTTCAAGACAAACACCCAAGCCCAACCCATTCACCACCACCAACTGTTATATTTATAATTATTTCTGTAAGCTTCTGAGAAGCTCAAGAACTATAGTTATTTGGTAATCTATAATTGTGTTAATTTAAGTTTATTTTATTTGTAGTGAAGCAGCAAGAAAACACACTACCAGACATTTATTTATATCAATTGGTCCCCTCATTATATACTCTCAGGAAACTATGAGGAAACAATTTCATTTTATCAAAATAACTGTTGTTATTTCTGCTAAAAGTAATAATAAAATAACTTAATTCTTTTCACGTCTCTTTTTTGAAACAAAATTACGGAGAGAAGTATCGATAAGTATTGGCATCAATAAGCAGTACCGGTATTAGGGATGGGCAAAACTCATAAAAACACTAAACATTTACACTGTGCAAAAAAATGTGTTTAAACGTCAAGGGAGGGGTGCGGGGGCATGCAATTGTGGGAAAGTTTTGCCCTCACGGTTGTAAAAACTGCTACAAAGCGGACTAAATAAAGACTACAGCATTGAGAGCATACAGTGTAATTAGGTGCTGGTGGCTTTGCTGAATCTTGAAAAAAAATATATAGAGTGAGCACCATAATTCATTGGACAGTGACACTTTTTTTTGTTATTTTGGTTCTGTACTCTAGCACTCTGAGTTTGAAAGGATACAATGACAATTAGGTTGAAGTGCAGACTGTCAGCTTTAATTTGAGGGCATTTTCATCCATATCGGATGAACCGTTTAGAAATTATAGAACCTTTTGTACATATGACAGTTTAACAATGTAGAATAAAGTAATCATTTTTAATATTTTGACGCATATCCTTTGCGTGCAATGACAGCTTGAAGTCTGCGACGCATTGTACCTGTTCCCTCCAGCATCTTCACAAGGTCCTTTGCTGTTGTTCTGGGATTGATTTGCACTTTTCGCACCAAAGCACGTTCATCTCTAGGAGACAGAACGCGTCTCCTTCCTGAGCGGTATGACGGCTGCGTGGTCCCATGGTGTTTATACTTGCGTACTATTGTTGGTACAGACGAACATGGTACCTTCAGGTGTTTGGAAATTGCTCCCAAGAATGAACCAGACTTGTGGAGGTCCACAATTTTCTTTCTGAGGTCTTGGCTGATTTCTTTTTATTTTCCCATGATGTCAAGCAAAGAGGCACTGAGTTTGAAGGTAGGCCTTAAAGTACATCCACAGGTACACCTCCAATTGACTCAAATAATGTCAATTAGCCTATCAGAATTTTCTAAAGCCATGACATCATTTTCTGTAATTTTCCAAGCTGTTTAAAGGCACAGTCAAATTAGTGTATGTAAACTTTTGACCCACTGGAATTGTGATATAGTGAATAAAGTGAAATAATCTGTCTGTAAACAATTGTTGGAAAAATGTGTGTGTCAAAAAAATACCGTCAAATTAAAGCTGACAGTCTGCACTTCAACCGCATTGTCATTGTATCCTTTCAAAGTGCTAGAGTACAGAACCAAAATAACAAAATATATGTCACTGTCCAATGAATTATGGGGCTCACTGTATATAGGCATATAGCCTATATTCTACACACACAACATATTAAATAGGCCTAATGTTTTAAGTAATGACAAAAGCCCCATACGGACGGGATAGGTTGTATGGGGGGAGGTGGGGTAGGCTAATGTAATTATTAGGATCTCCGTTATTTTATTCCCGTCCGAATGTGCCATATCTAACTTTTACGGACTGGCCGCTCCCGCGCCAGTAAAAATGCCGGCGTCTTTTACCTACTGTTAAATGCCCTGTGAAAATAACCCCAGGTTACATCAATCCTGTGTGAAAAAATCTAGTCTATTCATTTGCTCATGATAGGTCTTGTCAATTCGTGCTCTTAAGACTTTTTTTCTTTCTTTAATGAATACTTTAATCAGCCGTCTAAACAATTCTTGCGCACATATGACATGACTTTGCACATAGAATATATTGGAGCTGCATTGTGTGATTTTATGAGGGAAATTTTAATATTATTTTAGGAAGGGAATAAGCAGTGTTGCTGTACTTGCTTGGACACCAGGACATGACAAAATTGTCATTATTGCCTCACGAATTGCTTGTATGCTATGCTACGTCTCCCTGGTAAACACCTTTGTCAGGCTTTTTCAGTTTTAAGTTGAGCTTTTTTCCCAATGTAGCTGGCTTGCGCGACATCAATGGCAGATAGCCAAGTTAAACAGCTAACTATATGCTAACAGAATTATTTTTGTGGAAAAAAAAAACTTATTTAATGAAAAAAAAACTCTGCTTGTTTTTAACGTAAGCTATTTGCGATAACTGAGCTACATTAGCTAAAGAAGTTATAAGTTAAGATAACTTATGTTATAAGTTATCTAAAAACTAATACTCTTCATCTGTTGTGTGGGTAGATTTGCATCTCTGCCTTTTTTCAGTGAAGTATCTGGCTATTTTAAAGACGAACTAAAATCCCTGACTTGTGGGTTAAAAGTAATTGTCCTGCATTGCTTCGGGTAGACATCCTTCTATTTTAGTGAATGGATCTCTATGGGAATTGGGGGGTGGGACCATAGACTGTATAAAAAATGGACAAAGCCACTGTGACGTCACCCATTGCCTTTCCACGGCCTCGTAAAAACTGAATTGAAGCTCGGAAGTCTTTTTCGCCGGCCGTTTGTACAAACTGCGCCTGCTCCGTGGAGCCGAAGTGACTTTGGCTTGGAGCAGGGTCAACCGGATATGGCCCGGGCACAGTATGATTGACAGTTCGGAGTGGAGAAGCCACAGAACTATAAAGCCCACAGAACTATATAAAGCCCATGACCTGACCAAACCCACCATTTTGCTAAATAAACTCACGGTAAACTTCCTTAAGTTGCTAATGTTTTATAATATAACATTTAATTTTCATCCTCGATTTTACTGTGTCATTTATTCGCATTGAATGTGTAGTATTCGTCACATAATTAACGTTCATTCAGTAATCTTCAATTTATATTCAGCTAACATCAGCTAATTTGATTAGCTAGATAGCATACCAGCTGAGCTCGGTAGCCAAGCTAGACGCAATGCATCACCACCATTGCTAACCGCTAATTAACTCGACTGTGGCAGAGCAGTCTGTCACGGTTTGCCGCAGCATGAAACCCCGTTCTGAAAACTCTTCCAGATAAAGTGGGGATTAAGGTTAGTGGGTTCACACGCTAGCTAAAAGCACAGTAGTAGCTACATCGTAGCTGGCATTAACTTTCATCTGCATCCTGTAACCTAATCACAAACATTGCAAACATTTACAAACGCAGACTCCGTATTCTTTTCCGAAAAATTATTGGTTTTATTTTAAACATCCCCGTATTGAGTCAGTACAAACATACCGCTAACACCTTGGCTCCATTCCCCGCATATTTTCGTAATTTTTGGCACCTAAAATGATCCAGGTGTAGAAATGTCCGGTTAGATTTCTAGCTAGAGCAGCTGGCTAACGTTAGTAATGTTAGCTAGGCAATCACGGTAGCTAGCAAACTTATATGGCCAGCCAGCAAGGATTACTTGACAGCAAGGATAACTGTTAAATTAAAATGGCTTGCCATAAGCTATCGTTAGCTTGCTAGCTAAATGTTAAAACGACTTGCCGTGAGATATCGTTAGCTTGCTAGCTAGCTAACCCAGCATTGCTAAGCAATGGTAATGTTCATGACAGGGCAGTACAGGGGGAGTACATAACAGGGGGCTATTGCGTAGGCTACGGGAGCGGTTGGAATAGCTAAATCAATATCTAAATTGATAAGGTTATACAGGTATGGAGCAATTGATTTGAGATACTTAACCCATAGTTTGGCTGCTTGCTCCGAGACACTGGGCCTGTAGTGTAGCTGCAACATCCCCTTCTGTCTCATCTTACGAAACAGTATTTTTTTTCGTAGTAGACACATCATAGCTCGCTCCAACCAAAATGAATATGTGATGACAAACATGGTGAAGATGAGCGGGTAAGGCACTCAATTTATTATGCTACGAACATGAAAAACACCTAATTAAGAAAAATCAACAACCTGTTCAAATTCTGGGATTGCAATTGTGATTGGGACGAAAACCAGCATATGCAGGGGGCCCCAGGACCGAGTTTAAGAACCACTGCCTTTAGTGGTAGTCGTCGACATCCCAATTATGGTATTCACATTTCTCTGAACTTCTAAATTAGTGCTACCTAACGTTATCGCACTCGCGGCTGTAATACATTGCTTGTTGTTATGAAAAAACATAACAACGTATTAACGTGTATATATAAGTCATAGACTGTAGAAAAATAAGGAGTAGTTAGCTAGGTTAGGAACAGCGCCTACAGTAGCCTAGCCTACCTGAATGGGGAAACTTCTGGGTCGGCGGTTCTTTTATTCACTGTGGGGATTTTGATTTGATTTTCAGTTGAGAGGACTGTTTCAGGTGAAACGTAGCAAAGGCCGCCTATACACCAACAAACCATTAGCTCTGCCCCCGTAACGAGCGTCTCGATTTCATACTCCGTGAAGTTTCTCGTCTTTTTTTGCGGTCTGACTTCTCCATTACCAACCAACCTGATTATAACATATCCCATAACGTTACACAAAACACTGGCTAAAACACTGCGTTATGGGAATTGAAGTCCATAGTATTATCGGCTTGAGCAATCACCCCTAATTGTTGACTACATATCCCATTTGTGCTTTCATAAACTCGAACTTGTCGTGGCCATGAGATAAACCATTGCTACAGTTTGAAGTAGCAAGGGGGTGGGTCAATAATTCATACTATGTTTACGGGCGTTACATATCTTTCCGCATAAATTTAAGTCATTTTTTACCGTTGTTGCAGCCTTTATTGACTGTAAGCTTTACATGGGAGAGGGATCAATTATGGTTGGGGGGGACAATTAGACTCTTTCCAACATTGGCGGGGACACATCCCCCGTTTCCCCCCATAATCCTACGCCCATGACTACAGGACTGCGTTCAGATCCGAATTTAATTATTTCTTCCTGTCGTTCCCTTCCCTTGATTCAAGGGAATTCACATTGAAGCAAGGGAAGGGAATGACAGGAAGAAAGCATAAATTTTGGATCCGAACGCAGTCCAGCACTTCAAAATGTTGTACATCTATGGCGTTCTCTCGCCAGAACAGCTGCATTTGCCAGCTAGCACTGGCCATATACGACCTTGCTGAAAGTTAGCTTTTCTTAGAAAGTTTGGACACAATCGCATTTCAAATGAGTTTATGACAGCAACTTTTCCATGAAAGCGCTTTACGTTTAAAATGTTTTTACGTTACTCTAAAACGGGCCGGAGGCCGTATACTCCAGCATTTTGAAGGGGAGAGAGTGGATTGTTTTGTTTACAAAAAAATTCTGCAGCGGCGGTCATATTTCAGCAGCGGCGTAACGCCGCTGCTAGGTGCATATAGGGGAAACACTGCTGTATGTACTTAGGCCTCGAGAGCCCTTCTGGTGCCGGCAGACACAAAGTAACCTCCCAGCAGGGTGCACTTTGTGAGTGCACAAAATTTTTTTTATAGGAATTAAAAATAAAATAAAAAATATATATATATATATGTGCTTCACCTCCGCTGCTACAACTCCATCCTAGGGGAAACACTGGATATAGTGAATTAAAAGTGAAATAATCTGTCTGTAAACAATTGTTGGAAAAATTACTTGTGTCATGCACAAAGTAAATGTCCTAACTGACTTGCCAACACTATAGTTTGCTAACATGAAATCTGTGGAGTGGTTAAAAATCTGTTTTAATGACTTCAACCTAAGTGTATGTAAACTTCTGACTTCAACTGTATATATAACCCACTGTTACCCTGTGTCACTTTATAGCCTATGCTCGAAAATTGACGGCGCTACTGCATTGAAATCCAGGCATCATAGTTAATTTTACAGTTTCCCTAGTTGTCCAACATTAATGAAACACACAAAGATTTGCTAGTTCTAATTTCATACAAAGATAGTCCATTTGCATGCCACAGGATGGATTACATAGAGTTTTTTAAAAGTGTCACGTTTTTCACTACAAGGTGGCACTAGCAGGTCGTCATGGTGGCGCAGCGCCACTATACCATTATTTAGGGAGATGCCTGAATATTATTTCAGAATTGTTGAAAAATAATGTTATGGATGAACATTATAAGGTAGGCATACAAACACATTTACAGAAAAAAAAGTGATCTAGAGCAATGGTTCTCAACCCTGGTCCTGGGGACCCCCTGTGTATGCTGGTTTTCGTTCCAACCACAATTGCAATACCAGAATTTTAACAAGCTGTTATTTTTTTCTTAATTAGGTGTTTTTATTGTATAGAGAGAACACTTTAAACTCTTTACTCTCTTAAGCCACGTTATGTTAGCAATAGCTATGCATGCTTTGAAGAAAAAAAATCCCATGTTCGTTATGCTTATTGTGTTATATTGCAAACAATTACAAAGAAGAGGTAAGAACTCAGGTGAATAGGCTCCTAATTAGGTAATTGAACACAAATTTAAGTTCCTTCATAATTTTTTCCTTAAACTTGTTAACACAATGCAGGTTTGACTCGTTATCATTTGCTTTGTCTTTGAATTCTTCATTATTTACCAAACGGTTAGTTTTAGTGGCCATGTGTCCACAATTTCACCAATTATGAGCCAATTGATTCACCTCAGTCTTTAATTTGATCAGTCAAAACATTTTTTACCTCATTTTAATTGTTACAATACAGCACAATGTGAATATTGGACTTTTATTCTTCATGGCATGCATAGCTATGTCTAACATAATGTGGCTTAAGAATGTAAATAATCCCTCTAAACATTAAAAACACCTAATTAAGAAAAATTAACAGCTTGTTAAAATTCAAGTATTGCAATTGTGGTTGGAACGAAAACCAGCATACACAGGGTTGAGAACCACTGATCTAGAGTGTAGTTACCCTTTAAGTCAGTTGATAGTTTACTTTTCTTTCTAAAAAGGTCATGTGTTGCACCTCCATGCATGGCTTCAAAAAGCAGTCACGTGCCTGCTATGAGAATGTGCTTACTCAAACATTACAAACAAAAAAACATTTTGATAATGCTGTATAAAGCATTTGGGTTTGGGATGTCAGCAGAATTACCTTATTCTTTTGCACCTCATAGTCCTGTCGGATCTCCCCTGGTTTACAAATGTGAGCAGGGGAACAGAATATTTTTTCTGTAGAAAAAAATAAATACGCATCACAATCTTAAAGGCCTCACATGTACTTACGTTATCTGTCTTGAAGCAGTTTACAGAAGCAGTACAACATGTCTACCCATATTTTGAAACGTTTAAAACAGAATAAAACTGAAGCACACAAAAAATGATGAAAAATTCTGATTAAATCAGATTCAAATTAATATAACAGATAAAGTGTATGTATGCCTGTTTAGTCATTCCATACCATTCTAACGTTACGCTATGCTCAAATGTCACACTGCAATCTGTTGATTCCAAAGGCTCCACCCACAAAAAACTGCACATGTCCGGACTAGTTAAACTTCAAAATGCATAGCTCAGACGTGCGATTTCATAGGTTGTCTACTTTTGTTTGCTAATTTGCTATAGCAATTATATAATCAGTTCACCATTTACTAGTGATAACGTTAGCTCAAGGGGGAGCGACGTTCGTATATAGGGAACTTATATAACTTACTAAATTATATAGCTAACTTAAGTTAACCTTAGTTAACAACTAGCTAGTTCGCTAGCTAACGGTAACTATAGTAACAGTAACTGGTTAACTAGTGCAGCAACAGATGAGTGACTCGCTAACGCTACATGCTGCTCGCTAGATAACTTGCAGCATAATTTCTATTTAGCTGTCGGTAGGTAACCCTTAGCTAACGCTAGCCAGTTACGGTAGCAACAAAAAGTAAGTTTTAGGTAATAAGCCAGCTGTCGTCGTAACAAGTGATACTATTATTATTTGGTTCGTCAGCTAGCACTATCGTCCGTAATATTGCTAAACGTCAAGCAGCACTGATTGCATTAGCTAGCTAGCGCTACTTGGCTAACATTAGTCTTATGACTAAACGCATCTCGCCAGCTAAATTAATGAGTTTACCGAGCGTAAAGGTATAATGTTGACTTATTACTAGTTTCACAACACACAAATGACGGCTTCAAACATAACCGCCACATTATGACATTTTATATTTGGGGTGACGTTAAGTTAACATTAACCTGTTATCTAGTTGGCTAATTTCGGCTGCTGGTTCACAAGATGGTACATCTAACGTTAGCATAACGTTAGGCAATTACGTTAACCGTCCTTAGCAAACTATCACAGGTTGTGATCACCTCCGTGACGTTAGCTTACCTTCTCCCTCTTGTCGCTCCATTCTCCGTTTGCATTTCTCGGGATAACTCTGTCTGACCATATCCCAAAGTTCGGTGTTTACCAGGCCCTTCTCCCGGGATTGTCTGCGGGCCCAGCTGGACACTCGGAGCCGACAGAGCGGACAGCACAGACTGGTAAATTGTACTGCTTGCTTAAAACAGGGAAGACACACCGAGTGTCTGCAAGG
Source organism: Synaphobranchus kaupii (assembly GCA_029718625.1). Lineage (NCBI taxonomy): Eukaryota > Metazoa > Chordata > Actinopteri > Anguilliformes > Synaphobranchidae > Synaphobranchus > Synaphobranchus kaupii. The sequence goes on along the minus strand of CM056378.1, from coordinate 33,891,192 downwards.
CATAGTAACTGGTTCCAGGAAGATTTCGTGGCACACTGGACACCTGGCCTCCTCCAGCGTGAGCAACCGTGCAATTTCTTTTTCGTGTGGCTGTTCATCTTTGGACCCGTTCCTGCTTTTCTGCTTTTCCCGCTGTCCAATAAGTCGACTTGGCGACTTCGCGGGGCCCGCAGCCGCCATCTTTATTGGTGTTTCCCTGTCTCTCAATTTTAAAAAAAATAAAAAGCTCCGCCTAGTGGACACAAACGGAATTAAAATGGTCCCCGTCCCAGGTCAGGATCACATGCATGGTGCCGTGATGGTCATTGAACTTGTTTTCTGTTGCCTATATTGAGATCTCACCAAAAAATACGTTTTCAACGTAAAAAAAAAAGCCAAGTTACTCACGCATAGCCTACAAAGCACTGTCTAAATCCTTAATTCCAACTTGCAAAAACTAGGCCTGCCTTCAAAAGTATTGATATCAAAATGTGGCCAAGTTACAACTAACAATATTGCGTATCGTAGCTCGCACTCATTAAACTAGCTCTGTTGCAAAGCAATGCTATCCAAACTTTCCTAAATTATTTAATGCAACTTGGCCCTGCATTGAAAATGTCTCTCTTCTTTTTGTGTACTAATGTAATGTGTTTGGTAGCTATCTAATGATGATAATGCATGAAGATAATGACTTCAAGAGAGACATGCATACAGAATACATGCAGACACACGCATGTATTGTAGCTCAAAGAAAGACATAGGCGTGAATTCTGTGCTTTAGCCTACCATGAACTACAACTAAATTAAAGTGTTTGCGGTAACTTTAAGTGCATGACAGTACGTAGCCTATTTGAACTGTATAAACTTTGCCCCTAGTGGTTGAGACGTATCAACAATATCTGTTAACTGTTTGAATTATGAAGTCAGTAAGCCAACACAATCTGATACCGCAACCCAAAAGTCTTATTTGGCCTCCACGTTTCTGTTAACCTGCTTTGGCCTAGTGGTTACAATCTTGGCTTTCCATATGTTAGGTTAGTGGTTAGATTCCTGCTTGGCTTCCTCCATGGCTAAGTTAATGTTTGGCAAAATGATTCTACAAATGCTACGCTTCTTTTAATGTTCTTTTCGCAGTAACGAATGCCTTTTTATGGCAAAAGGTTAAGAAATTGAACAGTATTAACTGTTCAGTGTTTCACTTGTACTTAAAAGACGTTAATGGCCACTGACATGGTCCAGTAGTTTACGATACTACCGAGTAACGAAGGATTTACCGCAGGTCACGTTTACGCAGTTGGCTATGGGAACAAGTATCCATTTGTCAGACACAGAAAATAAAGTTTTCACGCAAAATATGATCTGGTACAGAGCGAGTTGTTGCAGTAATGTAAAAAATATATTAATAACTGTGCCATTGGCTACATGTTTTGAACTAACATTTCTTTTCAAACGTCGTCACTAGGCTGAGGCTCAATCTCACACAAAAGGCGACAAAAACATCTGTGTGCAGGCCTACCTATGTTGTCCCGTTGCGGTTTAGCGGGCAAGATTTCAAGATTTGCAACAAAGAGCATGTGCACTTCAGCTCTGTTTGGGTTACGGTTTTCACACATAACACAATGTCACCATAAAAATGAAGTAGGCTACTAGGAAAATTTACAATAATACGCAAGCCCTTACGGGATCGGGTTAGATACCATCAACAATGGCAAAAGCCCCGATTAGAGACAAACATTTGCTTTTTGGGTCAACCCTGTCTAGAGTTGTCTACCATTTTGCAGTCTCTGTGTTTGACAAATGCTGCTCATGCCGCTCGGTACCCGGGAATCGCTGCTTGCAGCTATATTTATTATATAGTAATTGCAATAGACTTTGTCTGCAGAAATAGACTATGACATGTTCGGAGGCTATTGTAATTTTTGTTTTTTAGTGACTAACCATGAAACACGTCTTTGCTGAATTGATGGTATATAAACCTGAACCCGTTAGGGTTTTGTAGGTTATATTATCGTAATTTCTTAATTTTCGTAGTAATTAATTTTATGGTAATATTGTGTTATGTGTGATGTGTGAAAGGGATAAACTGAACAGAGCTAAATTGAAAAAAAGAATGAAGACATAATAAAGAAATCTTGGCCGAGGCCAGCGTTGAAGCTTTGGTTTCCACAGTCAGACATGACCGCAAGAGCACAGCATAAAGCTGATGATACACGGGCAATATTTTCAGGCAATATTGTACAATATTGCCAGCAATGGGCAATGGGTATGAGCCACTGTAGCAATGGGTATTGGGCAATGGAGCAATGGACAATGGGTCAATAACTGAAAAATAACAGAAAAAGAATGTTTGCAGAGCCTGTTTTGACAGTTTAAAAACATGGATGAGGCCACATATGCTGCTGTCACCCTCTTATTTGCTGCTGCTGTTCTTCTGAAAAGGTCATTGTCGATATATTATTCTGTATTATATTATATAGGTAAAAATATGATACTGGAGAGATTTTTTAAAGTGATTTTCATTTGTTTACCAAAGTGTCTTGTGTTTACTTTATGGGAAAGTTTTACTTGTATGTGGTACTTCATATAGCCATGTAATATATAACATAAACGCATGGGCCAGACTTTCTTGAACTGTTGTAAATTTTCTATTTTTACCCATTAATAGGACACGAAATAGGACATGAAAATGTATACATTTTCATGTCCTATTAATGGGTAAAAATCGAAAATTTACAACAGTTCAAGAAAGTCTGGCCCATGAGTTTATGTTATGTATTACATGCAGTGGCGACTGGTCATTAGGGGCAAGTGGGGCACAGCCCCTCCTGCTGTCAGCTGAAAAAATTGTGCAAACAAATGATATTATTATTCATTCTCAAATATTATCATCTCTGCTTTAATTTATTAAATATGTATACAACATCTTCCTAAATCGCATATAATTTTTAATATTTTATCAGGTTTTTTTTATCATGTTCATTGGTCCCTGCCTTGCTGCTTTAGACTGCGTTCTCCAGATTCGTGTCCACAGTAACGTTAGACCGTGAGTGGGGCTAGCCCCTCGCTCACAGCGCAATGTGTGTGTACCGTTGGAAAATGCAAATACGCATGCTCAGAGAGTTTCTGTATTCAATGTAGATCACACGATTTTGATGACAAGTGGGGCCAACAGCCCGTAGCCCCACTAAAACGTCATATCATATTTCAGAGTTGATTGGCTATTTCTGTCTGGCGCTAGTGTAACGTAGCAACGTAACGTTACTCAGTCAATAAGAGAGGGGATACTAGTACTGTATTATAGCTAGCTAACTTGAGAAAAAAAATAAAATGAAAATGAACGAAGTGGATTATTTACTGAAGCACACTTTTGACACCCTTACTCTGGGTGAGAAATTGGAGGTTAAGCGCCTTGGTGCCTACCAGCCACGCGATATAATCATCACCCAAACTGGAAAACACAACCGCGGGTTTAATGTGGAGTGGTTTTTGGGAAAAAAAAAGGCTAGCTAACAGCTAGCGTAGACAAGAAGGCACTCTTCTGTTTTCCGTGTATGTTATTTGGGGGAGACGGTCCTTGGTCGAGTACGGGTTTCAAGGATTTGATTTATTTTTTTGCCGCAGCATGAAACTGTTCTGAAAACTCTTCCAGATAAAGTGGGGATTAAGGTTAGTGGGTTCACACGCTAGCTAAAAGCACAGTAACTACACTGTCATTGTAGCTGGCATCTGCATCCTGTAACCTAATCACAAACATTGCAAACATTTACAAACGCAGACTCCGTATTCTTTCTAAATAATTCTAAATTATTGGTTTTATTTTAAACATCCCCGTATTTAGTCAGTACAAACATACCGCTAACACTTTTGCTCTATTCCCCGCACATTTTCGTAATTCTGGGACCTAAAAGATTTATCCAGGTGTAGAAATGTCTGGTTAGATTTCTAGCTAGAGCAGCTGGTTAACGTTAGTAACATTAGCTAGGCAATCACGGTAGCTAGCGAACTTACACTACTCACAAAAAGTTAGGGATATTTGGCTTTCGGGTGAAATTTATGGAAAATGTAAGTTCACGCTACAGTGATATTATACGTATCATGAAAGTAGGGCATTTAAGTAGAAGCATGCAATGGTGATTTCCTCATCTCAAACAATTTATTGAAACAAAAGCCAACAACAGTGGTGGGTATACCACAACAAAAATGTCAATGTCTCAATAACTTGTCATGTGCCCTTGAGCATCAATTACAGCTTGACAACGACGTCTCATGCTGTTCACAAGTCGACTTATTGTCTGCTGAGGCATGGCATCCCACTCTTCTTGAAGGGCGGCCCTCAGGTCATTGAGGTTCTGGGGTACAGAGTTACGAGCCTCTACACGGTGAGTCAGCTGATCCCATAGGTTTTCTATGGGATTCAGGTCTGGAGAAAGTGCAGGCCACTCCATTTGAGGTACCCCAGTCTCCAGCAGCCTTTCCCTAATGATGCGACCTCGATGAGCTGGAGCATTGTCGTCCATGAAGATGAAATTAGGCCTGTGTTGTTCATGCAGGGGCACAATGACTGGATTAATGATGTTATTCAGGTAGTATGGGCTTGTCACTGTACCATTCACAAAGTGTAGGGCAGTTCTGTATTGACTAGACACACCTGCCCACACTGTAACACCGCCACCACCAAAGGGTCGTCTGGTGACAACAGTGGCTGATGCATAGCGCTCTCCTTGACGTCTCCAACATCGTTGGCGGCCATCATTTCTGCTCAACGTGAATCGACTTTCATCAGAGAACAGCACTGAGGCCCACTGGTCCCTCGTCCAGCGTAAATGCTCCCTGGCCCATGCAAGACGATGACGCCTGTGCCTGGTGGTGTGGTCAGGTACCCTTGCAGGTCGTCTAGCACGCAGACCACGCTGATGTAAACGGTTTCGAATGGTCTGACGTGACACTTGGGTGCCTCTCACCTCCCTTAAATGTGCCTGGAGTTGAGTGGCATTCATCATCCGGTTCCGCAGGGCACTGTTCACAATGAAGCGGTCATCAGTGTGGGATGTGGCCAAAGGACGTCCACTTCTATGCCTTTCTGTGACTCTTCCAGTCTCTCTGTATCTCTGTCGCAACCTGCTGATGACACTCTGTGACACTCTAAGCTCAGTGGCCACTTCCCTCTGAGAACATCCTGTTTGAAGCCTCGCAATGGCGAGGTACTGTTGATCAATTGTTAGGTGTCGTCTTGGTCTCATGATGTCAAAATGTGAACAGCATGATGAAGAGGACTGTTTAAATACCAATTCTAATTGAACCAGGAAATCTATTGGTTGATTCATGGATCAAACACCTGTTGTGAATTTTGCCGTTCAGCTCCTTGTTAGAGAACAGCAAGTTGTGCAAAAAGTACTGAAACATTGAATAGTTGGACATGTGCATTCAAAAGTTTAGAGAAGGTCAAATTAATTTCACCTGTAAAGGTTATAGTGCATTTTAGGTTCATCCTGAAATTTCACCCCGGAAAGCCGAATATCCCTAACTTTTTGTGAGTAGTGTATATGGCCAGCCAGCAAGGATGACTTTAAGGAAGTCGAATAACTTAAATTAAAATGGCTTGCCATAAGCTATCGTTAGCTTGCTAGCTAAATGTTAAAACGACTTGCCGTGAGATATCGTTAGCTTGCTAGCTAGCTAACCCAGCATTGCTAAGCAATGGTAACGTTCATGACGGGAGTAACGTTACAGGGGGAGTACATGACAGGGGGCGATTGCGCACGGGAGGGGTTGGAATAGCTAAATTAATATCTAAATTGAAATTACTTTCTTTTTTAACATCTTCCCGCGGCACTGTCAGGATAATCCTGATCTCCCCCTCCTGGAGCACAGCTTCACCTGTTGTGGACCTCACCAGTCGCCACTGACACACTCACTCACTCACATACTCTCACTCACTCTCTCTCTCTCTCTCTCTCTCTCTCTCTCTCTCTCTCTCTCTCTCTCTCTCTCTCTCTCTCTCTCTCAATGGATAGCTGTTTGTTGACGTGTTAAAAACGCATCAGTAGCAAGTGGGATTACTGTAATTTTGATTACTGTAGTTTGCCTGCTATGTAGCCTAAGTGGTTGGTGGCTGCCCCACCAATTTTTTACATATAAAAACGCCACTGATTACATGGCTATATGAAGTACCACATACAAGTAAAACTTTCCCATAAAGTAAACACAAGACACTTTGGTAAAAAATTTAGAAGTTGTAAAAAACGACTGCCTTCACAATGCAGTGCAGACCTGGAAAAGTTGCGCACGGGTGGTGTGAGAGGATCGCTTGAGCCCATTGTTGTCTGTGCATTGCATTGTGAAGGCAGTCGTTTTTACAACTTCTAAATTTTTCCGCAATGGAATACATGTTCAGAGTCAGCAGACACAGCATTTCAAAGATTGTGTTGGAGACATCAAAGGCCCTCTATAAGAGTCTGCAACCAGACTACCTGAAGGTTCCCTCCACTGCAGACGAGTGGCAGAAACTAGCCAAGGCCTTCAAAGATAGGTGGAACTTCCCCAATTGCATTGGTGCTTTGGATGGGAAACACATTGTTATTGAACCCCCCCCCCCCCCCCCCCCCCTAACTCTGGCTCTTACTACTACAACTATAAAGGAACTAATTTGATTGTGTTGATGGCGTTAGTGGATGCAGACCTCAAATTTATTTATATTGATGTAGGAACTAATGGAAGAGTCAGTGATGGAGGCGTACGGGGAAAATGCCAATTAAGCAAGGCCTTGGCAGAGAACAGCCTAAACATGCCACCTCCCAAGAAGCTGCCAGGAAGGGAAGAGCCAGTTCCCTATGTGATAGTGGCAGATGAGGCTTTTGCCTTGAAGCCCTATGTCATGAGGCCTTATCCAAGAAACCAACTTGTGGATGGCAGATCATGGCACACGTATCTTTAATTATCGCCTCTCTCGTGCCAGAAGAACCTCAGAAAATGCGTTTGGTATTCTAGCGACTAGGTGGCGCCTTTTTAGAAAGCCCATCGCCCTCCATCCAACAAAGGTGAAGGAACTAACTAAAGCAGCCTGTGCGCTGCACAACTTTCTGCGCACAGAGACACTGAGCCGCCAAATCTACACACCCTGTTCACTCATAGACCAGGAGGATGTGGTGACGGGGCAGGTCACGGAGGGAGCCTGGAGAGGGGAGCCAGAGGCCCTGCTGGCACCGATACGAGCCGACCATGACAGGAACCCTACTGCTGTGGCCAAAAGAGTGAAAGAAGAGTTCAAAACACACTTTCTCACAAATGGAGCTGTGAACTGGCAGGACAGAGTCCTTCTCACCCATGCAAACACTGAAGAGAAGTAATAAAAAATGTATTTGTTTTTGATGAAGAAAGCATGTAGCTGAAATGTTTGCTTGCTCTAGTCTAGTGCCCTTTTTCTTTTCTGCACTACATATTTTTGCTAGAAGAGTGTTCGATCTAATGTCTACAGAGTGCTCTTGACACCTTTTTCTCTTTTTGCTTACAATAAAATATTACAATTGATCAATATTGTCATTTTATTTATGGTTGATGTTTGTATAAGTTAGGTTTCAATTTTTGGTTATATATACTTTTCACTTTGCAACAAGTTACTTTCACTTCATCACAGTGTAAGCAATTGTATTAATTCTATAATGAAAAATAAATAATTATAATTAGAGCGCGACATGGGATCATTGTTGAGGTTCATTTTCATGTATTCTGTAACAAAATAGATAGCAGTATCTTCTTAGTGCTGTAGATGCAAACTTAAATTCAGTTTCTTCTTTTTTATATAAAAAAATGAATAAATACAAAACCACTACATAATCCAAGAACACAAAAGCACATTATTTAAGATTGTAAATAAACTACTTTGTTTATATTACATTACAATTCATTGTATGCAAGGTATAAATCCAGTATGGAATTAACTTATACAGAAATGATTGACAAATGATTCAATTTAACTATCGAAAAACCCCAAAACTGATTCAAGTCACAGCTAACAATTCATTCAGACCATTAATCATCTGTGTGTGCATATACCACTTCAAGTATTTTTTTCTTGACCATTTTTAATTTGGTGTCTGGGACATCATTGAGTAGTTCGGAAAGGTAATCTAAGAATTTGCCATGAGTCGACTCCTGCTTGTTTTTCAGGAAACTCATGGCAAAGTCAAGGGCCTCGTCAGCCTTGGTGGGTATCCTCTCTGCTGGCCTTTTTTCCCGTTTCTTGGCTATGGGGGTATCATCAGATGAGACTGTACAACCTCCCTCAATGACAAAAACGATAATAGAGAGATGCTGATTAGCTAGATCAGATCAGGGGGGTATTTCACAAAGCAGGATTACGGTTCGGGCATATATACACCTTCGCGGTGAGATGACGGTAAAATAAACGGAGGTTAAACCGAGCCTGCACCTCTGAAATGTCAGTGGAACAACTATTCTCACCTACACACTTGCTACAGTTGCTGTGACAGCACTTCAGTTAGCTAGCAAGCTTGCTAAAAGTCAATCAGTTCGTCAGTATGGCAGTGACAGAGTATTTACAATCAAAAGTAAGTCAAGAATTTCATAACTTATGAAACGTTGGTCTTTATTTCAACTTTAGACTAATAATACATTAATATAACTTACCTGAGTAATAAGAGATCAGCATCCCTTCGGTTTCCTCGCACCACTTGGCAGGCATTGTTGAAATTTATTTTTTGGAAGACTCAGGTGTCACGTGACCCAAACTCTCGTCTGTGATTGGATGGTAGCAAAATATTGCTCGCCTCGATCAAACTTGTTCAGATATTGATTTATCAATAGGAAAACTGCCAGCAATCATTGCCTGAAAATATTGCCCGTGTATCATCAGCTTAAGTCTCCACACAGACAATTTTTTTTGTCTGCATTTGTGTGAGATTAAAACATGTAGCCAATGGCACAGTTATTTATAGGATATATGTTCCTGTAGCCTACTACGTAAATACGAACCTGTGGTGAACGTTCTGTTGGTAGCGAGTAGACTAATGTTAGGCTACCAGACCATGTCGGGTGACATTCACCTCTTTTAAGTGCAAGTAAAATGGTGAACAGTTAATACTGTTCAATTTCTTAGCGTTTGCAAGAAAACTATGTTCTTCAATGTGAAAATAACATTCTGGTATGAGAAAAAGTATACATGCACACATTTTGAGTTGAAAATGAAATTAGACTTTGGTACCTGGCGGGGATCAAACCACACGCATGGACCTCATGCATGGAAAAGCAAGATCTTGACCGCTAGGCCAAAGCAATTTAACAGAAATCAGCAGACCAAATAACACTTTTGTCTTGCGCTACCAGAAATTGTGTACCAAAACAAAATGCTAGGATAAGGTGAGAATCGAACCAACAATCTGCTACATGCTAGAGCAGCACTGTAACCACTAAGCTTCAGACACTTTCACAGTTTGTGTAGTAGGTAGGCAGCCTCTGAAGCATGTAAATGCGACGAGGCAATTTTAAACAGAGCTTCTGATAGGCGGATTAAAGGCGGTTGTCCAATTGGGAGAATTATTCTTTGAGGGTACGGCAGAAAAAATGGGAAGAAGAAGAAGCAGAAGAGGAAGGAGAAAAACTGACAAAATAACCCAAGTTTGGGGCTTTACTGTGTGGATGTGTGAAATTGTATTTGAATGATGTGTGGTTACATGAGGTCATAATGTACAGAAGTTAATGTTTTTAAGGGCTGAGAGTCTGTAGTCATTGTGGTTACTTCTGTAGGAAACCCTGAAAAGTGCCAAACTCTCTGTGCTGTATAGGTATGGGGCATGCCCTGCCAAGCCGTAACTTGGCGGATGGCATACCTGCCATCCCAATTTAATCCGTTTTGCCGAAGAATTGAAGTTATTGAAACTGTAGCTAACTAAACCTGTCAGTTTGACTGATCAATTTATAGGAGTATTTAAATTTTCATTTATTCTGATTCTGAACACTTACACTGAGGAAGCATCAAGTCAGTTTTGAACATCCCATTCTATAACCTGTAAAATCTTATTAATACCTACTGGTCAGTAATTGGCAGTACAGTAACAGTTACGTATTTAGTCCTTTTTCTGTTTTTGATTTGATAAAAGTTGGGAAAGTGAAAAGTAGGGATGAAAAATAAGCACAAAGCCTAAAAGGCAAATGCAATCTTGAGATTTGGATGGCAAGTAGGCCATGCCATCCGCAACATTACAGCTTGGCGGGGCGAATGTGGCCATTGCAACTTGTTCGTCTTCTTTATTGTTGTAGTCGACCAGTGCCGGCACTACATTCATAGGTAACGTAAATATCCCTCCGCCGCACTTCCACAGAGAATATAGGTCAGCACAGAGTAAAGGATTCAACGATAGTTTGACTTAAAAAATGATGGTATAAACACTCAAAATAACCCAGACAGACTGTAATTTTATTTGCTTTGGGTGCACTGTGGAGTGTTTAAGTGCGTTTGGTAGTGGATGCTACCGGTTACCATAGAGTTGCGCTAGCATTAGCAACGTGTGTATGTCCAAAAGAAGGACAGCATGGAATTAGCTGAAAATGGTTTCCATCAATCAACTACATCATGGGTAAGTCGTAATTGAGACATTATGTCCAAAATTCCGAACTATCCCTTTAAGAACATCAACTTCTGTACATTCTCAGCTCATGTAAACATGTAATTCAGATACAACTTCATACATCCACACAATAAATCCCCGAACTTGGATTATTCTTCTTCTTCCTCCTCTTCTTCCCCTGCCGATTTCATCATAAAAAATACTCCATGCCCTCAAAGAATAATTGGATAACATCTGATCAAAGTAGTCAATTGCAGGATACACAGGCAAAATGAACGCTGGGCACACCTAATGCTTTTGATTGACATAAGGATGTGAAAAACTTGATGATTTTGGACATGTAAGGAAGTGCACGTGATGCTATGTCAGCCAGTAATTGCTACAATATTTCAAAAATTTTGTCGTCGACATCTTTGTTGTGTGTGGAAGCTAGCTTGCTTGCAAAGTAACAATTGGCAAAGAAATAAAACTATTGTTTTACAGTTGTATAATCGTTGTGGAAAGCTCATTTCTATTTCTGAAATACATTCTCTATCATTTCACATGCAAACCGCACATAATATTGGTTCATGACTTGGATAGCTACATGACTATTGCATCAAATCAGCGCCACAATTCACGAGTTTGAAAAAAAGGTTTGAAAAAAAAAATGTAATTTGGAAACCGTTTTGAAACTTAAGAGGAACCAACTATGCTGGAAAATATTTTTTTCTGTCCTCACAAAATGTATGAGACACAGCATCTAAAAGGGAAAACAAAATACAACATCACTGCAATGTTTAGAACATGTTAGAAACATTATGTATTTTAAAGGGGTAATAAATACTAAATCAAATATTTTAAGTTATAAAGCTGAGCATCTTACCTCCATTTCATAAATCACATATATCCTATCGCTTAAAAAGAACTAAAATGTAATTAAGCCGTGCCACCGCATTTTGTGCCAAAAAAAAGGCAGGTGCTGAAATCCAAACTGAAATGTTTTGTTTGAGCCACGCCCCATTCGTGACGGTAAAAAAAGGTAAAAAAGCTTTTTTCTACGCAAGCAAGTCAACACCCCCTCTCTCCCTCTTCTTGATTGATGGGTATTCAAACTGCGCAAATTAACGTTAGCCCTTTAATTTCAAACGCCCCTCCCCCCAACTGTAACTCCTCCCTCCTTCCCCCTCCCCTCTGTGTTCTCTCACTCGAGCCCAATTCGTGTCTTTTGTAATTGTGAAGTGGGCAGAGACAGAACAAAAGCAGGTGTTTATTACCCCTTTAACATGTTTAATTAGATTTGTTCATTATGTCAATAGCTTTCAGAGCCTGTTAACTTACACAAATCCTTTTCCACAGCCAAAGGGTCCAAATGGTAGTTCTGTTGGCAGACAGACTGGACGACAGACCCCGCTGTAGTTAGAACAGCCCCAGAGGAAGGCCACAGTCTCCCCTACCTGACCTGCCATCAAATTGAAAAGAAAACAATGGTTTTCACTTAAAGGAGCTATATGTAACATTGACACCGAGCGTTTAAAATGGGTACTGCAGTCCAAATTCACAATATTGCAGAGAGTTGTCTCCGCCCGCCCCCTCCTCCCCAGACTCGAAGCTCACGCGGGTTGCCAGGTTGAGGACACTGAACGAACACGAGCGCAACATCATATTTTGAGACAAGCTTATTCTATTTTGACAATGACAAGCGACGATGAGTCCTACACTGTAAGTTGATCAGCTAATGTATACGTTTGCAATTTATTTATTGTTTGCAAATTATAAACCAGCTCATGTGGATTTTTTATAACTCTGTCAATGTTAGCTAGATGCATGGCTGGCTATGTTTACGGTCACACAGATATAAGCTAACGTTAGTGGTATGTTTAGCTAGTAAGTATATACGTATATATATTTAAATCTTTAGCTAGCTAGCTAAATGAAAACGATGTTGAACTTAGCTTAGGCATTCGTAAATCGGCTGTCGAAGTGCCGAATACATCTGGTTGTTCGTAATGGGCAGTGGGCAGAGTCAACTCTGAGAATAGTGAATCACACAGGCCAAAACAAACACAGACGTTCCGACCCGGAATGGAAATTTCAAAGGAGAACATACTGGCTGTAGCATTGTCGTCGGAGAAGCCAGTATTTCGACTTAGCATGTTTCCTTAATCTCTGATGACATATCATGGTCATTTTATGATTTAGTACAGTAAATTTGTTACATATAGCTCCTTTAAGCAGATGGTGGCCATCTAAAAGATTTTCACCGAAAATAAGGGTCAAATATGGTTTTGGGGAAACAGTTGTCGGATAAACCAGTGTTAGATAAACCAACAAAGACAAAATATGGTAAATCATAAAGATCCAGGTACTACTGCAGCGGAATCATTTTAATTTGATTGTTCACTCTCTGAGACTTGACAATGCTAAACATCTGATCCCCTTATGCTGTTGATAGGATAAAGTAAACTTCAACATGAAAAATCTTTAGCTTTTTTTAGAACATTTTTCAAGGGTATATCTCTCTTGATCAAATAAATAGTGCATGAAACCACAAACCTGGCCCAGAGGTACAGTCAAGCCGGAAAGTCTCCCCACCCCTTTCACCTTCTCCACGTTTTATTACGTTACAGACATATTCCAAAATTGATTAAATTCCTTTTTTCCCTCAAAATTCTACACACAACACCCCATAATGGCAATGTGAAAAAAGTTTTTTTGAGATTTTTGCAAATTTATTAAAAATAAAAAACAAAAATTTCTCATTTACATAAGTATTCATACCCTTTGCTTTAACGTATTTTTAAAGTATCATATTTCATATTTGGTCGCATATCCTTTACATGCTGTTACTTCCTGAAGTCTGTGACCATCAACATAAAAAAAACTGTCAATATCTTATTTTCAGGTACTGTTACAAGCGATACTATAACCTCTCTGCATTTGAATGGATCTCTATGGAAATTGGGGGGTGAGACTAGATTCAGCTGTAAATTACACTGGTACAGTATGGAACACATGGCTGGCTAAATGGCTGTAAGTTATCAAGGGTCTGAGCTATCAAACGAGCCCCAAACCATCACTCTGTTGCCAGATATGGAGTAGATGTGGATGGATCACTGCAAGGGTTATTTCTCCGGACTCATTTTCCTATAGAACTCTATGGGGGAAAAAGTCAGGAAGAACAACCCTTAAAGTGATCCATCCACATCTACTTTTTTTTTCACTGCGATGGAGGACTATGATTCAAAGGGTACCTGTTGTTCAGTATGGCCACTTAGCGACTAGTTTCAGAGGCCCCTGATATCAAGAAGGCTCACTGAGAAGAGGGGTTCTGTAAAGTAGGTGAAACCAACAACCTGTTCATTTTAAGGTTTAAAGGCCCCACACAATGAAAATTTTCTGCTTTTAAGTGATTAAATGGTTAGCTATATTTTAATTACTTCAAGGACATGATGCAGACCAAAAAAACATTTTTTTTAATTTAAAGTTGATATTTGCGCGGCTAAATATTTCCGTCACTTCTTCCTGTAAACGGCTCTTTGACGTTTTGGTTCTGTATAACGTTATATTTAATTCACCATAGTAAATGTCAAAGTTAGCTATAACTCCTTATATATCATCTTGCTATGTAGCCAGAAACGAGAGAGGTTGCATGTCAGTGTGAGACTGTGGGTTACATCGCCGTCAAAACTGGTCTGAAACTGAGGCAGGTGCCGAGGAGAAGTAAAGGTAGGCTAATAATGTTAGCTGAGCTCAAATTCTTATTTATAATGGCGGTTTTTCATTGATTTCTGTCGTTCGAGGTAACTTAGGCACGTCTGCAAATAAAGTTTGGTTGCGTCTGCTTTCCTTTACTAACGTTACCGCTACGTTCGGCTCGCTGGGAGCTGCTGCCTCTAAGTTAGGTGTAACGTTAGCTGTAGCTTATATTGCTTGTTTTGTTGTTGATTCATTAAATAATCTGTAGCTATCTAGTTATGTAACTTAGCTATATTATCTACACTTCAAGAACTGCAGTGTAAGAAAGACGGAGAATGACGGAGATTCAAATTAGCGAGATATTGATTTACAGATATTACGACTGCTATTTGTGGCAGTAGTTGTTGTCCAGCAATTTGCACACAGCTATCCTGTTATTGCGGTAATAGTAACGTAACGTTAATAGAAAAACAAAACAGGATTCCGGATTCTAGGCAAATATTTATTACAGACTTTGGGCCCTACCCGGCGCAAAGCGGCGCTAACCCAAACGCAAGTGTCTTTGCTATTTTACACCCGGCGCTGGGTTAATTATAACGCCTAACGCTCACGTCCTTTAACTACCATGTATTCTTGCGCCCGTTGCAAGTGAACTGGGCGTGTTGGTCTTAAGATGAGGAGTGGCCAGGATTATTTTTGGCGTATTGCTATCTTGAGCCAGCAGAAAGCGCTTGCACTAGAACCACCACAAACCTGGTCTAAAGTCATGTCGCAGTTGTTTACATGTTATCTTAACGGCGCATATAAGTGCGTCTACATAGTGTTACACACAGGGGCTTGCACAAGCATGACTAAAAATATCAAGATTACAATGTGAAATATTATTGTGTAGGCTATGTGCGATGGTACGGGACAATGGCCATCCATTAAAAATGAGCTGATAACACCTATATCAAGCCTAATGCGCTAATTGTTATTTACACCTAATGCGTGAATTGTCATTTACACCTAATGCGTGAATTGTCATTCAATGGAAAACGCGCGCACATCAATAGACGGACATTTGAGTTCTGAAAATGCTTCAGATGTCATTACAATACAGCTCTGTTTATCTAGGAATACAGCCTGTAAGTAAATAGAATGGTTTGTGACTGAAAAAAGTTCAAAACCATGTCCAGTTAATATTGCATTTATTGTTTTTCAAATAGCCTAGGCTACAGCGGATTCGCTGTGCATAAGGTTTTTTCGATAGCCTATGGTTAAAAAACGGAGATAAATGTCACCATGTTAACTAAATTGTAACCTTATCTATTCTTCGTCCTTCATATTTTTTTAATTACAGTGACCAGGTTTCCATACTCTCAGCTTATTAAAACCCAGCTGATTTCACCTGTTATTCCATAACTGAACAAAACGATTTTAAAGAGAACTAAGCGTCTAATTAGAAACGAAAACAAATTTGCAGCACGTTACACAATTAATTCACAATTAATTTTAATGCCATTCTCTGCATGTGTGCTGCATGTTCTCTTTTTCCCCTGCTGTAAGTCGTACGTTTCACGGTCTTCCTGGGAAAGTGGATTGTTTTAAAGCATTACGCTACGAGTAAAACAGGTTGGTCACATTTCCATAAACAGGACATTATTAAACAAGGGGAAATATGCGTGAACATATGGGTTGCCAACCTGACAGTTTTATTGTATTTAGTGTCATTATTAAGGCAAAATAACGGTATTTATGTTATTAATCAATATTACTATGCAGGTAGCCTAATGAACTTCGGATGAAGCTTGAACTTCGAGAACTCCATGAGAACAGCATCATGGAATTGATGTTTGACACTTTCATTGAATAATCAAATGAAATTCGCTGAACAAGCAGGCTAATTTGGCGTTTTCTCAGGTGAGACTGAAGCCATTGATAGCTTATTCTCAGCTGTTGCAGGTCCTTTTAACAAAATTTAACCACATATATTTTGTAAAATAACAGCCGTCGGGAATTACCGGGAACTCATAGGCTAATGGTTAGTCCGAATAATATTGATCATTTAGCCTATTCCTTGATCACACTAAACACGCACAAGCATGTCTGTTTCGCCATCAAGCAATCCGCCAAGATGGAAAAGCAGCAAGACCTGACTCTACTTATCAAGGTCTTGATTGAAGAGCATGATTAGTTAATTAGTTGCATCAGGTGTTGTAGTGCTGGGCTAAAACAAAAACCTGCACCCACACCGGCCCTTTCTGGATAAGATTGGACACCCCTGGCTTAGACCAAGCACCAAGATAGAGCCCGTTGACGTTACATACGACTGTTATCATACCATTCAGAAACATCAAGATTCTCTCAGGGGTGGAGTGCATTTTCTGCAGCTCCGACAGCAACAGCAACAGGGTGGCTCAAACATATAGGGCTGCAATGGAGCGAAGCCGCCCCCATACTCGGAGTGATCTCGCTCCCTCCCGGTACCATTATCATCTCCTTCTTCGTTCTCATCCTCCTGCCCCTCATTGTTCCACAGAAATGACACTTCCTCCTCCTCAACAGAGGGGGATGGAGGAGGAGAGTGATCCTCAATTTGAGACACAATGTAATCCATTTTGGCTAACACGTTAGTTTTCTTTTGAACACTGCTATCCAGAAGCTAACTAGCTAGCCACCTCGACAGCCCGCCCATTTAAAAAAAAAAAAACAGTCCCGCTCCAACGTCCGGTTTCACGAGAAGCCTTCTTAAAAGCATTAGGAAAAATGTGATCTGACTTCCGTTTTGTGGGGCCTTTAAAAGCATTTCCATGGGCAAATGGGGTGTGAAGGCACAGGCCTACACAAAATGTCCAGGAGTACCACATTTCTCTTAAATTTCAAATAATTTATGGTTGAATCTAGTATTAACCCTTTCATGCATGGAGTCCACTACAGTGGAAAGGCTTTTCTAAGTCTATTTTAACATAGTCAAAAACATTTGTGATCTCCAAAAAATATCAGAGCAGATTCCTTGCACCTTTGCCTAAATTCTGATATTCACCTTCTTGTTACATTTTATTGGCTTTTCTAGTTTTGATACAGTGAAGGTCAAAATGGCAGGTGGAGGTAGAAACATTCAAACGCCCAAATTCTGCAGAAGAACAGTGGCAAGTTCTCCAAAATGCTTGGAACAATCTACCAGCTGATTTTCTTATAAAACTGAACAACAGTGTACCGAAGAGAGTTGATGCTGTTTTAAAGGGAAAGGGTGGTCACACCAAATATTGATTTGATTGTTTTTTATTTTTTACTGTTCTTTGTAATGAATTGTTTGATATTTAGAAACTTTTAAATTAATTATTTTTGAAAGGATATTCACCTTAAGGATTTTCTTTACACGTGCCTAAGACTTTTGCACAGTACTGTAGCTAGTTTACAGTTTAGCTTTTTTTTAGTTATAGTAACCTATTTATTTTTTGTATATATTTTTTTATAGTTAGCTTGATAGTCCCTTGTTTTTTGATAGTTCGTTTTTCAGTCTAGCTTAGCAAGTAGCTAGTTAGTTTTTTTTTTTTTTTTAAACCGAGGGGAAAATGTCACAGGAGGAAATTTCTGGCCAATCCCAGATTGAACGTGCAGTACCTAACCCTTTACCACTAGAGACACTTTTGAGCCAGATTCTTAAAAGTTTATGCTTTTTTGCGCTGACTGCAGTAATTTGTATAAGTTCTCATCTAAAATAAGTGGTTTTAGTGCTTTGTTACCCTTTAAAAAAGCATGTTCAAACCTCACAAGCCTATGTAGTGACAAAGCAGGACTAGGCACTCATAAGGGGAGAGAACGAGGGGTAGAGCAGGGACATTTGAATGGCCTACTCGCAAAAAATACCTATTAGCATGCTATCTTCTGATCTGAGTGTGCCTCATTCAAAACCCTGTTGACATCGAGAAATTGTAGACTTCATCCTCTTACAAAAACTGGCACGGAGATTGGATCTTTTATATAACTCTATACACTGCTATCCAACCAGCACATTCTTCGGGCTGGCACTGGTTGGTCTAAAGCCTAAATATAGCTTGAAAGACTTTGATCTCAATTTACAGTAACTTCTGACCATAAGTCCTGTGATTCTTAACTCATGCATTCATTCAGTAAAATTAAACAGCCACTTTTGGAAGTGTGATTAAAGAGAGTGCTGCGGTGGTTACGTGTCTGTAGATAAACTCACTGTGAGGAACACAGTTGTGGAGTGGAGCTCACCCCCCGCCCCCCCAAACCCAATTTTACTCTCGCTGGTCCACAATCACGAACTTCAATATAGCAACAACTATATTGTCTGTTCTATCCTGTCTTAAAAACAGACTGTCTGATCTATCCTGTTTTACACACAGTTCAGACACAGACACAGTGGGCACAGTTACGATGGTGCCATCTTGTGGCTTGCCTGTGTATTGTAACACTTGCAGTCTGATGATCATGTTTTCCTGTGATAATGACATCTAAAGCAGGGGTGGGCAATTCCATTCCTGCAGGGCCAGTGTGTATACAGGTTTTTGTTGTCACCAAATACAATGGCCGATTTAGTTAATTTTCTGAATACACTTATGCTGGTTTAACCGTACATGAGATCACAATAAAATGTTTCATGTTGTGACACAGAGACAGATTATAGATTAATAAATATATTAATATAGATTAATTAGTCATTGCTAAATGATTGTGCTAATTAAATAAGTAAGAGCAGAACTTGGCATGAAATCCAGATAGCCCTCCTTGCCCATCTCTGCTCTAAAGTGATGTGATCAACTCAAGAATGAGGATGGGTGGCTGATCTGTACAGCTCTGTACGGTCTGTAGTTCAGGAATCACAGAGAATTACATTTATTTGTGTGCTCTCCTGAAGATAATATAAAACAGGATGGTTAAAAGCAGTACCTCTTATAAGTTATCTAATGAAACAGAAGAAACTCACAACTCACTTACTTCCTCAATTTGCCACTTCCTCTTCTGTAGCCTACACACAGCAATTAGGAAATGTATCCTATAACATGAGCGATTGGACAAACGAAGAGGCAATGGACCTATCGATGAAATTTATGTGCCAGAGGATGTTCGCTATGGGAGGAAAGAAAAAGAAACAAATGGGCCTGTAAGCCTATTGTTGCAAAAAACAAAAACTGAAAACCCGTTCACCCCGAAAAATCCCTTTCTTCAGACCTACAAAACACAGTGAACGACTGGCACGAAATTTCATTTTATAATTGGTTGTTTACTTTTCACAGCATAATGGTAGCACAAATAACAGTATCTGACAGAACCCCAATCGAACTATAGCAAATGTGCTTGCTTCATCCTTCAGAACAGTACGGACCACCAGCAACCACTGGAAAACATCCCAGCTTGGGCACGGAAACTACAATACCCGTCTGTCATCTCTGTCGTACGCTCAAAAAATTACGCCGGTTTAGTTGCGTGTTGTCATAACTAAGGAGTAAGGACTAATGTCTGCGGCCATGGGTTATTGGGTTCCAGTAATTTTTTCTATGATCGATGGCAGTGGTTCTCAACCCTGGTCCTGGAGTACCCCTGTGTATGCTGGTTTTCGTTCTAACTACAATTGCAATAGCCAACCAGAATTTTAACAAGCTGTTAATTTTTCTTAATTAGGTGTTTTCAATGTTTAGAGGGATTATTTACCCTCTTAAGCCACATGTTAGCAATAGCTACGCATACCATGAACAATAAAATTCCTATGTTCATTATGCTTATTGTGTTATATTGCAAACAATTACAAAGAGGTAACAACTGGTGAATAAATAGGCTCCTAATTAGGTAATTGAACACAAGTTTAAATTCCTTCATAATTTTTCCCTTAAACTTGTTAACACAATGCAGGTTTGGCTCGTTATCATTTGCTTTGTCTTTGAATTCTTGATTATTTATCAAACGGTTAGTTTTCGAGGCCATGTGTCCACAATTTCACCAATTATGAGCCTATTGATTCACCTCAGTCTTTAATCTGATCAGTTAAAACTTTTTTTACCTCTTTTTAATTGTTTACAATACAGCACAATGTGAATATTGGACTTTTATTCTTCATGGCAAGCATAGCTATGTCTAACATAATGTGGCTTAAGAGGGTAAATAATAGAGCCCGACCGATATATCGGGCCGATATTTGCGTTTCTGGACCATACTCAATGCAGTAGTGGCTAATCGGGAGAATCGGGAAGAATCCCGGTGGGCCGCTGGTTTTTGGGCTGGTGGCGAGGATCGGGAAACACAATAATTGTATAAATGGATCATATACTTGCTGCAGTTTGGTCCGCATGAGTTCTCACTCGGCCCCCTCTCTCTCAGCCTCACTCACACGCACGAAAAGCAACCACAGCCCACACCAAAAACTTGGATGCTGATAGGGGGATGAGAGTGGCCCCTCCCAAATTCAATAATTGGTTGAACCCTTAGTACTTAGCTTAGTTTACGAGTTTGTGCCAAACGAAAGTGTTAAAATGGAGAATAAAATAAGAAAAGGCACTGGAAGAAGAAGCGGCCAAATGTGCCAAATTAACCAACATATTTTGAACACAAACGCAGCTGGTGACAATGGCGATGAGAAAGGTAGCGTAGTTATAGTGTTAAGATGTCATAGGCGTGTAAAGCACAATATCATTGCATACGAACCACAATTAAAGTTTATGGTCAAGGAATTTTAAAGCATGACTGGCGTATTTACGAATAACTGCTTTGATAAATGCAAAATGGTTATGGGATCATCTAATTGTTAAAGGAATTTTGCTATATAGTCTCTGAGCAGCCAGGATTTTTTTTTAAGCGAGGGGGGAGTTGTGTTGGATATTATTCTTGTTTATTATTATTATTAGGCCATGAAAGGTATTATTCTTATTTAATATATTAGTAATAATAATAATAAGTAAATTTGTTTTAGCTGTAGCAAACTTAGCTAACATAACCTAGGCTACTTGCTGTAGCTGTTGCTTCTTGTTGGTTTTGTTCGATAACGTTATTAACGTTTTATTTATTTGACGTCTCTAATGTCACCCTTCAACCATTAGGTAACGTTAGCTATCTAGCAAAAGTTAACAGCCAAATTTGTTTAATTTAACTTGATAACTTACTGGAGATTTAAATGTTACATTCAGAGAGCTAACGTTAGTTATATATCTTTCTGGGCATTGTCACGAGTGTTTATTTAATAATTAGCAAAACGATGACTAAAACAGCAATTAAAGGCCTTATGATAATGGTGACTTAATGTTCAAAAACAATAGTTAACCGCAGTTTTTATTCATAATCAGTGTTAACATTATTCCAGTGAGTCATATATTGTGACTCAATAACAATTTTATATTGAGGACACCTGAGAAATATGGCTGTATTACTTTCCCAGACATTAAATAGCTAACGTTAGGACAATATGCTTTATTTGCACAGCATTAGCCTACTTATTGAAGTTGTACATAATCATTATTATTGGGCCATGAAAGGTATTACTCTTATTTATTATTATTATTATGTTTTAAATGAAAGAGCAGAGTCTGCTGTTAGGCCAAGTCATTGACCCAGCCATGAGCCCAGAAGGATCCCTGCTGTGGACAGCACAGGTAGAGCTGTAGCTACCACAGTGTGTGCAAAATCTAAAAAGTTCAGACAATTGGTATAATATCATCACTATTCATACCTATTTTACTTGTTGTATCTTGTATATACAGTATACAGTTGAAGTCAAAAGTTTACATACACCTTAGCCAAATCCATTTAAACACAGTTTTTCACAATTCCTGACATTTAATCCTAGTAAACATTCCCTGTCTTAGGTCAGTTAGGATCACAACTTTATTTTAAGAATGTGAAATGTCAGAATAATAGTAGAGAGAATGATTTATTTCAGCTTTTATTTATTTCATCACATTCCCAGTGGGTCAGAAGTTTACATACACTCTGTTAGTATTTGGTAGCATTGCCTTTAAATTGTTTAACTTGGGTCAAACATTTCGGGAAGACTTCCACAAGCTTCTCACAATGAGTTGCTGGAATTTTGGCCCATTCCTCCTGACAGAACTGGTGTAACTGAGTCAGGTTTGTAGGCCTCCTTGCTCGCACACACTTTTTCAGTTCTGCCCACAAATTTTCGATTGGATTGAGGTCAGGACTTTGTGATGGCCACTTCAATACCTTGACTTTGTTGTCCTTAAGCCATTTTGCCACAACTTTGGAAGTATGCTTTGGGTCATTGTCCATTTGGAAGAGCCATTTGCGACAAAGCTTTAACTTCCTGGCTGATGTCTTGAGATGTCTTGCTTCAATATATCCACATAATTTTCCTTCTTCATGATGCCATGTATTTTATCAAGTGCACCAGTCCCTCCTGCAGCAAAACACCCCCACAACATGATGCTGCCACCCCCGTGCTTCAAAGTTGAGATGGTGTTCTTCGGCTTGCAAGCCTCACCCTTTTTCCTCCAAACATAATGATGGTCATTATGGCCAAACAGTTAAATTTTTGTTTCATCAGACCAGAGGACATTTCTCTAAAAAGTAAGATCTTTGTCCCCATGTGCAGTTGCAAACTGTAGTCTGGCTCTTCTATGGTGGTTTTGGAGTAGTGGCTTCTTCCTTGCTGAGCAGCCTTTCAGGTTATGTCGATATAGGACTCATTTTACTGTGTATATAGATACTTTTGTACCTGTTCCCTCCAGCATCTTCACAAGGTCCTTTGCTGTTGTTCTGGGATTGATTTGCACTTTTCGCACCAAAGTACGTTCTTCTCTAGGAGACAGAACGCGTCTCCTTCCTGAGTGGTATAACGGCTGCCTGGTCCCATGGTGTTTACTTGCGTACTATTGTTTGTACAGACGAAAATGGTACCTTCAGGCGTTTGGAAATTGCTCCCAAGGATGAACCAGAATTGTGGAGGTCCACAATTTTCTTTCTGAGGTCTTGGCTGATTTATTTTGATTTTCCCATGATGTCAAGCAAAGAAGCACTGAGTTTGAAGGTAGGCCTTAAAATACATCCACAGGTACACCTCAAATAATGTCAATTAGCCTATCAGATGTTTCTAAAGCCATGACATAATTTTCTGGAATTTTCCAAGCTGTTTAAAGGCACAGCCAACTTAGTGTATGTAAACTTCTGATGCACTGAAATTGTGATATAGTGAATTAAAAGTGAAATAATCTGTCTGTAAACAATTGTTGGAAAAATTACTTGCATCATGCACAAAGTAGACGTCCTAACTGACTTGCCAACACTATCGTTTGCTAACATGAAATCTGAGTTTCAATGACTTCAGCCTAAGTGTTCTAGATTTTTAAAAAATGGATCATAAAAAGTTAATCAAAAGAGCTAAATGGTCTATTTTTCATTGTGGAACACTCCTCTAAGTTTGTAGGTAAAGCAATATGGCCTTGGCACGTATTAATATTGCAAGTATAGCAATATTAAATTAAAATAATTGCTATAGTTACTCTAAAAATATTTGAAAGGCCATCTTTACTACCATTTTAATTTGAACTAACCTACATGGAACTACTAGGATTGTATAGCCCATGTCTCCTCATGATAAATATTGCCTTCATAGATTGCATGTTGCTTCTTGAATTTAATTTTTAAAGATTCTTCACCAAAATCCATGTTTTGTGGATCTAGCATGAAGGTCCTATTGGGATCTATTTGCATCCTATTTGGGTCAAACCAAGCTATTTCAATGAGGATTAGCTGATTTTGCATGCTTAGGTCTCAAATTGTTCTCATACTATTTTCACACAATCCTTGTCCATCCCATAGACTGTATAAAAATATGGACAAAGTCACTGTGACGTCACCCATTGCCTTCCCACTGCCTCGTTAAAACATTTTTGAGTCTCCGTATGTCTTTTTCGCCGCCTATTTGTACAAACTGCATCTGCTCCGTGGAGCCGAAGTGACATTGTCGGGAGCAAGGTCAACCGGACATGGTCCGGGCACAGTATGATTGACACTTCAGGTTGGAGAAGCCCATGACCTGACCTTAACCAAACCCACCATTTTCTATTGCAAAACAAACTCGCGGCCTAATATAGGCCTAATATAACATTTAATTTTTATAACATTTTGGCCTTTAATCCTTGATTTTACTGTGTCATTTATTCGCATTTAACATGTGAAATTCATCACATAATTAACGTTCATTCAGTTATCTTCAATTTATATTCAGCCAACATCAGTAAATTTGAATCATACCAGCAGCGCATACCAGCTGAGCTCAGTAGCCAAGCTAGACGCACTGCATCACCACACATGGACGAACATAGGGTAACGTTGTTGCCATCAACTATATTGACCGTCAATCCCTCAGATACGTATATACAGTGCCCTCCACAATTATTGGCACCCCTGGTAAAGATCAGTAAAAAGGGTTATAAAAAAATTCACCTTTTGGTGAATTAGCTTAATCTCACACTGAAAAAATTAGAAAAATCCAACCTTTAATTGAAGTGAGTAGGTCAGTAGCTATTTTTTATAGCCATTCCCTAATTTATGACGTTCAGCCATAGACTGTATAAAAATATCACTCTGACGTCACCCATTGCCTTCCCACGGCCTCGTAAAAACAGAATTGAAGCTCCGGATGCATTTTTCGCCGCCAGTTTGTACAAACTGCGTCTGCTCCGTGGAGTAGTGGTGTGTCGTTCCTGAACGATTCGTTTCTTTTGAACTAATCCGTTTCGTGAACGAAAGGAACTGACTCCCCACCGTGTCCGGATTCGTTCCTTTGGTTCCTCTCTCAATTGCGAGCTTCCCATTCGCTGAAGTTGCAGCTACTCCTATTTAACAAGCCATTAGCCAATGGCAGCATTGAGCGGGGCATGCTCTCCGAGCCCCTCCCGTCTGTGTGTGACCGAGAGTGGTGGAAAGTTACGTGAACGAGAGGAACGAATCCGTGAAGGAACTTAAGGAACCATACATGCTGTCCTGACGTTCACCGGGTCCGGATTCTCCCGAGTTTGGCACAATACGCAGTCGCTGCAGCTCCGATTCCTCCCCCTAATCTTCGTATTGCACTGAACACAATGCTATAGCTCTTTGCTTGAAGTAAATAAAACGTGAACGAAAGAGTAGCCTACATTTTCAGTAGGATGCATTTCCTAACGGAGACATCACATTTTTTTTAAGACAGTCGCAAATTAGGTCATGGCTCCGAATCGCCCTATATACTGTAGCCTAAACAACTCGAACAATGAAACTAGTCATTATATTCCGATATTCAAATGTAGGCCTATTAGGCTATATATATATATATATATATGTAAGCAATAATCAACGACGAGGTGTGGATTACACGGTTTTAACCGCACGACGTTGAGGTGAAGAACCACCCGACCCTCAGCGGAGTGCGGTTAAAA